>CM076678.1:134312301-134839801 GCA_038501925.1 Xenopus petersii | reverse complement strand
GGGTTGTTCATCCATCCTCAAATGAATTGCAGTTGGTCTTTATTTTTTAATTTTTGTTGTTTTTGAGTTATTTTGGAATTAGTTTTGCAGCTCTCCAGGGTGTAATTTTGCCAGTTATCTGGTTTCTAGGCATCGATTAACCATAGCAAGCAACAAGGCAGTAGTTTGAATGAGAGACTCCAATATGAATAAGAAAGGACCTGATTAGTAAGATAAATAATAAAAAGTAATGATAATACTAATAATGGGACCTGTTATCCAAAATGTTCCGGTCCTGGGCTTTTCTGGATAAGGGATCTTTGCATAATTTTGATCTTCATTGCTTAAATCTACTAGATAATCGTGTAAACATTAAATAAACCCAATAGGATCAATTATATCTTGGTTAGGATCAAGTACAAGCTACTGTTTTATTATTGCAGAGAAAAAGGAAACCTTTTTTAAAAAATGTGTAGTATTCGGATAAAATGAAGTCTATGGGAGACAGCCTTTCTGTAATCCAGAGCTTTCTGGATAAGGGGCTACTAAATAATGGATCCCACAACTGTAATACAATTGTAGCTTTACTAGAGTAATAGCTTTTTAGCTGCTGGCTCATTTCATGCTAGAAGGAGGCAGAAAAGTAAGGCAAATAATTCAAAACTATAAAAATGTAAAAAATGAAGATTAAAAGTTGCTAAAAATAACACTTTCTATAACAGGTGAACTACCCATTCAGTGTAAGATGCTGTGTAAATACCTGTTACCCTCCCAGTCATTTCCCATCTCTTCAATGGGAATTGCTGCTGAGCGCCTCTGATTTCCAAGAGATTAGAACTCGAAAACCTCTCTTGTGCACATTTCCAAGAGATAATGACAGGTTGCTGGAGATCTGTAGTGCTTTCCACAGTAGGAAAAGTGATTGCATTCTAAATGCTAAAAATATAATGTACTTCTTTTCTTGTATCGCTGTGCCGTTTCCTGTAAGTAGTTATTTTAAGTGTTAAACTGCATTTGTAAAATGGTAATTATTACCCGGGGATTAAATATGTGTTTTAAATATTGTCATATTGGATTGCTATGTATTATACAGAGCAGAAAATAAATTTGCCTCACTTGTGCCTTTCATATATAACGAGTCATGTTCTATAAGGAAAAGATGTTTGTTTTGCCGCTACAGCTCCACATTGCCTTCTGCTGTGTTGGAATCTCTATGTATAATGAATGCTGCAAAACAGCAGTGTAAAGGTAAGTCACTAATGTGCCGGATTGTGCACCCGTTTAAGCAGTTTTAAAGAACTGTTCAGTGCTTTTTTCAATTGATATTGAAAGCAGCACCTGTTGGACAAAAATATTTTCCCAAACCAAAGGTCTGGGGTAATAAAACCCACACTCCGGTTAGGGGGAAAGCTGTATTAGGCATCGGACCTAAACACACCCCAATGTTGTGTGCGCTGACGTCTCTTCCGCATTCTTCCTCGGACCCCCTACCCTTCACCCCCTCAGCTCCATCACCAGATATACTATGGAGGGTTTAAAAAGCAAAAACAAAAAAATTAGGCACAGGCCCTCGGCGGCCTATATATAAATACGGCCCTGGTTCAGTTGTAACAGTAGTTTTTCTTTTAAATTCTTTTTAATTGCCCCCTGCCAGTGCTAGGACAGTGGGAGGGAGCTCCTGCTTTGATCAGCCATGTTGGGGCACACGCATGCACATAATGAGTGAATGCTGCAACTTGCTAATTCTGCGCATGTGTGTGGCGTCAGAAGCTCATTATGCACAACATGGCTGCTCCCTCCCAGTGTGAGTGTCCTAGCGCTGGCAAAACAAACTACTTTTACCCGCAACCGGAGTATGGGCTCTTTTATCCCGGACCTATATTTGGGGAAAATATTTTCACCCAACTGGTGCCAACTGGTTATTTACTAAACTCCGAAATGCAAAATTTTTTTTTTTTTAATAAGATCGGACTTTTAGAAAATCACAAATGTATTATACCACAAGCATGACATAGAATCTGAAAATACGGCATCTCAGACCTGTCGAGTTTGCATATAAGTCAATGGGAGCAGTCTCAATGATTTTTTGACGTGCGCTGGGTTTTCTGGAGTGAAAATTCTGTGAAAATCTGATGAAAAATCTGAAAAAAAATCTTGAAAATCGGATAAAGAATCTGAAAAAATAGTGAAAATCAGTTTTTTTCCCCCGCAAAGCAAATTTTCGGGAAAACGTAATAATAAATAATCAAATCCGAGCGGATTTAATCAGAGTTGGTAGCAGAAAATATTGCGATAATCAGCTGCCTTGTCTTACATTGTATCAACAGTCTGAGCCATATTCGAACGATTTCTACTTCGAATCGAAGTCGTAGTATCCTATTTGATGGTCTAAGTATCCAAAAAATTACTTTGAAATTCGAACTTTTTGGACTTCGAAAATTCACTCGAGCTTAGTAAATCTGCCCCTTAATAAACCCAACAGGCTGGTTTTGCTTCCAATAAGGATTAATTATATCTTAGTTGGGATCAAGTACAAGATACTGTTTTATTAATACAGAGAAAAAGGAAATCATTCGGTTTATTTGATTATAATGGACTCTGGGAGATGGCCTTTCCTTAATTCAGAGCTTTCTGGATAACAGGTTTCCGGATAACGTATTACATACCTGTAATTTCCTTTTTCTTCAACATAAAACAGTAGCTTGTACATGATCCAAACTAATATATAATTAATCCTTATTGGAAGCAAAACCAGCCTATTGGGTTTATTTAATGTTTACATGATTTTCTAGCAGACCTAAGGTATGAAGTTCCAAATTACAGGCGAATCCTTTATCTAGAAAACTCAAGGTCCCAAGTATTCTGGATAATAGGTCCCATACCTGTGTGTATGTGTATATATATATATATATATATATATATATATATATATATAAAGTCCATTCAGTGTATGCACTCTTACCAGATGTTCCAAGCAATTTAGGGTGTGTGGGTCAATATTGTTCAGATAAGATAATCAAAGGACTCGCACTCCAATTCGTTTTTCGTGAATAAACGTGTTAATTTATTTTTAGTTGCATTTTTCCAATGTTTCGGCCCACATTAGGGCCTTTTTCAAGGATATATATATATATATATATATATATATATATATATATACAGCTGTGAAAGTATATTTTCTGCATCCAATCTATCGACATTTCAGTTGAAGTGATGCTGCCCCCACATTACTAGTGCAATTGCTCTCTCTGCACTAGTAGAGCAGAAAAACTGATTTCAAAAATGGAATTCTTAAAGTTACTAGGAGTCGGCTTTTTGACGTCCCTGGTACCCTGTGGGGCGCTGCTGTCTGAGGCAGGTTGAGTGCCCTTTATTGTGGTTATGTTAAACAAGGGTGTTGTACTGAGTCTTTCATCAGAAAGTAAAAACTATTATTCTATCAGTTTAAATAAGTAAAATGTTTGTGTTGCTTAAGGTTAATTATTACCTTCCCTGAAGATATTTTTCTTTTGAAATCACCAGCTAATAACTCTCTTCAAATTAAAAGAGCTGATGCCTACACGCAAGTTTATTATTCTAAACCTGAATGCTGTATGCTAGGCAAGGTCATACAACTAAAATCATTTTGCTATAGTGCTGAAAAATCACCTTTTTGTTCTGTGATTAAGATTCACAGGTATGGGACCTGTTATCCAGAATGTTTGGGACCAACTGGTTGTTTACTAAACTCCGAAATGCAAATCACGAAAAATTTGTGATTTTTTTTTTATAAAATCAGACTTTTTTTTAAAAAAAAAAAAAAAATTACAAATTTATTAAACCCCGAGGATCGAAAAGTCAGAATCTGAAAATCCTGCATCTCAGACGTATCGAGGTTGCATATAAGTCAATGGGTGAAGTCTCAATGATTTTTTGATGTGCGCTGGGTTTCGTGCAATACCCCAAAGTTGCTTAAGGTTAATTATTACCTTCCCTAAAGATATGGGACCTGGGGTTTTCTGGATAATGGATCTTTCCATAATTTGTCTCTTCATACCTTAAATCTACTAGAAAATCATATAAACAGAAAATAAACCCAATAGGCTTGTTTTTCTTTGAATGAGGATTAATTATATTTTAGTTTGGATCAAGGTCAAGCTATTGTTTTACTATTACAAAGGAAATCATTTTGATTTTGATAAAATGGAGTCTATGGGAGACAGTCTTTCCTTAATTTGGAGCTTTCTGGATAATGAGTTTCCAGATAACAGATCTCATGCCTGTACTATTGAATATATTTTTCCAATGTTTGCTTGAGCATGAGCTCTCACTGAACTCTCCCATCCGTCATGTAATAATTCTGAAATAAAAAAAAATACATCTCTGTGACACTCTGCTTGAAAATACAAGATATAAAAGAGCAAAAAGGAGTAAAATAAATTGTAGTTATCAATTGAATTATTGCTGGGGATTAAAGGAAAACTATACCCCTCAAACAATATAGGTCTCTATAAAAAGATATTGCATAAAACAGCTCATATGTAAAACCCTGCTTCATGTAAATAAACCATTTTCATAATAATATACTTTTCTAGTAGTATGTTCCATTGGGTAATCATAAATAGAAAATTGCCATTTTAAAAAATTGGGGCCGCCCCCCTGGGATCGTATGATTCATGGTGCACACATACAAACCATACACTTTAGGTCACGTGAGCCAATTAACAGACAGAGTTGTGTCTTTTGCTTCCATACTTCTTCCTGTTACAGTTAGGGGCAGATTTATCAAGGGTCGAATTTCGAAGTGGAAATTACCTCGAAATTCGAACATCGAATTGGAATACTTCGACTTCGAATATCGAAGTTTACGTTTTTTTACATCGAATTTGGCCATTTGTGGTCGAGTAAAATCGTTCGATCAAACGATTAAATCCTTTGATTCGAAGGATTTCGGCGATCGAGCAAACGATATTTCTTTGACTTCAAAAAATGTATAAAACTGGTCTAGAAGGTCACCATAGGCTAACATAGCACTTCGGCAGGTTTAATTTGGCGAAGTGTTGAAGTTTTTTTGAAGAGACAGAACTTCGATTATCGAATTTTCGAACTACTTTACTTCGAGTCAAAGTCATAGTATCCTATTCGATGGTTGAAGTATCCAAAAAATTACTTTGAATTTCGATTTTTTTTACTTTGAAAATTCACTTCGATCCTTGATAGATCTGCCCCTTAGAGTTGTAGTAGTTCTGGTCAGCTGATCTCTGAGGCAGCACATAGACCAGAGATGTAAAAGGACAATATTTGCTTAAGTGTATATACCAGTTTGGTAAGATTCTTTAATATTTCACTTAATATGATATAAACTATCTTTTGCTTAAATATTTATTTTGGGGGTATAGTTTTCCTTTAACTGTTATTATCATTGTTTTTTTCTGTCAGTTATAAGAGTGTGAATATGTTTTATAAATGCCCTTTTGATGTTTGTAAGTTTATATTTTATACAGAGATTAAGGCCCATGCGGTAGGATATCCCTGCCCTGTAGAGCTTACAGTCTAAGTGGGTGTCTAACGCACCGGGACAAGTTGGAGGATAAGAAAGGTTTGGTCACTGAGGTACCAGGACTGGACTAGACAAAGTTGTAGGGCTTCAAAAGGTGGGATCCCAGTTACTTTTTGAAGAGATTGAGTGTTCCCTATGGAGGAATTTGTGGATAGAATGCCAGAGAGAAGGAGCCGCAGGGTAGAATCGTTTTAGACAAGAGATGGCAGTGGGTGTAGATGATGGAAAAAGGTGTGAGGAGAAGGGCCAGGTTTGGGCTGGAAGACTTGAGCTCTTTTGTGTTAAAGGGGAACTCCATCCAAAAAGCTTTATTTTGCATGATGAATGCAGCTTCCCAATATACAGTCATTAAACACTTGCAGTGGTTTCAGTGTTATTAGTAAATGTCATTGCAATTGAAAGCAGTGTTTGCCTGGCAGATTTATTATCTCTCCCCCAGAAACAGTGCAGCAGATGCCAACTGATTAACAGACCTGGAGGAGAGCAGACTTTTGTGAAATTGTTTCAATAGTCACAACCAAAACGGGTTTAGAAAAACCCCACTACTTTTTTACCAATAAGGCTGGAGCTACGCGATGCGTCTTCTTGAGATCCGACGCGATGAGACGGATGCGACAAAAATAAGGTAAGCAATAGAAATGTCAGACCTTGCCGCTGCCTGCATCCGACATGATGGTCATATGAAGACGCAACGTTGGCATCCAACAGGCGTGTTTTGTTGGATGCATGCAGCGACAAGGTCTGACGTTTCTATTACTTATCTTATTTTTGTCGCATCCGTCTACTCGCATGTGAATCCTCTCAGCCCGTCTGGAGACGCATCGTGTTGTTCCAGCCTTACACGTACAATTAGGTTGAATAACCTATTCTTTCATTTTACAAAAACTGGTTTTGGGTGAAGTTACCCTTTAGTACTTAAAATGAGAGACTGCAATCATTTATAAAATGAATTAACAGATGCTCCACAGTTCAGCACATACTTTAGAATGCCAGGTATTTTTCTTCACTGGCATTCTATAGCAACACCCATATAATATAATATTCATATTATCACTGGTATAAAATCGGTGCCGTGGGACACATAGATGGAAATGAACTTGTATCCAAAGAAAAAGCAAAATCAGCTACAATAACAATGTTTAAGTTATCGTTGCCCCCTGCCAAAAATCATAATTAGTTGATATGGCAAGACAAATTGTTCTTTGGTTTTCTGCTCCTTGAAGAGCCCTCTGGGCCGGGAAACTTAATCACTACCTCCTTCTGCTTCACAAATTGGAAAGTCCTACAAGATGTGCACTAATCAGGTCTTGATTGGCTCTGGCCCCTGTTTCAAAGGGATAGAAAATTCAGTTATGCTTTCTGGGGGGACATAGGCTTATAAGTTTTATTTTGTTACTATGGATTCCTCTTTGTACTCTGAAAGCATTTATATAATTTTCTATTACATATGCAAACTGTAATGTAGATATTTTGGCAGTGGTTATAATTACCATTTTGAATTTCAATTGCAAATATTGGCTTGTATAAACTCTGCACAAATATTACATGCTTGGCTGCGTACCTTTGTAAAGGTGTACTGATTCTGGGGGAAATGTAGTGGATTTGCATGTAATAATGCGGATATTCTCTTCTGTAATACACTGTTGCTGTGATCAAACAGGTTCAATTATTATTAAAAGGGTTATTCACCTTTATATTCACTTTTAGTACGATATAGAGATATTCTGAGACAACTTGCAATTGGTTTTAATTTTTTATTATTTGTGGTTTTTGACTTATTTAGCTTTTTAGCAGCTCTCCAGTTTGCAATTTCGGTAATCTATTTGCTTGGATCCAAATGATCATAGCAGCCATGGATTGATTTGAATAAGAGTCTGGAATAGGAGAGGCCGGAATAGAAAGAGGAGTAATTAAAAAGTAGCAATAACAATACATCAGTAGCCTTAGGCTAAGGCCACACTAGGCGATAGTGCCGCGATTTGACTCGCGACGACTTTTCGCCGCGACTTTTAAGCCGCAATCGCTGGGGAAACTTTTGCGCTGGCGTCTATGGGGAATCGCGAAAAATCGCCAGCGTAAAAACACACGCGGCAATCTTTTTTCTATTGTCGCTCGAAATCGCCAATTTCGAGCGACAGTAGAAAAAAGATCGCCGCGTGTGTTTTTACGCTGGCGATTTTTCGCGATTCCCCATAGACGCCAGCGCAAAAGTTTCCCCAGCGATTGCGGCTTAAAAGTCGCCACGAGTCAAATCGCGGCGCTATCGCCTAGTGTGGCCTTAGCCTTACAGAGAATGTGTTCTTTTAGGGCTCTTACACATGAGCGTTTTTACGTGCGCTCCCCTGCGTTCCGTTTTTCGGCGTTCAGCCGCAGGGGAGCGCAGCAATAGACGCATTTCATTATTTCAAATGGGGCTTTACTCACACAGGCGCATGTAGGCGCGGAACGCAGGTTGAGACGCAACGTGCTGCATTTTTCCTGCGTTCGGCGCCTACACGCGCCTGTGTGAGTACAGCCCCATTTGAAATAATGAAATGCGTCTATTCCTGCGCTCCCCTGCGGCTGAACGCCAAAAAACAGAACGCAGGGGAGCGCAGGTAAAAACGCGCATGTGTAAGAGCCCTTAGATGTGATCCCCATTTGAAAGCTGGAAAAAGTCAAGAAAATGGCAAATAATTAAAAAACGTAAAAAAAAAAGAAAAAAAAAAGAAGACATGGACCAATTAAAAAGTTTCTTAGAATTAGCCATTCTATAACACACTAAAAGTTAACTTAAAGGTTAACCGGCCATTTAATATTCAGATATGTCCTTGGGCATGTTAATCCATCTCCCTCCCTTGTGGCTTCATTGAAGAAAGCCACCCCAAAACAGCCGTGGCCTATACATCCCTCATATTAGTGCAACATTCACAGGTCCATTCCTACACCCCTCTGTACCTTTATACACATTTATGTATTTTGCAAAAGAATGAACATGTCCCATATGTTCTACTGTGATGCTAAATAGCCAATCTGTTTCTAATCTATTGTTGGTATCTTTCCATTCTCCCATTTAGGAAAGAATAGTGCAGCTCTTGCATGGAGATGCCTCTCTTACTGACTGCAGATGTCACGAGTTGAGATTCTGTCACCCTTTAAATTTTCTATATATAGAGTCTTTAAACCATCAGGGACCGCTAACATTTCAGTGGGAATGTTTACTGAGTTGTGATGTTCAAGATGCAGCTAAGGCTATTAATTGTTCTGTTTTGGCACTTAACCATCTGGAATTCTAAGTAACTCATTAGCGTTACATACAGTAAACTGTGAAATAAATATTGAACAGAGTAAAACGTTAGCTCTGCGTCTGCCACTCACCTCACTAATCCCACACCAGGTTTAGGGATACATCCTCCGCTGAGGTTTTCCTAGAGAGTGAGAATTTAGTATTTCTTTATTTTCTGTTATTTATATATAGTGCCAACACAATTAATATGAGCTCTACAGTGATGATACATCATTTACATCAGGCTCTGCCCCAGTGGAGCTTACAGTCTAAATGTGGCCATACACTTAGGGGCCCATTTACTTAGCTCGAGTGAAGGAATAGAATAAAAAAAAACTTCGAATTTCGAATGTTTTTTTTGGCTACTTCGACCATCGAATGGGCTACTTCGACCTTCGACTACGACTTTGAATCGAACGATTTGAAGTAAAAATCGTTCGACTATTCGACCATTCGATAGTCGAAGTACTGTCTCTTTAAAAAAAAACTTCGACCCCCTAGTTCGCCACCTAAAACCTACCGAAAGTCAGTCAGCTTTGCAATCCATTTTTGGTCGAAGAAAAATCGTTCGATCGATGGATTAAAATCCTTCGAATCGAAAGATTCGAAGGATTTAATCGTTCGATCGAACAATTTTCCGTTTGATCGAACTATTTATGGTAAATCCTTCGACTTCGATATTCGAAGTCGAAGGATTTCAATTCAGCAGTCAAATATCGAGGGTTAATTAACCCTCGATATTCGACCATAAGTAAATTTTCTCCCCAGAGATCAAGTAGATCTCTTCCCGATATGCCCACACTGAGGTGGACCACATCGGGCTAATCCGAACGTGGGCTCTAGGGCCCAATAATCGGATCATAATGCAGCCAATACGGGCTGTCTGATTGTGGGACTGCTTCAACGAACAAATGCTGCCATGATCCGACAGGATTTTTAACCCTGCACGATCGACATCTGGCAAACTTTCAGGCAGATATCAATCGGGAAAAGCCCATCTGAGGGCCCCGCGCACAGACCAATAAGCTGCCGACTTGGACTGTCCGCAGCTTTTATCAGCCTGTGTTTGGTCAGCTTAAGGCCCCTATCACATTTACACACACAATAGGGTACATTTTAATCAAAAGCCTGTTAATGCCTGTAGGTTTTTGGAGTGTGAGAGAAATCAGAATACCTGGAGGAAACATGTGCAGACATGGAGAGAACATACTCAGGACCACAATACTGCAAGGTAGACCCACTACCCACTGAGCCACCATAAATGTGACTGTTCTCCTTCCATGTATTTACTGCGTGAACACACATTCGCTAGAAGTTTTAGTGATATTATTATAGCCCACTGTCCTGCCTTGATCGACAGCAGAGTCTCAATTGGATTGTTTAGCTCTGCTTAGACAATGCTATATGATTTAAGGTGGGCCTGTCCAACAACCTACTGACACCCACTATGGGTGAGGATGTTGGGGAAAGAAAATTGATATATGTGGAAACTGGAGAAGGGGGGGGTTTACTAAGACTTAATTTTTTTCCCAATTTTTTATTAAAGCAAAGTCGACCTAACTCCCATGCAATAATTTACCTAATTCCTCAAAAAAAAGCCAGTCTCGGAAAAAATCATGTAACAATTCGAATCACACGATTTTTTTTAATTTGATGCTTGAATCATAAGATTTTTTTTCAAGTTGTTGCCTCAAAACCTTGACTTTTTTTTTGGATTATCGTACAAAAACCACCGCAGATCATGGTGTCAAGAAACATCTTCAAGTTGTAAAAGAGAAACCTGCCATTGACTTCTACATGACCTCGACAGGTTTTAGCTGGAGCATTTTCAGATATGGATTTTTAAGACCCAGTCAAACCAAACTCCAAATTGTTATGATATGGTTTTACCATTAAGTGAAGCCCCACTACGTATATTACTTGGGTGCCAGCAGGTTCCCAGTCTCATCCCACATAACCATTACACTTTGAGGTTTTATCCATGCTGACAGGTAAGTATCCATGTGAATGTAACCTGCTGTATGTACAGAAGCTGTGCCAAAAGGTTTTCCATGGTTACATAGAAAAACAACTGTTTTGGATTCCTAGTGTAGCCTTACTCTCCACGTGGGTTATATTGGGACTCTTCTAATTCCATTTGCTTATCAGAAGAATCTGAAAGTAGACTGAACAATGATTATAATGGAATGCAGTTACTGATGGACACCAGGATATTTACATCCTGTTAAAACCATAACTGGATGTTACTGAGGATGAATATTTGATAACAGCAGGAAGACACAAAGCCCTGCCGTACAAATCTGGAAGAATACGTTGTATTCCACTTCTTATTCCATCCACAGACCCACCCTCTTCATGAGGCTTAAATGTCCTAGCCCTTAATTTATTTCTTTTAAAACTTGGATTCATTCTAGACACACACAGTCAACACTGATATAATAATAGTATGGTACTGAAACACTTCAGGTTCGTAACACATACTTCTAGTCCTGTCCGGCATTCTGCACAGCAACATGATCCTGACAAATACATCTATTTAGTACCAAGTACTTCTACAGATATGTGTTATACAGATATGGGACCTGTTATCCAGAATGCTCTGGACCTGGGGTTTTCTGGATAAGGGAAAAATATTTAAATGTTAAACCCAATAGGCTGGTTTGGTTTCCAATAAGGATTAATTATATCTTAGTTATGATCAAGTACAAGGTATTGTTTTATTATTACAGAGAAAAAGGAAGAATGTTTAAAAACTTGAGTTATTTGCTTACAATGGAGTCTATGGGAGAGGACCTTTCTGTAATATGGAGCTTTCTGGACAACAGGTTTCCAATAATGGATCCTATACCTGTACTTGACATGCTTGAATTAAAGCAGCTGCTGGAGGGAGTAAATGGGCACCTAATTGGCATATAATGTTGCCCGTATAACTCATAGTGTAGATGCTGGCCGTTACTGATATCTAAGAAGAGTCCAGCCAGGCAAAGGATCAAATCCACACATTTCAATGATGCCTGGGACTAAAGGGTATTTTCAAGTTTATCTGCTAGTTCTCTAAGTGAAGCGTTTGTGTGGAGTGCATAAACCTCACAGTAGTGTGCCAACTCAATACATATATATCTCTACATTAACCGCAGGAACCACACACAAGCTGTGATAATCACACCTGCTAGGCACACAATGAGCTCCAGTGTTTCCTGGCAGTTCCAATCGAGCAGCAATCTTCCTAGAATTCCAGTACCGTGAAACTCAAAATTGCTTTTAAGGGAGGAAATTCCCGACAACCCAAGTGAACAGCAAAATGTATTATCACGAATCATATCCACAGCATGGCGCCAGTTGTATGTTGTGCAACACAGGTGTGTTCCCCCAAATTTAGAGAGCACCTGCACAGAAAGCAGCAAGTCAACATCAGTACAAGGCCAGCAGGTAATGTGTATGGTTTAACCCATAACCAACACAGAGTAAAATAAAATTTAAATGTCCTTTAATTTAGATATATATAACTAATCAGTGACTAGCCTGTCTAATAATTAATAAAAACAAAAATCAATACATTAGCGAGGGGCGAATCTGACCCGAAGTGCATCGAAGCCTATGGGCAACAACATTTTTTGGCGCGTGACAAATTGTGCAACAAATTTTTGATGCGCAATAATTTGTTTTAACTTATTAGTGTCTATGGGCATTCTATTTGGCTGAAAATTGGCAAAACATTTCGCTCATCCCTACAATACATACATGAATTGTCATGTCTGTAGCCTTAGGGAAAAATCTTAAAAGGAGTAGACCAGACCAGCCAAAGTCAGCTACAAAACCAGCCCAAAACTAGCCAAACAGCACTTCAAAAGTAGCCCAAAAATAGAACAATATGTGCAGTGAAAATAAGTCTAAAAAATAAATGAATATATGTGAAAATACACCAAATTTTTCCATGAAGCAAAATGGGACAGATTTGCCCGTCACCAAGGGTGTAACTACAGAGGGGCCAGGAGGTATAGGGGCCCCATAAGGCCCTAATATTTCAATAAATATTGGTAAAACAGCTCAACCTCTAGACATTTTGGTGGCCAGCAGATTTTTGTCCCAAAATTGACTGAAATTGAGGAAAGTCACCGGAAAATGCAAGAATACGTTAGTGACGGTAGACTGGATTACAGAGCCCAAAATCTGGTAACTCACAATTTCTACACAAGTCAGTCCCATTGCATGCTGGGTATTGTAGTCTTACATTAAAACTTAGCAGTTGGTAAACTGTTAAAGGGCATTTAAAGGCAAAAAAATAAAATCCCATTTTTACTTTCTTTAATGAAAAAGAAACCTATCTCAATATACATTAATAAAAAAAATGTGTACCATTTTTATAAGAAACCTGACTGTATGCAGTGAATTTCTCCCTTCATTTACTGCTGTGGATAGGAATTGTCAGATGGTCCCTAACTGCTGAACAGGGAAACAATCATACTTATGCACAGCAGGGGGAGCCCCCGTCTTACTTCCCAGCCATGCAGAACTCAAGCAGCTTTGTTTATGACGATCCCTAAGCAGCCCAGACCACACTGAGCATGTGCACAGTCTTAGGGGCAGATGTATCAAGGGTCGAATATTGAGGGTTAATTAACCCTCGATATTCGACTAGGAATTGAAATCCTTCGACTTTGAATATCGAAGTCGAAGGATTTAGCGCAAATGCTACGATCATATGATCGAAGGATTATTCCTTCGTACGAACGATTAAATCCTTCGAATCGAACGATTCGAAGGATTTAAATCCAACGATCGAAGGAATATCCTTAGATCAAAAAAAGTTAGGCAAGCCTATGGGGACCTTCCCCATAGGCTAACATTGACTTCGGTAGCTTTTAGCTGCTGAAGTAGGGGGTCGAAGTTTTTTTTAAAGAGACAGTACTTCGACTATCGAATGGACGAATAGTCGAACGATTTTTCGTTCGAATCCTTCGATTCGTAGTCGTAGTCGAAGGTCGAAGTAGCCCATTCGATGGTCGAAGTAGCCCAAAAAATACTTCGAAATTCGAAGTTTTTTTACTTCGAATCCTTCACTCGAATTTAGTGAATCAGCCCCTTAGTCTTGCAAAGATGTTTAACAAAATTGCAAGATGGTGACCCCCTGTAGCCAACTTTGAAAGCATAAATCATTTGTTTGATTAGGCTTGTGGTGCAGTAAGTTCATGTTTATATTTAGTATACAAAATACAGCATTTCTAGCATTATTCTATTTTAGACTTTACATGCCCTTTAAACAAAAACCACATTACCCACATGCATTGGGAGATGCAGGCTTGGCACATTAGGGCAAGGAAAAACTTTGTATATAATGAAAGGATCTGTGCCACTGCCACACTGAAAAAGTATATATACTCAAAAAATAAATGGCAAATCAAAAATGAAATCCAATATTAAATCAGTCAAGGAGGATTCACTCACAGTTCACCCCAGTCCCAGGGCGCAGATCCAAAACAGCAGTTCAAAAGAGATGTGAGGACCTCCAATAATAAAGCAACAACTAATTAAAAAGTAATAGGAAATTTTTATGAGGACATAGAAACCTAACGCGTTTCGTTCCAATTAGGGCACTTACTCATAGAAACCTAACGCATTTCGTGCCTATTAGGGCATTTATGAGTAAGAGTCATATGAGTAAGTGCCCTAATAGGCACGAAACGCGCTAGGTTTCTATGTCCTAATAAAAATTTCCTATTACTTTTTAATTAGTTGTTGCTTTATTATTGGAGGTCCTCACATCTCTTTTGAACTGCTGTTCAAGAAAAAACTATGGCTGGTTTCCAAAGTACAAACCAGCCAAAGGCCCAAAAAGTAGCCCAAATCCATACCTTGGCTAGTTTGTACTTTTAAAACCCGCCGGGGCTATTAATTAGTAGTCCAATTTGGCTGGAAAACCGGCAACCTGACAACCCTGAAGCAGACAAAAAATGTACTTCCAAAACACTTTTTACAATAGTTCAGGAGGAACTTTTTTGGAGGTTGGCTCTCGAGCATTCAAGTTCAACAACCTCTCCAATTACCACAATTAGTATACTGTATTTGCGGTAAATTTAACATCCAGATATTGTGCCATATTAGACCAGAGGGTATGACGTATCCGTATATTGAAATCTCAAAGAAGAGTTAGTGTTATATAAGGAGAGTTTTTTAAAATAGAGGTATGTTCCATTGGCTTCTTGTGCGTTCCCCCAAGGAGTTTACGGTTAACTCTGAAAATGCTGTTATATTCTATATGGTCAGAAACCATTCTCCCAAAATAATTCTACGTGTTTCGCTCAAAGTTTCATCAGGCATTCCCTCATTATGGCTCGGGCAGTTGTTGTATGTTGTGTAACACAAGTGTGTTCCCCCCAAATTTAGAGAGCACCTGTACAGAAAGCAGCAAGTCAACATCAGTACAAGACCAGCAGGTAAAGCGTATGGTTTAAGCCAGTCCCATGTCATCTTGTACTTTGTTCTGCACAATCAATTGTTTTATCCATATCACAAGAAACTTTTTTTGGCAGAAAGCAGCTTTTCCTAAGACTTTAAATATAAAATAAATGCATTTTGAAAAACTGCCGGGACCTGTTTCTTGGCTGCAGTCATCCCAATTAAACATTAGTATGTGAAATGGCATCAGAGCCAAAACATACAGAGCAACGTAATTCAGCCTGAGCTTTTGGTTTTGCTGGATCCTTATATGAAACAGCAAAGCCTTAAAGGGACTCCATATATTGATTCAATTTTCTGTATGGATTTCCACCTGGATTTATGATCCAGTATTTTTTACATGATGTTGTTACTGGCTCAGCTTGCAGCAGCCTTGCTTAAAGGAGAAGTAAACCCTTGCTACTAAAACCCCCTACTGTACATATACCCCCTCCCTGCTCCCCCCAGCCAAGGTGGTACCCTCGGTAAATGCCCCTAACTCTTTACTTACCCCTGGGTGCAGATTCTGTCCACCTAGGCTGTGGGGGGAACAGAAAGAGGGGTCTATGTAGGGTAGGGGATTTTAGTAGCAAGGGTTTGTTTCTCCTTATTAGCAGCCATTTTTTCTCTTGCTGGCTCACAAGTTTACCTATCATCTCCCATAGGCCTTCTATAGAATTGTAATATTTTAAAATAAGCAGAAGCGAGCATAGCAGTGCAGAAGCATGTTAGCTGTCATAATGGAGTGTGGCTAGTCTAACTGGACTTCTATGGGTTATGTAATAGGATGGGCAAAGTTAGATACAAGTCATATTTATTTTTTAAAATTAATGAGCAACCCCATTAATTCCATGGCTGGAAATCACTTACCCCCCCTTCATGCTTGTGGACCCACCAGGAAGCCTTTGTTTCATGGGCTGCTAATATATGTTTGCATGATCCCAGTGATTCCCAATTTTATAAATGAATTCCAGTCAAATATAAAGCCGGTCACTGGCCACCGCAAGAAATGCCCCTTAAGTGAAAGAGCAGCAAAGGGTTAAAGACTGTTACTGCAGTGAAGCTCTACAAAATATTACAAAACAACATGTTTCAGTTGGTTTCTACTTAACATTTTTTTTCAAACATTTGATTTTGGCACTTTGAAAGAGATGCTTCACCTTTAAGTTAACTTTTAGTATCTTATAGAACGGCTAATTCAAAGAAACTAATTAAATGACCTTCATTTTTTATAGTTTTTGATTTATTTGCCTTCTTCTTCTGACTGCTTCTTTCCAGCTTTCCAATTTGGGTCACTGACCCCATCTAAAAACAAATGCTCTGTAAGGTTCCAGATGTATTGTTATTGTTACTTTTTATTACTCATCTTTCTATTCAGGCCTCTCTTATTCATATTCCAGTCTCTCATTTAAATCAGCACATGGTTGCTAGTGTAATTAGGACTATAGCTACCAAATTGCTGAAATTGCAAACTGGAGAACTGCTGAATAAAAAGCTAAATAACTCAAATAATTAAATTAATAACAATAGCAAATTGTCTCAGAATATCACTCTCTACATCATACTAAAGATAAACTCAAAGATGAACAATCCCTTTAATGTTTTCTTTATTTATGTTCTAACAGGTACATTTTTCTACAATGTATATTTATATACAAGTAATACTGATATTTGGATTTGGATTTGGATTTTTGTACCCAGTGCTTTTGAATCTTGCAAATTGATCTATGGATCTTCCAGCAATTTATCTACATCTCCCAGAGGAAACAAGAGAAGCTACATGTAGTAGGTCAGCAATGGATGATGTTACAGATAAGCTGTGGACTCCTATAGAGAAAGACATAAAAAAAACTCTGCCTCCAGAATGATTTTGAAATATTTTCCACCTACTGGTGATCATGAAACCTTTCATAGATGGTTTCTGTTCTAGGGCCCGTGAGCTGCCAACCATGGATTAGAAACCATCCATGAAGACTTATGGTCCTACTCAATTAAAATTATACATACTACATCTATCAATCAGCCAACCAGCTGCTTTACTGGAACAAGCTTCTGATTTAGCAGGGTTTAATGTCAGATAGACAACATAGGGCCCTTTAGATGAACAGTGTGAAAAATGGCTCAAATTGTGTTCAGTAGGTCCACTAGTAAATCCCTACAGCACAGTAGGATCCCTATCTGTAATGCCAGTAAAGTCTGCTACACCCTGTGCCCAGGCTCCAAGCTCAGTGCTACTGGTTATTATTGTCCCTAGAGCTGCACCTGTATATAAATATTTTCACCTGCTCTTCTTTCTTTTTTCAAATTAAGGTGGTGCCCCATTTACCTGAATACCTGGAAAGGCATCACCATATAATCCACTTCCAAGTAGGAACGGCACTCCTTCGTATTTCAGGCTCTTTGCCAGTAACTGAACCACAGACATTATTGTACACACATAGGGATGCGGCTATTGCATGATAAATAAGAGCTCTAGGCTCTTCTGGGACACGGTGTTTATGAAATTGTTGACTTGCTTTGACTGTAGTAGTTTTTACTGGTGGAGTATTCTCAGTATTTTTCCATTAACAGCTAACACCTAGGGGCATAATAGAGTTCACCACAGTGAGCTGAACTTTCAAATTCTATCTAATTTATAAGATATGACTGGCTGTTGACTAAAGGAGCATCTTTGCAGTTCTTTTCATGACTGCTTTAGATATTAAAGTCACGCTGAAAGCAGGAGGGAAGCAGCTGCTTCCCTCCTGCTCAAAACAGCTTTGTAAGTCCCCAGTAGCAAAATAGCAGGTCCTGAACCTGGTGCCATGTCACGTCGCTGTCAGGACCTGATATTTTGCTACTGGGGGGACTTACAAATCTGTGTTGAGCTGGAAGGAAGCAGCTGTTTCCCTCCAGCTGTTAGCACAGGTCTAAAATGAAAGCAATTACAGATAGAAATGTGAAGGGGCATCTAAAGGAGATAGTGTGCACTGTTACCTCTATGGCCAACCAGAAGAGAGATTTCTATTTATGATTGAAAAGTGATAATATGTAAGAAACTACCAAAAACAGAAAATTATTACAAATTGTAAAAGCACAAAGATGTCCCCTGCGCTCTTTGGTTTATATATACATTTACCAGAGTGTAGCATGATAACCCTGTATGGTAATTATTTCAATTATATATGTAAATATTGTCATGGAATTTTTTAGACCACTTGAGGTGAAAGACAACATTTATTTGACACAAGCTCTGTGGATTCTGAACTCACAAAGAGTCAGAACCCTGAACAAAGGAATCACAGCTTTTTATAGACTTGAGAACGCATGACATGAGAACTTACATAAGTAAAAGGGAGCAGAGAGATACTGTATCTCTTCACGGCACAGAAAAACAAAGAACTGCTCTTACAGCCAAGCAGGTGGCTCTGCCCTCAAGGCCAGGGTACTTGTGACCAAGGCTAGCTTGAGAACAGAATCCATTCAAGTCAGGTAGGGGAATATACATATACAAAATGTTAGTTTTTGTCATTATATACAGCTCCACTTATACAGTATACACAGTGTTGTACATTTCTTACAATACATACTGTATGGCATAAAAGTCCAGTAGTAACTTAATTTTCTCAAAGTATGTTAAGCACCAGTCCTACTCAGTGAACTCATCTTGAACAAACATACTGCCCCTTTAACATCTCAATTTACAGGCTTTTAGAACATCTGACCTGTTTACCCAATTTGTACACAAGCACAGAAGACCATGCTGCTCCTGTAGGCTGTTTATTGATAGTGTCTACATGTAGGCTGTACACTGGATAAGCATTGCATAACCAAGGGTTCATAAATGCTTCTATGGGGATCAACAACCCAGGTTTCTCTGTGGTTCATTAGTTGTGTTAGGTGGGTGACATGAAAAATTATAACTATAACAAACAAGGGAAAGTTGTGCTCAACAATAATTTTTAAAACCATTAGGTGGGGGTGCAATGAGGCTGTGACCACAAAATACATATAGTCACATACAAGAGTCCTCTGCACTCAACCCATTATGTCTGTTATAGTTATACAGGAGCAGTGACCAGCTCCATGTTGTAGCTCCCACCCTTCCCAGCTATAGTCAGGTGATCCCACTGGTGTCAAGACAAATTGTGCAAAAAATAGAGCAACTGTCCACATTTAATAGGAAAGTTGTCCTTTAAGTGTTGCTCTTGTCCAAAATAACCAACTTGCAGTGGCGCAACTACTGGGGGAGCAGGGGGTGCGATTGGAGCAGGGCCCGCACCCCCTCACGGCAGCTCGCGCGCCACTCTGTTCTGCGGCCGTTTCCGGCCGTACAGAGGGGGCGGGGCCCGGCTGCACGTCCCGCGCCAGGGCCCGCCCCCCTATAGTTATGTCTCTGCCAACTTGTTCAAAAATTGGCAGCCATTTGAACTAAATTCATTTAGAAAAAAAAAAAATGTAGATTTATTTATCTAAGCTGAGAAAACCACAAGTGAATTAAATGTTCCAGATGTAAGAATGTCTAATCTTGCATCAATAACGGTATAGATCTTAGATTTTATTTCTGAAAAAGGAAAACACTCTGATCTTGAAATAGAAACTGTGTTCGAATCTTAAGATCACATATTTTCTCTATTACACATTAAAAGAAATCCAATATTTAGAGATACAGTAATAAAAAGTTTCAATTACCACATTTCCCACTTCCTTTCTCCACTTTGCTTATATTGTTTTCCAAATTCTGACAAAGGGCCAAATTCAATTCAGTGAGAAAAGGGTTTATCACCTGAAAATTCATGGATGAGATTCAATTTGAGGTGCAATTCAATTCAGGAAAACGTATCTCATGGTTTATTGCATGAAAACTCTGCAGGAAAAATATGGAATTGAATTAGTTTTTTTTTTCTCCTAGAATTGAATCTCATCCATGAGTTTTCATGTGATAAACCATGAGGTAACCTTTTCTCACTGAATTGAATCTGGCCCAAAGTTTTATTCATATACTAGAGAAAAAAGAAATTCCAAATTATACATGAAGTAAACCCCAAGAATGATCAATTACGTATTTTCAGTTTAAGGGGGGTATTTATCAAGGGTCAAATTTCGAGGGGTTAAAACCCTTGAATTCGACCATCAAATTGAAATCCTTTGAATATGGAATTCGAAGGATTTAGCGCTAAAATAAGCATTTGATCGATCGAATAAAAATCGTTTTTCAACGATCGATCCAAGGATTTTTATTCGATGCCAAATACTTGTAGAAGGTCCCCATAGGCTTATAATGCAATTCGGTAGGTTTAACTTGGCGAAGTATTGAATTCGAAGGATTTTTAAAGAGACAGTACTTCGACTATCGAATGGTCAAATAGTCGAACGATTTTTTTATTCGAATCGTTCAAGTCGAAGTCCAATTCGATGGTCGAAGTATCCAAAAATTTACTCTAGAAATTCGAATATTTGAATAGTAAATCTGCCTCTAAATATGAAATAAATCTCTAAAACAAAACATAAATTCATCAACTGTCTATCTACGATGTGGAAAATGAATCTCTAAATTCAATGTTTAGTTTCTCAAACATGTATCTGGTCTACCGTCTCATCCTCTTCATAAAACAGCAGATAGGTGGTCTTTTTTGAATTTTACAAGTGCTCCCCCATTTTTTTTACATTCTTTAGCTATTTAAAACAAACCTCAATCAATTCTTAAAGCTGGAGAAACCAACACTAGATGATGCCTTTTTTATTTAAGTAATTTGCTCTTAATACATCTCAAAGATAAGTTAAATTTGAATGCTGATAAATTTGCTTCTTAGATATTAATATATTGTATTAGGGAATTAAAGGTCTTGTTCACATTCCCTCATGCATGTTATGTAGAATGCTTGGGACCTGGGGTTTTCTGGATAATGGACCTTTCTGTAATTTGGATCACCATCCAGTAAATTCATTAAAAAATCATTTAAAGGGAATGTGTTAACTTTTAGTATGATGTAGGTAGTGAAATTCTAAGACAATTTGCAATTGTTTTTCATTTTTGAGTTATTTCGCTTTTTATTCAGCAGCTCTCCAGTTTGCAATGTCAGCAATCTGGTTGCTAGGGTCCAAATGACCCTAGCAAACTTGCATTGATTTGAATGAGAATATGAAATATTAATTGGGGAGGGTTGGAACAGAAAGATGAGCAATGAAAAGTAGCAATAACAATAAATGTGTATCTTTACAGAGCTTTTGTTTTTAGATGGGGTCAGTGACCCCCTTTTGAAAGCTGGAAAGAGTCAGGAGAAGAAGTAAAATAATTCATAAACTATAAAAAATAAATAAGGAAGATCAATTGAAAAGTTGCTTAGAATTGGCCATTCTATAACATACTAAAAGTTAACGTGAAGGTGAACCACCCCTTTAAGTATTCGTTCGCCAATTCTTTGTTTTCTTATACACTGCGATGTCATTTTCATTGAATTTCCAACAACTGAAATGGCTTAAGAATTGGGCGATTGACTACATTATAAGGGAAAGCAGCTCCTTGCTGATCATAGATAAGCCCCAGAGATTTCAGTTTCCTGACTGATACAAAACAGCCATTCCGTGTTATTAGGAGATGCTTCTAGGGGGATCATGTCTGCCTCCTGCTATGGCTGAGGCTTATCTGGGTGTGTTTGTGCTCATGATAACTTTACAGCCTTCAGTTACAAGAAAATAGAGCTGATATTTGTTTTTTAGACACCAGTCAATTACACGCCTCAAAGTAACAGCGGGGAGATGGGATAAGGGCATTTTTCAGAGAGCCCCAATACGAAGTACAAGCATTAAAGGGATACTGTCATGGGAAAAAAACATTTTTTTCAAAATGAATCAGTTAATAGTGCTGCTCCAGCAGAATTCTGCACTGAAATCCATTTCTCAAAAGAGCAAACAGATTTTTTTATATTCTATTTTGAAATCTGACATGGGGCTAGACATATTGTCAATTTCCCAGCTGCCCCAAGTCATATAAACTTCAATCACTCTTTACTGCTGTACTGCAAGTTGGAGTAATATCACCCCCTCCCTTTCCCCCCAGCAGCCAAACAAAAGAACAATGGGAAAGTAACCAGATAGCAGCTCCCTAACACAAGATAACAGCTGCCTGATCTAAGAACAACACTCAATAGTAAAAACCCATGTCCCACTGAGACACATTCAGTTACATTGAGAAGGAAAAACAGCAGCCTGCCAGAAAGCATTTCTCTCCTAAAGTGCAGGCACAAGTCACATGACCAGGGGCAGCTGGGAAATTGACAAAATGTCTAGCCCCATGTCAGATTTCAAAATTGAATATAAAAAAAAAAATCTTTTTGCTCTTTTGAGAAATGGATTTCAGTGCAGAATTCTGCTGGATTAGCACTATTAACTGATGTGTTTTGAAAAAAAAACAAGTTTTCCGATGACAGGATCCCTTTAAAAACTGCTGCCCGTAAGCAAAAGAATCCTTGCGTGGCAGCCAGATTATAATGAAACCAACATTATCATATAACCACAATGCCCCCTGGCAGATTTATCAAGGGTCGAATAGTAAATTCAAATTCGATCAAATTCAATTTTTTTCTTAAATAACCTTCCAGTCGAATCGTGAGTATATTCGAATTAAAAAAAAAATTCACATAAATTCGAAATTCGACCTTTGGTACATGGGCCTCCCCATGTATAAGCTATAAATGTTTAGTTAATAACCACTTTATTTGTATTTACTAAACTTAATTGCATTCAAGATCTGCACTGTTCCCAGGATATCTCTGGCTCTGTGAGGGGCCATCTATACAGTAGGCATCATTACGTGCAACACTGTCCCAAGACTATTTCAGGCACATAGCGAATGTTTTACAGCTTCAGCTATACCAGGGGTTATTCACCGTACTTTTACTATGATGTAGAGCAGGGCCGCTTCTGTCATGAGGCAGGGTGAGATCCTTGCCTCAGGCAGCAGCGAGCGGCCAGTTACAAGGGGCAGCAAAAAGTCTGGATGCAATTGATTTTCATTTTTTATTACAGGTATCAGACCCGTTATCCAGAAAGTTCCAAATTACGGAATGGACATCTCCCATAAACTCCATTATAATCCAGTAATCCAAATTTTAAAACATGATTCCCTCCTTCTCTGTAATAATAAAACAGTACCTTGTACTTGATCCAAACTAAGATATAATTAAGCTGGCCAACTACGTCAAAGTCATCCCATATCTGGCCAGTCCTATGCTCAATTTTCATCTGATTCATTAAGAATTCTATTGCTTCATTATACATTTTACAAAGGGACTAGGTTTTACCTGCAACTTACTTGCTGCTTTCAAAGTAAAACTCCCAAACTTGGCTGCCCTTTTATTAGACACCAGTGGGATCACCTGACTATAGCTGGGAAGGGTGGGAGCAGGGGCGATCCTGGCCCCTCCGCTGCCTGAGGCAGCAGCAGTTGCTGCTGCCCCCCCTCCCCCGGAACTTCTCTCTTAAAGTACCAGGAGCAGCATTTTTGCTGCCCCTGGTACCTAGTGGGGCACTGCTGCCTGAGGCGACAGCCTCAACTCGCCTCATTGGCGAAGCACCCCTGGGTGGGAGCTACAACATGGAGCTGGTCACTGCTCCTGTATAACTATAACAAGCAAGGGGAAGTTGTGCTCAGCACTATTTTTTAAAACCATTAGGCGGGGGTGCAATGAGGGTGTGACCACAAAATACATATAGACAAATACAAGAGTCCTCTGCACTCAACCCATTATCAATATACTTAAGACAGAGACATTTTGTGCATACTGCTACTGAAAAATGCCTTACCCTTTAAACAAAACAGGGATTGTTTGTCCATATATTGCAATATATTTAAGCTGGCCAACTACGTCACAGTCATCCCATATCTGGCCAGTCCTGGGCAACTAATCTCCCCGAATTGCAGTGTGTGTCTCTGCCCTAAATCGTAGTCGACGTAGTTGGCCAGCTTAAGTATACTGCAATATATGGAAAAAACAATCCCTGTTTTGTTTAAAGGGTAAGGCATTTTTTTAGTAGCTTAAAGGAGAAACAAGCCCCTTATTAAAAAAAACCCTACCCCACATAGACCCCTCCCTCCTCACCCCCAGCCTAGCTGCTACCCCAGGTAAATGCCCCTAACTTTTTACTGACCCCTCGGTGCAGATTTAGGGATTGGAGAATGAGACCAATGTGGCGGCGCATGCGCAGTTGGAGCAATTTCCTGGTTCACGACTTCTGCGTATACTCCAAAGATTATGGAAATTGCCGCAGTGCCAGAAGAAGACATGAAGACCCGGGAGATGGCTGCTGTGAACTCC
Organism: Xenopus petersii; assembly: GCA_038501925.1. Taxonomy (NCBI): domain Eukaryota; kingdom Metazoa; phylum Chordata; class Amphibia; order Anura; family Pipidae; genus Xenopus; species Xenopus petersii. The sequence continues at coordinate 134,815,287 of CM076678.1, read as the reverse complement.
AACCCCTGAATCTGCACAGAGGGGCAAGTAAAACGTTAGGGGCATTTGCCCGGGGGAAGCAGGCTGGGGGTGAGGAGGGAGGGGGGTCTATTTGGGGTAGGGTTTTTTTTTTTTAATAATGGGTTTGTTTCTCCTTCAAGGCACAAAATGTCTCAATGTCCTAAATATATTGATAATAAATTGAGTGCAGAGGATCACTGCATTTGATTCCAATACTAATACACCTGGGTCTTTTCTCTTGGCCGTGTCTGCTATGCCCCAGTCTGGCTGTTAATGTATGTGACCAGGGTGGGATGATCAAATTAGGGTGGCTGCGAGCTTATTGCACAATTAAACCTGTGGGAATGATCTGGAGCCTGAAATATTTTTAAAAGGTCTCTGTTGGAAGCCAAGTAAACTTAATTTTGTAGTATTAACCCTCCTGATTCACCCTCCTGATAAGAAAAGACACATACGCTTATATATTCAATGCAGTTTCCCTCTAAAAATGATGTTCCTTTCTGGAGCCGGTTAGGGTTTGTGTTACTATGTCAGAGGTGCAAGGCAGGAGTCTGCTATTTAGTTTTCCTCCTGTTTTCAAGTTACTAAAATACTGTGTGACGGCTGAAGCAACATGTTAAACATTCGTGAGGTATGAGAAGTCTGACATGAGTGGCCATTATCCTCAGTAATCCCTGGAGGCCTCTGTGCAGCTCCGTCCAGGTTACTATGTAACTATTATAATCCTTCCAACTTTATGAGTTTATTCTACGGATCCTATTTATAAAGAAGAAAATCTCCTTAGATAACACACAGGATATTGAAATGGAACATGGGATTGAAGGGGCAAAATCGCGAGACACAGGATGAATGAAATAGTAGTTAGTGGAATTCCCAGATAAAAATGGATCCCTTGCACAGACAGAAAGATTTCTCCATTTAGCCTCAGCGCTGCTTTCTTCTGCATTATCACCACTAAATTGTAGTATATTTGTAGTTTTGCATTTTACACCAACAAATGTGTTACAGGAGTGACCCAGCTGTCTGGTCCAGGTAGGGGTCGGGCAGAATGGGAACAATTTAAAGGGGAACTCCGGCTTCCAAACCAAAATTTTATAAAGAGGCCCACATAACACAGAAACCCATAATATACCCATCATAGTTTCTTCATAAAGTATGAATAAATGCCATTTTCTATGCTGAAATCCAGCTGTTCTTCTCTTTCTACATCATTTGAAATCCTGGCAGGGAAGGAGGGACTAAATACTGATGTTACAAATTGTAACAACTTCTCCACAGCTTACAGACAGCATGCAGGAACTACATAACCCACAATGCATTGCACTGGGATGTTCTGTTCCTTATTGAAACTTTAAAGGAGTTTTAAAGTGTTAAAGGAAAACTATACCCCCAAAATGAATACTTGAGCAACAGATAGTTTATATCAAATTGAATGACATATTAAAGAATCTTACCAAACTGGAATATATATTTACATAAATATTGCCCTTTTACATCTCTTGCCTTGAACCACCATTTCGTGACTCTATCTGTGCTGCCTCAGAGATCACCTGACCAGAAATACTACAACACTAACTGTAACAGGAAAAAGTGAGGAAGCAAAAGGCAGAACTCTGTCTGTTAATTGGCTCATGTGACCTTACATGTGGTTTGTATGTGTGCACAGTGAATCTTACGATCTCAGGGGACGGCCCTTATTTTTAAAAATGGCGATTTTCTATTTATGATTACCCAATGGCACATACTACTAAAAAAGTATATTATTATGATAATGGTTCATTTACATGAAGCAGGGTTTTACACATGAACTGTTTTACTCAGTTACTTTTAATAGAGACCTACATTGTTTGTGGGGTATAGTTTTCCTTTAAAGGTAATGTAAACCCTTGAAACAAATAAAAGTAAAATTATTCAGAATCTGAATCAACAGCACCACCAGCAATTCAGTTTGTCTGACATCCTGCAGTTGGCAGAAAATTATATTAGCAAGCATATGAAAGTCTTTCATGTTGCTCTGTGTAAAACTGACCAGAGAAACATCAGATGACTCTTCTCTGCTCAATAACCTTATTTTCTGAAGCAGAGCAACATCACACGACTTTCCTCTGCTCACTCACTTAATCTTCTGCCGACTGTGGCCGGTAGGCCATACAGAACAGTGGCACTGTTGACTGAGATTCATTATGTAAGATTTAATGGCAAATATCTTGAAAACTAGAAAAAAACGGCCTTATCTATGCAGTTTTGAGCAGCTCATTATCAGGGGCTTTTCAGTGGACTGGTAATTAGTTTCATCGGCTCTTTTAAAGTTTTGTGGCAGTGACAGGAAATGCTGAAGTGGAATTAATGTTCTTGTTAATATTCAGCCAGGAATAACAGAAACCATAGATATTTAGTAACTAAATCAATAGACAAAAAGTGTGTGCAGCACAAGCCCTATTTTTTTCAGTTTGTGTTGAAAAGAGGTGTATACTGTCCCTTTAATCCAGAGATTAGGAAATAATTATTTTCTGTCCTAGGAGAGACTGCTCTAATGCATCTTTCTCTTCTTGTGGATCTACTACAAGTTAATTAAGATTTGATATGAGGATGTTTTTACCTTCTTTATAAGTATGATGACTGGGGTCCTAGGTTCAATTCCAGCTGTGTCTGCAATGTGTGTGAATCGTGTTTTTGTAAATGTCGTAGGGTGTTGAGCTCTACTGGGGCAGGGGATACAAAGGAAAGGAATATGTTGGGACTATAGCAAGGAAAAGGATGATAATGACAATACTTCATGTTATAGAAATTGTGATCTTAAAATCAACACATTTGGGAGCAAGTGTATAGATGTTTTGTTGTCTGTTTGCACAATTAGCTGCATGAGCCACTTTGTGTTTGTTTTCCTTCAGTAACAGTGGCACCGGGTACCAGCCAATTATCCCTAAATTGGAAAATCTCTGTCCTTATCATAGTAAACACATTTGGCTGCTTTCTCTCTTTTTTTGGCAGAACGAGTAGATGCATCTGTTGTTATGGAACATGAATAATGTGTTGCGGGCAGGCAGTGTGTGTATATACAAAACCCCCAGCCTAAGCCTCAAGTCAGACTTGTGAAGGGAATGAGCAATATCCAGAGCTAAAAGGCTCTCGTGCGACAGGGTGAATGAAATCTCTCGTATTTCCTTTACTCGCTCCGTGTGCAAACACTGTTATCATCAGTTTCCATTGCACAGAGCTAAGCATACGGACATACGTTGTGTATGCAGGTATCTATATATCTATATATATCCATATATTGACTCGTATTAACAGCTTTAGTTTATATTATTGTTTGAATACATTGCTAGTAAGGATGGGGCCCTCCACTATCCCCGACAGGTATCAGTAGGTGTTGATGCATGAACAGAAGTGTTACTATAGCTGCTACTCCACAGGTCTGTGCTGCTGTTAGATTTGGGCATCCCAGGCACATGCCACAGGTCATACAAGTCCCCCCAGTCTCGGGGTAATAGGAAAGCAGTGTCCTTAAAGGAGAAAGAAAGGCTTTGTACACTTGGGGGTGCCAAATGTTAGGCACCCCCAGTGTCGGACTGGCCCGGTGGGATACCGGGAAAAAACCCTGTGGGCCCCAACCCTCATGGACCCCCACCGGGCCAGACCCCCTCTCCAGATATTTGGTTTTATCAAAAAAAAATGTTTTTACTGGCGCAACAAGTGATGCCGAGCAATGTCATTGCGCATGCGCGCCGAGCACCACCATTGTACATGCGCGAAAAGCCAGTGCATCACAGTAGGGGGGCCAGAGGGGGGCCCTGGACAGCAGCCCCGGTGATCCCCAGGCCCCCCAGTCCGACCCTGGGCACCCCAAGTGATTGTGTTGACTTACCTGAAACCCCGGGCCGGTGCTCCTATCGGCAGAAAACTGCACCAGCCTGGGGTTATACCAGTGAGCACCACGGAGTGATCCTCTCCCAGCTTCTTCTTTCTTCAAATTTCCCGGGACAAACGCATGCGCAGTTAATGAAATAACCAACTTTATAGTTAAAGTTTGGCTTTTCATTCTACTGTGCATGCACAGCCGCCAAAAAGGTAGAAGGAAGTGTATCTCTCCGTGGTGCTCACTGGTATAACCTAATATTTGGCACCCCCAAGTGTACAAAGCCTTTCCTTCTCCTTTAAGGACACTGCTTTCCTATTACCCCGAGACTGGGGGGACTTGTATGACCTGTGGCATGTGGCTGGGATGCCCGGGCTTTCAGCTAAGTCAATACAATCACTTGAGGGTGCCTAACATTTGGCAACCCCAAGTGTAAGAAGCCTTTCCTTCTCCTTTAAAGGAGAAGTAAAGCTTAAATAAAGAAGTAGACTAGAAATGTTATACAACAGACTTAAGGAATGAAGAACGAAATTATGGAAAGATCCATTATGCAGAAAACCCCAAGCATTCGGACAACGTGTCCCATACTTGTACTGTAGTATAGTGAGACATTGTGAGAAAAATACAAAAGGAGAGGATATATAAGGGGGTGTTTGGTGAAAACAGAAAGGGGACCACATCATAATAATAAGCTTAAGAGATATAGAGCACGTGAGAAAATGGAGAAACGCAAGGCTAGGGAAGCATAAAACATCAATGGTCCATCTTTTAAAAAACTGAAAAGAGACAGAAGAAGGCAAATAACTGAAAAATTATTAAAAAAAAAAAAAAAAAGAAAATGAAGAGGAATTGAAAAGTTGCTTAAAATGAGGCATTCTATAAATCTATAAATATAACAGATACAGTAAACCTGACATTTGTTGTCTCATTAATCCCAGTCCCATAGCTATAGATGTGTTCACTTTTTTCAGTTCAGTTGTTTTCAGATAATTTTTTTTATTTTCTATTGGTGACCATTTTTTTCAATATTGAAGTATAAAGTTTAATTTTTTTCTTCTTAAAGGGCACCTGTTGGGCGAAAATATTTTCAGATTCTGCTGAATCCCAAAATGAAACCTAACTTGCATATGCAAATTAGAAACAGGAAAAAAGTGGAAAAAGTTTTTTTTTTTTACTTCTTTGTTTTGTGACAAAAAGTTACGTGATTTTGTTTCCCAACCCTAATTTACATATGCAAATTAGGATTCAGATGTGGTTCAGCCAGGCACGAGGATTCGGCCACATCCGAATCCTACTGAAAACGGAGGAATCCTGCCTGAATCCCAAACCGAATCCTGGATTCGGTGAATCCCTAATTTCCATGTTAATATTTATCTATACAGCATACTACGCAATGGGGTGTTAGATGTTAGCTCTGAGCTCTAACACATTTTTTGAATAGTTAATCCTCAATGCAAATTGTAAGCAGCCATTCAACCATTTTATTTTTAGCACTGAAATTACTTTTTTCCAGCATGAAATAATATTGTTGAACTGTGCAAAAAGTATATATAGTGTTTCTTTTAATGGCTTCCTATTTCAACTTAAAATTTAACAGTTGCGGTGAAATATTTAATTTCCCCCATACACACTCAAACTCTTCGGCTTTTAGCTGCAGAAAGTAATTATCACAACTTACAGGTATGGGACCTGTTATCCAGAATGCTTGGGAACTGGGGTTTTCCAGATAAGGGATCTTTCCATAATTTGGATCTCCACACCTTAAAAAATCATGAATTAAACCCAGTTGATTTTATTTTGCATCCAGTAAAGATTAATTATATCTAGGTTAGGATCATGTATGAGGTTCTGTTTTATTATTACAGAGAAAAAGGAAAATCATTATTAAAATATTGAATTATTTGATTACAATGGGGTCTATGGGACATAGCCTTCCTATAATTTGTAGTTTTCTGGAAGAAGTGTTAAATGTTTTGAGTTTTACTGTTCACTAGTGTTTAGTACAAAGGCAAGAGTTTTTAAAAATTTAAAGCAATCCTCATTTATTGGTTTGATGTTGAACACAGTTGTATATTGCACCCTTACCCTTAATGTGAGCTGCCCCTTTAATCTGTCCTAGCAGCCAGGCAGTTGCTAAGCATTCATAATATTAGGCATTTGGAGTTCCATTCCCTTGATCCTCAACTTAGGGTGCCTGATCCTCCATAATATATGGCAGCATTTTGCTCTCATCCAAGTGAAAGACCCATAACTCAAGGTGCCTAGCTCTCACTCAAGGGAATATATAATTACTAAGAAGCCTTAGCTCTCACTCAAGGGGAAGATCCATAACGAAGGGCACTAAGCTCTCACTCAAGGGAAAGGTCCATAACTCAGAGTGCCTAGCTCTCACTCAAGGGAAAGGTCCATAACTCAGAGTGCCTAGCTCTCACTCAAGGGAATACTTAATTACTATAGATCCTTAGCTCTCACTCAAGGGAATACTTAATTACTATGGATCCTTAGCTCTCACTCAAGGGGAAGGTCCATAACTCAAGGTGCTTAGCTCTCACTCAAGGGAATACTTAATTACTATGGATCCTTAGCTCTCACTCAAGGGAAAGGTCCATAACTCAGAGTGCCTAGCTCTCACTCAAGGGAATACTTAATTACTATGGATCCTTAGCTCTCACTCAAGGGAAAGGTCCATAAATCAGAGTGCCTAGCTCTCACTCAAGGGAATACTTAATTACTATGGACCCTTAGCTCTCACTCAAGGGGAAGGTCCATAACTCAGGGTGCTTAGCTCTCACTCAAGGGAACGATTCATTACTATGGGCACTTAGCTTTCACTCAAGGGAAATAACTATAACTTAGGTTACTCATCTCTCACTCAAGGGTAATATTCATAACTCAGGGGCTTTACAAGTACACTAAAGGCTTTCCTGCAGGTCCAGTCTGGGATTCAAAATAGGCCGTGGCATTTCAAGTACACAAACAGTCCCTCACAGAACCAATAAATAGAATCTGTCTATGGCATCTAACTGCAGCCCTCCTAATATGAGCACTACGGTATATAGTACATATGTATATACAGTAAGTCAGTTGTACCCCTATTCTACATTGAAGGAAAAGCATTGTTTGCCTCTGGCATATGTCCCTGTAAAAGTTTCCCAAATGTCCTGGAATATGAGTAATAAATAAAAAAAACAAACAAATACAAAAAGTATTGTAGAAGTGATACCTATATTGGCTAACAGGGGCAGATTTACCAAGGTTCGAGTGAATTTTAGAAGTACAAAAAGTTCAAATTTCGAAGTAATTTTTTGGATACTTCGACCATCAAATAGGATACTACGACTTCGATTTTACTTCGTTTCGAAGTAAAAATCGTTCGAATATTCGACCATTCGATCGAAGTACTGTCTCTTTAAAAAACAACTTTGACTTCAATACTTCGCCAACGTAAACCTGCCGAAGTGCTATGTTAACCTATGGGGACCTGCCAGAGCATATTTCTAAGTTTTTGGGTATCGAAGGAAAATCGTATGATCGTTCGAATCGTACGATTCGAAGTACGTTCGGAATCCGATCGTACGATGAATAAAATCCTCCGACTTTGAATGCCGGTGGATTCTATTCGATGGTCGAATTTCGACCCTTGATAAATCTGACATTGCAAGCTTTCGAAGCAGCAAGGCCCCTTTTTCAGGCAAAATACAAATGAAAGCTGGAAAGAAACAGCATATACTGTATACTGTTAGATCAGTGAAAGTTATTCATGGGCAATAAATTAGGAAGTTACAGATAGATAGAGATAATTTTTAGAGATAATACAATGAATTAAGGTGGGTTGAAAATAGTCCAGGAGTCTGGATTCAGTCAGGTCACATAGTGTGACATGAAACCTGACTCTAAATTGAGGCCCTGTCTTAATGTGTTAAATAACTCCTAACATTTGAATTCTTAAATCCTTCTTTCCCGTTCAGTTTTAAAGTTCCCTTTTAGAATTAAGATCTGCATGTCCTGAAGACTGTGATTTTGTTGCCCCACTGGTGTATCCCATGATTTGGTGTTGATTTTATGTCTGTGATGGTTCATCCTTGTGCACAATTTTTGTCCTGTTTCACCAATGTATCTGCCTCCTGTAGAGCACCTAGTACATGTGATCATGTATAGCACATTGGATGAAGCACACGAGTAGTGGTCCAGAATGGTGTAGACTCTCTCGGCTTTCCAGCCCCCAGTCCATGATTGCCTCTGATGTTTTGTATTTTCTAAAGTGTAATTGTTACAACATGCACTCTGAAATCTTTTAATGGGCAGATAATTATTTAAGCACAATGTAACATGCTGCCATTTTTACAGAACATGTTGCAACATTTCTAACATTCTGGGCTAAGCGCAGAGACATCGTTTTATCATCACTGTAAAAGTTCAGTTGCTTTTTTACAGCGCTCATAAACGTTCCTTGCTATTTCATCTGCTTATTCCTTCCGTCATTTTTTATTTGACGGCTGCTGTAGGGAAGTCTTGTTTGGCTCTATGTTGTCAAGGCTCCTCTGCTTTAGATCTGAGCCGGTCCCTACACTGTCTCCCAATATACTCTTATGTCAAATGAAATTCCTGAGTCTAATCCATGGAATTCTCTTTATCAACGCCCCACCGACAGCACAAGATTCCTGTAGAAGTGCAAAAATATCAGCACTCCATTCCTCACTTATCCTACATGCCTGGCACTGGCAGCAAGACAGCCAAAAGTAATTCAACGATAAGATATTCTTCTATATCTGGGGTAAATCACCCAATCCAGCAGAGCATCTTTCAGCGCTGAAGTTTTTAATGCCCAAGGAATTAAATGCTCAGGGTGCAAATGTAACCTCTTCTCTATAGAATCTCTTCTATTTTATATGCTGACAGTGTCTTTACAAATGCATTTCTGGGCAAATGAAAATCTCCATTATTAATATTTGCCTCTAAGCCCTATTGTGTCCAAACTTAAAGGGGATGTTCACCTTTGAATTAACGTTTAGTATGATCTAGACTAGAGAGTGATATTCTGAGACAATTTGCAATTGGATTTCATTTTTTATTATTTGTGGAGTTTTTAGTTATTTAGCTTTTTATTTAGCAGCTCTCCGGTTGCACTTTCAGCGATCTGTTTGCTAGGGTGCAAATCAGCATAGCAACCATTTGAATAAAAGACCATTTGAACAGGGGGGCCTGGACCGCAGGGTCTGTTTCCTCCATAGTGTTGAAATCCCCTCCCCCTCGCTTTCTTTTTCTTTAAATTGACGCGCTTACAGTGGGGGGTTTGGCTGCAGGAGTCCCTATGCGTGCCGAATATTTTGGAGCGATTTTGTCATACCTCTGGATTCCACCATAGCAGGATGTGAATGTGCCAGAGGGCATGAGCTGAAAGTAAGAGAAGATGTTGGCCCATAAGGTAGCCAATCCTTAGTGAAGTCAGATGTCATTTATCCTCCTCTCTCAATCCGTGCAAATGCAAAAGGCACAGTACTCATGAGCAAAACAAAGGCAGCACAGTATTCATGGGGGGAGCACAGGTGCATTCCATATTGCTGCACAAAGTCATGTACCTGTTGGCACTTCCAGGGCATGTGATCAATATGAATTACATGGAGGCTTGTTATTCACTTTGCACCATGCCCCATGCGTGTGATACTGTACATTTCCCCGCAAGAATGCAGCAAATTTCACAAAGCCCTGGGTTATAAAATGAAGCTTAGATCTGTTATTGTTTTCTATTATTACCAACATGTGCAAAATAGAAGGGCATATGGGAAACTGACAGAAAATGGTTTCTCTTTTTGGCCAAGGGGAAGCCTCTTCTTTTTTCATAAAAGCCATGAGCCGAATATCTCCTCTATTTCATGCTAGGAGCAAATGTATGTATATAGTAAACCTCTGAGATGGCTGCTTTGCCATTGCTTTGAGCTTATGAAGAACAGCCGACATCCATTTCTATTAGATCAACTGATGTGACTGAACCCACTGGGCTAAAAGGAAAATTCTCCTGTGCGGCTGAGTCTGTGAGAGACACACATTCCTGCAAACCTCTGGTTACAGCCAGTCAGATGAACTGCTTGGATTATTTACAGAAATATTAGCCAGGCAATTAATTTCCCGTCATTGTGTCTATGGCAGGAGACACACACTGCAAGCTCCATTTAGTTAAGGCCTTTAAAGCCAGGATTATACTCTTTAAGCGCCACTAAAACCTTAACTGCTTTGTGTGACACAGGTGTAATATAGAGCTCAGGGCTGCTGTACAAATCCTCAAATAAAGTAGCTCTGTGCATGGAATGATATCAATGCTGCCTAATCTCCAGGGATGCACCCAATCCACTATTTGGGATTCAGCCAAATCCCTGAATCCTTGGTGAAAGATTCAGCCGAATCCTTAACCAAATCTTAATTTGCAAATATATATATATACTGTATATATATATATACACATATATATACAAATTAGGGTCAGGAAAGGAAAAAAGTGGAAAAATTTCTTCTTTTGTGGAAAGTCACATGTTTGCCCTACCGCCTTCTAATTTACATACAGATTCAGTTCGCCAGGCACAAGGATTCGGCCGAATCCTGCTGAAAAAGGCCGAATCCTGCATTTGGTGCATCCCTGATAATCTCCTACCTCTTCTATGCTGGTGTCACTGGACCAGACACTGAAAAAAGTGGGCCTCATTTACTATCAGTGGCAAAGTGCGTCCATCCTAGTGGACGGAGCGTGTCCATCAATGGGCCCTGATATATTTACTTTTATATTTATTCTAAGGTTTATGATACCATTCCAAGGAGGAGATTAATGCATAAAGCTACAGTGAGTAATGGCTTAGGTCAGTGAAGTTTCACCTGGATTTACTGCAGCACTTAGGACTCTTACACACGGGCGTTTTTTGCTGTGCTCCCCTGCGTTCTACTTTCTTCCATTCAGCCACAGGGGAGCGTAGGAGTAAACACATTCAATTATTAACAAGAGGGTTGTACTCACACAGACGCATGTAAGCATCGAACGCAGGTGGGATGCAACATGCTGTGTCCCATCTGCATTTGACGCGTGCTGTATATACTTGAGTATAAGTTGAGTTTTTCAGCACCCAAAATGTGCTGAAAAAGTCTACCTCGGCTTATACTCGAGTCAGTATAAACTTACCTAGCTGATCAACGCGATTACGGAGCTGCAAGCCTTTTGACATTGCGTGCCTCTTCCCTGAAGCAGATGGCTGCCTGACCGGAGTCCCTCCTTCACTGTGCAGCTAGTGTGCTCTTCTGTGAGCCGCAGCTGCTCCGTAGTCACGCCACCTTGCTCCGCCCCTGAACATGACGTGACACGAGTGACGGCGGGAAATTACAGAATGGTACTTACCGATAACCACAATTTTATTTAGTTCAAATACCAATCCCTACATCTTCTGATCCAACCCAAACTGTACCTCCTTTACAATGCCACCTTCCTCATTACATCCAACCCATATTTTAGACCAGAAAGTCTATTGGGCACTGTAATCAGAGCCTAAACCCACTTTGCATTTTATTTTTATAGGGCAGGACATTTGTATCCATTTTAAACACCAGTAGCTGCTTGTCAAGACCGCCGGGAGCGCGAGGAGTCGCGTCCGCTCCCGGCGGCGAAGATTCCAAGATGGCGGCGCCCAGGCAACCCACGTGGGTTCCAACGCCGGCGCAGTGACGCCAGCACGGCGCGTCGGTCGCAGGCGCGCTGGCGCAAGGGCGCCAAATTCAAACATAAAAGGACGCCTGAGGCGCCAAGATGGCGCCCGAAAATAGGATTCCGTTCCCTAATTGTTTCCTGGGTTCCCTTGCCGTTATATCTGCCTGATCCCTTGTTGTGACCCCTTGCCTGGACTTGGACTTCGCTGATTCTCTGCCTGCTATTGACCCCTGCCTGATCTTGGACTTTGTTTGTATTCCGCCTGCCTTTTGACCTGTGCTTGTACCTTGTTTATTCTCTGCCGTACCCCTGGATACCACGACCCTGATCCCTCCGGAAGGGCTTCCTCCTAGATCCGGACTACTCCCCAGAGGGGGGCTCCCGGCTCCCTGACATTATTTTCGGGCCATGAATCCTTCTGAGGAAGCCACACCTGATGTCGGACGAGCGCTCCGTGGACTGGCATCCCGCATGGAGGACTACGAAAACCAGCAGGTTCGCATTGGGCAAGCACTCGATATCCTGCTTGCTCAAGTGCCATCTGCGCCCTCCGCTGCTCCATCTACTGGAGATTCTCCCATGGCGGCAACCTCTACGAACGCAAGCTACCCGACAGGTGAGCCTCGCATTCCACCTCCCCCTCGCTTCAGTGGGGACCCACAAGCCTGCAGGGGATTTGCCACACAGTGCCAAATTCAATTTGAGTTCCAACCCACGCAGTTTCCTAGTGAACGTTCCAAGGTGGGGTATGTGATGTCTCGATTGGAAGGCAAGCCACTGGAGTGGGCAACGTCTCTTTGGGAGAAGAATTCCCTGGTGACTTATGCTGTTAAAGACTTTCTCCAAGCTTTTTGCACAGTCTTTGACGCCCCTGCCCGTCTCTTGAAGCTCCGGCAGGGAAGCCGCAGTGTCAATGAGTGCGCTATAGACTTCCGAACACTGATGGCGGAGACTTCCTGGTGTGATGACGCTTACAAGGCCGTATACTACCAAGGCCTATCCATCCGCATCAAAGATGATCTCGTCTCCAGAGAGACTCCTGACACCCTGGAAGGACTGATCGCTCTATCTATTAAGGTGGACACCCGCCTCAGAGAACACCAGGTGGAGAGAGAGCGCAGCAGACGATTTTCTCCCATGTTGGCCCCTCGCTTTCAAAGGCCGATTCTGCAAGCTCCCGCTGTTCCTGTGACTCATGTGTCCACGTCACCCCTGGAGGAACCTATGCAAGTAGGAAAGGCTTGCCTTTCCGAGCAGGAAAGACTCCGAAGACGAATGGCAGGTCTCTGTTTGTACTGTGGTGGCCATTCCCATTTTGCCAACGCCTGTCCTGCCAAAGCCAAGAGTTTTGTACCCCGAGGTATGTCACAGGTTTCTCATGTAGGGGGCATTACTCGAGGGCCTAAGGAGAAGTATCAAGAAAATTCACGCAGACTTCTCCTTCCTTTGCAGATTCACCTGGCAAGTAAGACTATCTGCGAAAGGGCCTTCCTCGACTCCGGAGCGGATGGCAATTTCATGGACGCCTTCTTTGCCGAACGCATGAAGATTCCCCTGCTCCCCTTGTCTTCACCCCTGCGAATTACCGCCATAGATGACAAACCCCTGGAGTTTGAATTCGTCACTATGTTCACGGCGGAACTATCTGTACAAGTTGGGGTGCTGCATCAAGAAAAACTTTCATTCTTCATCATCCCCTGTCCTTCTACTCCAGTAATACTGGGTCTTCCGTGGTTACGTCTACATAACCCCACCATAGACTGGTCCACTGGGCAGATCTCTCGTTGGAGTTTATTTTGTCAGCAACATTGCCTTCCGCCAAACCCCCTCGAGAAGGTGAATGTTTCCACTGCGGAACTAAAGACTTTGCCCTCCACTTACAAGGGATTTTCCGATGTGTTTTGTAAAAAGTCTGCAGAGTTCCTTCCCCCACATCGCTCCTACGACTGTCCGGTTGAACTCCTGCCAGGAGCCATGCCCCCCAGAGGGCGTACTTACCCTCTCTCTCCTGCAGAGACTACCGCTATGAAGGAGTACATCCAAGAAAATCTCCAGCGGGGGTTTATCCGCCCTTCTACCTCTCCTGCAGGGGCTGGGTTCTTCTTTGTGGAGAAGAAGGACGGAGGCCTTCGGCCTTGTATAGACTATCGGGGCCTGAACAAGATCACCGTGAAAAACAGGTACCCTCTGCCCCTGATTGCCGAGCTCTTTGACCAGCTGAAAGGGGCAAAGATTTTCTCCAAGTTGGATCTCCGGGGGGCCTACAACCTCATTCGCATCCGGGAGGGTGACGAATGGAAGACGGCATTCAACACTCGGGATGGGCACTATGAATATCTCGTTATGCCCTTCGGCCTATGCAATGCCCCTGCCGTCTTCCAGGAGTTTGTTAATGATGTATTCCAAGATCTCCTAGGAAGGTTCGTAGTCGTATACTTGGACGACATCCTGATCTTCTCCAAGGACCTTGAAAGTCATCGCTCCCAGGTGAAGGAGGTACTCTCTCGTCTGAGGAAGAACTCTCTCTTCGCCAAGTTGGAGAAGTGTGTCTTCGAGGTATCCAAGATCCCCTTTCTAGGGTACATTATCTCTCCAGAGGGATTTGAGATGGACCCCGTGAAGGTGTCGGCCATCCAGGAGTGGCCTCTCCCCCTGAGTACCAAGGCGATCCAGAGATTCATCGGATTTGCTAATTATTATCGACAGTTCATCCGGGGGTTCTCTTCCCGCATTGCACCTATCCTGGCCCTCATCCGGAAAGGGGGTAGACCCAGCCAGTGGCCTCCATCTGCCATAGAAGCCTTTCAGTCCTTGAAAGAGGCCTTCACGTCCGCTCCTGTTCTCCGACATCCCAATCCTGCACTACCCTTCTGCATCGAGGTTGATGCTTCCGAAGTCGGAGCCGGAGCTATCCTGTCCCAGATACTCCACTGATGGAAAATTGCACCCCTGGGCAGTCCTCGGCTCCTCAAAATACTCCGATTGGCATGGCCTTCGTCCCTCCGGAACTTCGCCTGGCCATCCTGCAACAAACCCACTGCTCCAGGCAAGCAGGACATCCTGGTCCAGCCAAGACCCTTGAACTCTTGAGGCGCCTAGTCTGGTGGCCAGAGATCCGCAAGGATGTAAAGGACTTTGTGGCGGCTTGTAATGTCTGTGCCACTTCTAAGCCTAGCCATTCCCGCCCCAGCGGGTTGTTACAGCCTTTGCCGGTTCCCTCTCGTCCGTGGACGCACCTCTCTATGGACTTTATTGTCGAACTTCCTCCCTCCGGTGGGAATAGTGTGATCTGGGTTGTCATAGACCGCTTCAGCAAAATGGCCCATTTCATCCCTTTGAGGAAGTTACCCTCTGCGGTGGAATTATCCCAACTCTTTATTAAGTACATCTTCCGCCTGCATGGTTTCCCGGTGGAAATCGTCTCCAATAGAGGCACCCAGTTCACCGCCAAGTTCTGGCGTTCCCTATGTAAAGACTTGGGAATAACCCTTCAATTTTCATCCGCCTACCACACGCAGACGAATGGGGCAGCTGAACGTGTGAACCAAGCCTTAGAACAGTTCCTGAGGAACCACGTGTCTCTTTGCCAGGACGATTGGTCTGACCTCCTCCCGTGGGCGGAGTTTGCTCATAATAATGCATGTCATTCCTCCACAGGAAGGTCTCCATTTATGGCGGTGTATGGACAGCACCCTCAAGCCTTTCCTCAGGACTTCGTGTTGTCGGATGTCCCGGCGGCAGATGATCTGGCAGCCCATATGTCTGCTATTTGGGTTGCAACCAAGTCTAACCTGGAGAAGAGTGCTCTAGTCCACAAGACTTTCGCAGATCGCCGTAGAAGGCCCTCTCCTCCCTACAAGGTGGGTGATTGTGTCTGGCTCTCTTCCAGGAATATTCGCTTGAAGGTGCCATCTCCCAAGTTGGGTCCGAAGTTCCTGGGTCCGTTCCCCATCTTGGAGATAATTAACCCTGTAGCCATCAGACTTCAACTCCCACCAGAGATGAGAATCCCCAACGTATTCCACGTCTCCCTGGTGAAGCCCACCGTCTCCAACCGTTTCTCTGGTGCCCAATCTCCTCCTCCTGCCATCTCTGTGGAGGGTCAACAAGAATTCGAGGTGGAGAGAATCCTTGATTCCAGAATCTCCAGAGGGTCCCTTCAATACCTCATCCATTGGAAGGGCTTTGGCCCCGAAGAATGCTCTTGGGAGGGACACCGTGATGTGCATGCTCCTCGTTTGGTAAGAGACTTCCACTCCAAGTTTCCCCAGAAACCAAGTCCCGGTGGTCCTGAGGCCCCCCGTGAGGGGGGGGTACTGTCAAGACCGCCGGGAGCGCGAGGAGTCGCGTCCGCTCCCAGCGGCGAAGATTCCAAGATGGCGGCGCCCAGGCAACCCACGTGGGTTCCGACGCCGGCGCAGTGACGCCAGCACGGCGCGTCGGTCGCAGGCGCGCTGACGCTGGCGCAAGGGCGCCAAATTCAAACATAAAAGGACGCCTGAGGCGCCAAGATGGCGCCCGAAAATAGGATTCCGTTCCCTAATTGTTTCCTGGGTTCCCTTGCCGTTATATCTGCCTGATCCCTTGTTGTGACCCCTTGCCTGGACCTGGACTTCGCTGATTCTGTGCCTGCTATTGACCCCTGCCTGATCTTGGACTTTGTTTGTATTCCGCCTGCCTTTTGACCTGTGCTTGTACCTTGTTTATTCTCTGCCGTACCCCTGGATACCACGACCCTGATCCCTCCGGAAGGGCTTCCTCCTAGATCCGGACTACTCCCCAGAGGGGGGCTCCCGGCTCCCTGACACTGCTGCATTTATACTCGAGTCAATCCGTTTTCCCAATTTTCGTAGGTAAAATTAGGCACCTCAGCTTATACTCGGATAGACTTATACTCGTGGTATATGTGTCTTGACAATAATTGAGTGCATTTACTCCTGTGCTCCCCCACAGCTGAACAGAAGAAAGCGGAAGGCAGGGGAGCACAGCAAAAAACGCCAATGTGTAAGAGCCCTTAGTGATACAAGGCTCAGCTAACTAAAGGGTGGCATAGGATTTACAAATAACGTGTGAGCTTCTGAAAGTGAACCTTTTATTTATATATATATATATATATATATATATATATATATATATATATATATATATATATATATATATATATATATATATATATATATATATATATTGTGTGTGTGTAATACAGTCAAAGAAAATAGACAATGTACATTGTTATAAGGATATTAGGCAGCTATATAATGTTACTAATCCCTAGCCCCTTGAGCAGGCAGTAACCCTTCCAACACTTTCTCCTTATCTCTACCCCTATACAGTACTTTATATTAGGCACCTACTTAGTGCTATGAATCCTTAATTCTCGAGGGGAAATGAAAGCTGGGCAGGCAGTAACCCAACATTATTCTCTTGCTCTGTCCCTATATATTAGGCAGGGCTAGCATCAGGGAGGGGGAGACTCTTCAGTGAAATCTGCAGCTGCAAAAATGATGCAAATTGTGTCACTTAAAAGTTAAATTAACATTTATGCAATTAACATAACTTCTGCAAAAACTGCCCGGACTTGCCTAGAAACGTAACATCATTTACACAGGAGCTTATGAAATTTCTATACCAAACAATGGGGCAGATTGGTTTCAGTGAATCCTGAGATTCAATTTAAGATACAATTCAATTCAGAAAAACCTTTCTCCGCGTGAAAACGGGGGGGGGGGGGGAAAACTGGAGCTGAATTAGGAGAAAAGTTTTTTTTTCTTCAACTTGAATCTCATCCATGAATTTTCACATGATAAACCATGAGATGACTTTCTCACACTGAACTGAATCTCCTATTCATATCACAGTCTATTATTCAAATCAGCACATGGTTGCTAGGATAATTCGCAGCCAGATTGCTGAAATTGCAAACTGGAGAGCGGCTAAATAACAAGCTAAATAACTCAAAAACCAGAAATGATAAAAAATGAAAACCAATTGCAAATGAACTCAAAGGTGAACATCCACTTTTGTGCAAAAACGTATGTAACATTGGGATCCAACAATGAGAAGGCAGAGCAGTGTGACAGGGGCAGGTAGGTGGGCCGGGTTTAAACTCCAATGAACTGACTCTTAATTAGCACATCAATTAATGGAACTATTTATATGAACTGCTTATTATAGGGTAACAACAGCTGTTTATATTGGGATCTATTTACTGAATTTTCAGCAGTGGGATGACTAGTTCATGGTCCCCATTGTCACATCATCGGGCCCCCAAACTTTCTATAGTTACACCCCTGTTTTTCAGTAAAATGATTGGTTTGTATCTCAGTACATACATGGGATCCCTTATCAGGAAACCTCCAAATTACAGAAAGGTTGTGTGCCATAGACTCCATTTTATCCAAATAGTCCAAATTTTTAAAAATGATTTTCTTTTCCCTATAATAATAAAACAGTGCCTCGTACTTGATCCCAAATAAGATATAATTAATCCTTATTGGAAGCAAAATGTTATGGAAATTCCTGTCTCTGGGCTACAATAAAAATGCCTTTTATCCTAAACATTTCCTTGGCTCTTGGTTCCATTCTAAAATTCTAATGCCCTTGTCTTGGATGATGTTCCCCATCCCCCCTGTCTCCATCTCACGTCTGTCACACACGGACCCCTGGGCTTCTCAGCCAAACCTTCTTGGAATGTCAAGGTTTATCTAATGTTACATGTTTCTTGTAGTTATCCATTTATCCTGTTTAGCACTGGGACACTGCCTATATACTGTCTATAACCACAGGGAATTATTTGCTGCATTAATAGGAGCTGTTTTTGTGTCACATGAGAGAAGTGGTACAGGTTATCTCAATGTCCTTTTCTATAAAAATTCACTGCTATTCACTAAATCCTTTTTTGCTATTTGTTTTATCTTGTCGGAGGCAATTCTGATCAATATAATGCTGCACTTGGCCACACCGATGCTGGAATTAGGGGGAAAAAACGCTGTATTCTATTGAAAAAAAAAAAAACAAGAAGAGAGAACAGTGCCTGCAATTGTATTTTGCACACTGCACTTGTGTAAGTAAGTGACCTTTTATGTGTTTAAGTGTCATGGAAAATTACATTGGCACCTACTATATCATCCAGAAAATTATTTTCAGGCAACTTGATTTGATTTGCTAGGGCATTAGAATTTAGTGCTGCCAATCAAGCACAACAATCCGTAGGCAAGAATTCAGTTCAATCCTAACAAACTGCCACATTTGTCAAAGCAGGAAATGAAGTGTAATGTGCCAGTTTCACAGGTGGGTGGTGCCAGTTTGCTCTGTGCCACCCAGAGACTGGAATTGCTAAACCCTGACTGGCCCTTTTGTCATAAAAATGCACTTTCTGCAGAATTCACCACCATCTTTTTATCTGCTCCCGGGCACCTTCATGAGCCAAATTAAGAAATCACTGTGTCTGTACTGGCAGGCACCCGCCCCATGCACTACAGGGGAATGCTGGGTACAGGCACCACACCCTGTATCGTTATCCTTTAATATGCGAGCATTTGGCTGTATCTCCAGATGTACAAGGGTGTCACTGAAGGGCTTTGTTCCCCCCAGGTGGAGACCTCCAAATAAAACCTGTGTTATGTCTGAGTTCTGCTCTGGGTGGGCATCAGTCCTTTTACACCATGAACACGGCACTCTGTGAGACTAAATAGAAGAAAATAAAACAAAACACAAAAGAACCTTATTTCAAATAAGCAGCACAATGAGCAAATCTTTCCTGTAGGACTTGGCAGCAGTATTACCTGGTGAAGTCATTGGTGTTCAGATATGGAGCAGATCATATGGTCATCAGGTGCTTCACTGATGTGGCTGGTGACCCTCTACTCATAATGAAAGGGGTTGTTCACCTTTAAATGAGCTTGAAGTATGATGTAGAGAGGGATATTCTGAGACAATTTGCATTTGGTTTTCGTTTTTTATTATTTTTTTTTTTTTATTATTTTTTTTATTATTTTTTATTTAGCAGCTCTCCAGGTTGCAATTTCAGCAAGTTGGTTGCTATTGGTCCAAACTACCCTAGCAACCATTGACTGATTTAAATGAGACACTGGAATGTGAACAAGAGAGTAAAAAAAAGAGTGATGAAAAGTAGCAATAACAATAAGGGGCAGATGTATCAAAGGTCGAAGTTAAAAAAACTTCAAACTTTGAATTCAAAAAGTCCAACTGAATGGTGGTCGAGGTTTTTTGGGGTCAAAGTGGGCCGACTTCGAATTGTACGATTTGAAGTAGCACTACTTCGGTCTACTTCGATTCAAAGATTTTTTAACTTCGACCTTCAATCTCCCAAACTCCTCCAATTGCCTCCATACAGGTTCTAGGAGGTCCCTTATTGGCTAAAACAGCACTTTGGCAGCTTTATGGTGGCGATTGGTCAAAGTCAAAGTTTTAAAGAGACAGTACTTCAAAAAAATTCGACCTTCGAATTTTCGAAGTTTTTTTCAACTTCGAATCGAAGTTGGACTATTCGACAGTCGAAGTACCCAAAAATTACTTCGAAATCCGAAGTTTTTAACTTCGAACCTTCACTTCGACCTTTGATAAATCTGCCCATAAATGTGTAGCCTTGCAGCTTTTGGTTTTTTTTTTTTTAGATGGGGTCAGTGACCCCCCCATTTGAAAGCTGGAAAGAGTTAGAAAAAGAAGAAAAAGAAGAAAAATAATTCAAAAACTGTAAAAAAAAAAAGTGGTGGCCATTTGAAAAGTTGCTTAGAAATAGCTTTTTTTTTTGTAAAATGCATCAAGTTAACTTAAAGGTGAACCACCCTTTTTATACCGTTTAATACAGGGGGTGTAAAACTGGAGCAAAACTCCCAGATATAAAAAGTAAAGGATGTAGTAGTATAGTAAGCCATTTGCCAGCCCTGTGTTATATCTTGCCTTGGATTTAATGGGTATAACAGCAAATCCAGGCCTGATCTGACTCTCTTACAGTTTGCCTTTAACTTTGCCTGAACGTTTTCTAGAGAAAAGTGCCTGAAGCTGCTGAAGGAAGTGCCATTTTACCCATGAGGCAAAGGTACCAAGAAGCCTCTTGTTGGAAATGTAAACCCTTGAAACAAATGAGCAGAAATTGAGTTAACTCTTTTTAATAGCAGTTTTTACACAGCTAATCCATCTGAAGCCACAATGCCGCTGTCTCTTCTTTTTGACCAACTAGACAGTCAGAAGAAAATTAAGTCAGCGAGAAAAGGAAGGTCTTGTGATGTTGCTCTGCTTCTATTAACAAGAAAAACCTCTTCTCTGCTCACTAAGGGGGTTATTTATCAAAGTCAGAATTTATCTCAACAGGTTCTACCAAAAACTCTGATTATATCCACACGGGTTTTTTCCACTCATTTATTATTAGATTTACCTGTAAGGGCTCTTACTCACTGGCGTTCTGACCTGCGCTCCCCTGCGTTCCGTTTTTTGGCGTTCAGCCGCAGGGGAGCGCAGGAATAGACGCATGTCATTATTTCAAATGGGGCTGTACTCACTCAGATGCGTGTTGGCGCCGAACGCAGGTTGAGACGCAACATGCTGCATTTTTCCTGCGTTCGGCGCCTACACGCGTCTGAGTGAGTACAGCCCCATTTGAAATAATGACATGCGTCTATTCCTGCGCTCCCCTGCGGCTGAATGCCAAAAAACGGAACGCAGGGGAGCGCAGGTCAGAACGCCAGTGAGTAAGAGCCCTAAATGTGGTTTGCTGGAAAAAAATATGAATTTCACAATTTTATGGTTTTTCCACCCGAAGTATGCTTTTTTCCCCAAAAACTCTGAAAGCTATTGCACGAAACCCAGCGCACATAAAAAAAAAAATCATTGGGACTTCTCCCATTGACTTATATGCAGCCTCGACTGGTCTGAGATGCCGCATTTTGTGATTCGGACTTTTCCATCCTCGTGGTTTAATAAATTCAGAAAAATTAGTGATTTTTTAAAAGTCTGATTTTATACCAAAAAATCACGAATTTTTCTGGATTTTTGCATTCGGAGTTTATATTACAGAGTTTTTGCATTCGGAGTGTAAATATACCCCTAAATGTGGCCATACAAGGGCTGATTTAATTTAAAGGGGAGGTTCACCTTGAAGTTATCTTTTAATTCCATCCAGGATGTGGCATCCTTGCAACATGATCTTGACAAACTGGCAATCTGGGCAGCTAACTGGCAAATGAGATTCAATGTTGATAAATGTAAAGTCATGCACCTGGGATATAAAAATATCCAAGCCACTTATACCCTTAATGGGACTGCACTAGGCAAATCCATTATGGAAAAGGACCTTGGAGTCCTTGTAGGTGATAAACTTGGCTGTAGCAAGCAATGCCAGTCAGCAGCATCAAGGGCAAATAAGGTCTTGAGCTGTATTAAAAGGGCATAGAGTCACGGGAGGAGGGGTCATTCTTCCACTGTATAGAGCACTTGTAAGGCTCCATCTAGAATATGCCGTACAGTTTTGGTCTCCATCACTCAAACAGGACATTATTGTATTAGAGAGGGTACAGAGAAGGGCAACTAAGCTGGTGAAAGGTTTGGAAAATCTTAGCTATGAGGAAAGACTGGCCAAATTGGAGATGTTCACGCTGGAGAAGAGGCGCTTAAGGGGTGATATGATAACTATGTATAAATATATAAGGGGATCATATAATAATCTCTCTAATGCTTTATTTACCAGTAGGTCTTTCCAGCTGACACAAGGTCACCCATTCCGATTAGAAGAAAAGAGGTTCCGCCTAAATATTCGGAAGGGGTTTTTTACAGTGAGAGCTGTGAAGATGTGGAATTCTCTCCCTGAATCAGTGGTACAGGCTGATACATTAGATAGCTTTAAGAAGGGGTTGGATGGCTTTTTAGCAAGTGAGGGAATACAGGGTTATGGGAAATAGCTCATAGTACAAGTTGATCCAGGGACTAGTCCGATTGCCATTTTGGAGTCAGGAAGGAATTTTTCCCCCTCTAAGACAAATTGGAGAGGCTTCAGATGGGTTTTTTGCCTTCCTCTGGATCAACTGGCAGATAGGTAGTTAATAAAAAAAAAAAAAGGTTGAACTCGATGGACATGTGTCTTTTTTCAACCTTACTTACTATGTTACTATGTTACTATTATGGTATAGAACAGCTAATTCTAAACAACTTTTCAATTCGCCATGATCATTTATTTTTAAAAAAGTTTTTGAATTATTTTGTCTTCTTCTGACTCTTTCCAGCTTTCAAATCGGGGTCACGGACTGTCAAGGATTAGGTAGGGGGCGCTGTGGAGACTGATAGGGAAAGGGCGAGTCCTTGAGGCAGGAGCTGTAAGTGCCTAGGGAACACTTGAAGGGAAAGCAGGATGAGGGCAAAGAGTCAGTCTGGATCAGGTGCAGAGCAGAACAGGACAGAGAGGGCAAAGATCAGGACTGGACTAGGCAGGAAGAAGAGGGCAACGACTCAGAACAGGAACAGACTGTGGACAGGAGTGGAACAGGACGGAGCGGGCGTAGATCAGATCAAACTGGGGATAGAGTGCAGAGGGAGACTAGAGTAGAGGGAGACAGGACCAGGAGGAGACTAGAGTGGAGGAGCAGGATAGCAAGAGAGGACTGGAGCAAGATAGTCAAGGGGTACAAGGTACAAGGCAGGGACAGAAAGCAAGAATCAGGAACAGACGAGACAAGGTCAGTACAAGGTGAAGTCAGGGCAAGGTACAAGCAGCGCCGGATCTCACTGAGGCGCGCCCCTAGGCGCCTTGCCGCAAATCCGGGCCTGGGTACAAGATAAGGTAAAGCAAGACAAAACAAGGACAGACAGGCAAAGAGGAATAATAAGGCAAAAGGGGCAAGAGCTAGAACTACCTAGTTAGGGGCGCTGCCGCAGTACTAGGGAGACACAATGTAATGCTCTGGCAAGGAGTTTTCTAAGTGCTGCCCTTAAATAGGGAAGAGTCAGCCCTGATTGGCTGATTGCAACTAGGCAGCAGCTGGGTTGGGACTGCAGAGACCAGGTTACACATAGAGAGCAACCCTACAGGCTGCTCACCTGGCCAGATGGTTAAGGTATTGAGCCAGAAATCCAAAGGTCCCTGGCTCGAATCCCAGCAATACCTGACAATAGACCCCATGTAAAAAAAACAAATGCTCTGTAAGGCTACACATGTATAGTTATTGCTAATTTTTATTGCTCATCATTCTATTCAGGTCCTCTCCTATTCATATTTCAGTCTCTTATTTAAATCAGTGCTGGAATAACTTGGATCCTAGCAACCAGATTGCTGAAATTGCTAACCGGAGAGATGCTGAATAAAAAGCTAAATAACTCAAAAATCACTAATAATAAAAAATGAAAACCAATTGCAAATTGTCTCAGAATATCACTCTCTACATCAAACTAAATGTTTAATTTAAAGGTGAACAACTCCTTCAAGCTGCCAATTCGGCCCCTGTGATGTGATTTTATTGGTGAGTGTATGCGCAGCTTCAGGACGTGGTTGCAACATAATATGAATAAAGCCTTGAAACAATGTCTATTTGTCCACTCATCCTGCAGTCACGCACTTAGTCACGGACATATTATATTATATTACGTGTCACTGTTTGTATTCAGTCCAAGTCCAACCACAAGTAAGTGCAATCACAGTCTATAATCAGTTACAAGCAAGAAAGCATTTCATAGGGAGGGAGTTCTAAACCATTATATTCTCTGGGACAGGGCCATTATGCAAAAGCCTGGGGGAACATGTCAACCCAGTATCTTTGCCTCGACAGGAACCAGTTCTACCTGAAACAACCCCAACATGGAGGTTTTTATAAATGTAACTGCCAACAGCTCATCAGAATGTACGTGTCCTATAATTGGCTGATGATCTAGATGAAATCTATGATTATACATGTGTAGCTAGTGGCTGCAAGCAATGGTCTGAGACTGGCCTAGTTATACCCAACTGACCGGACTTATTCACTTATTTCATAAATGGTTTATGATTCTCTTTAGATAATGGGAGCTGTCATTTACTATAGCAAATGTGACTCTATATATATATATATATATATATATATATATGTGTAGGCTGACAATGAACGCATTTAGAGTAATGGAACGTCTCGGCTCTTTGTCTAAAGGGTATTTTTATTTGGTCAAGTATTTTGTTCGACAGGGTCGGTGCCATTACTGGTGCCTCCACCCCAGCCTTGAGCTTGTCTAGAGGCCACAACTCTCACCCGTCTCCCTCATATCTTTTCACTTCTGTCCTATGTGGCTGCAATTAGGGGGGTGAATTTTTCTTCGAAGCAAATGGGACAGTTTTGCAAATCACTAGAAGGGAGATAATCAGGCACCTCTGGTATAGAGGAATAGTTGTGCCCAATTCTGCAGTGCTGGCTGGACAAGGTAAACCCTCCATGCAAAGGGAGCCACATCTGTAATACCCTTACCTGTTCAGAATTGAAGGTGCCTGTATGGAGCCAACTCCTGTACTTAACATTCGGCATTAATTAAAGGGTCCCTTGTATTTCCTTGCATGCAGAATGCTGGGGTCTGTGTTTTCAGCCAGATAAAATATCCATGGGTGCATAGGGTGCAAGGTGCACAACAACACAAGTTAACCATGTGCAGGTCATATATATATATATATATTTGGCCTATCAGTGAGCATAATGCTTGTATTCCAGACTCTACTGGCAAAAGAGTGTTCCTTGGAATTTTTTATTTTTGAAGACAGTATGCCTTTAAATGAAACTATGCCTTTATTAAAAACACTTAAACATTCTTAAAATATATTATTGTGTAACCTAATATCCTAAATATATGTAAATGATCTCTTTGGGAAGCTTCTTTAATTAGGCTTATTCTTTTATATTATTCAGCTGGTAAAGGTGCACTAATCCTTAGGATAATAAAGGATTCATTTTATTTCTTAACATGCAAATCCGACAGGGTGCTCCAAGGCCAAGCTTATTGGCTAATAATCCCTCAATATGAAATCTTGCGCTTTTATTACTGGCATAGGTAATCTGCACTTGCTGCAGGGTCGGCCGGCTGCCCCTATCATTATACAGCTTATACAGAATTCATCTGCAGGTTATGGGCTCACTAAGCCGTGCTAAGCGCTTTAAGCAATAAGAAAAGGGTTTAGCATGGGCCTGACAGTTTTACTAGCTCAAAACAGACTTGTGTTAAACATGTATAAGCGGCAGTCAGAAAAGATCTCTGTAAAAACTACAGCTTAAAGCAAATATTCCAACTGGCAAGTTTTATTTAGGAGCTCAGTATATATTGTCTCACCTTAGTGCGTGTATATTCTTCATATTATCTGTGCAATCATAATGAACATCCAATTAGCAAGCCAGGGACAGCCTCGATTTTAACTAAGCATTCACACTTATATAATGTATCTACTTAATTGCCTTTCAGACTAGGCCTTCCTATTTTAGCCCAGATCCATCCCAATGTTCAGGAGAGCTGCCTTAAAGGGCATGGAAAGGCATTTTTACTTTCTTTAATGAAAAAGAAACCTTTCTCCAATATACTTTGATTAAAAAATGTGTACCGTTTTTATAAGAAACCTGACTGTATGCGGTGAAAGTCTCCCTTCATTTACTGCTGTGGATAGGAATTGTCAGATGGTCCCTAACTGCTGAGCAGGGAAACAATCATACTTATGTACAGCAGGGGGAGCCCCCGCCTTACTTCCCAGCCATGCAGAACTCAAGCAGCTTTGTTTATGACGATCCCTAAGCAGCCCAGACCACACTGAGCATGTGCACAGTCTTAGTCTTGCAAAGATTTTTAACAAAGTTACAAGATGGTGACCCCCTGTAGCCAACTTTGAAAGCATAAATTATTTGTTTTATTTGCCCTTTAACCCCTGTGTATGTTGGTCATTTTAGTTCACATTACAAACCCCTTTTTACAATAGAGGATAATGTTCTTTGTGTTCATGGAGTCCATTTGGGTCTCAGAACCCAGAACAGTCTTAATTTTTTGTATATTATACAAAGGCCTTTATGTTTTATTTTCTATAGTTTGTGAATTAGTTGCCTTCTTCCTATTTTCAACTGTCAAAAGGGGATCACTCTCCCCAGCCGACTTAAACTATTGTTTTGTGAAGCCAAAATGTCATAGTTTTTGTTACTTTTTACTATTTAACTTTCTATTCAGCCCCTCTCTTATTTGTAGTCCAGCCTCTCATTCAGTATCACTGCCAAGTTGAACCCTAGCAACCAGACACCTGCTGAAATTGCAAACTGGAGAGCTGCTGAACAAGAAACTAAATAATTCAAATTCCACAGAAAATAATAAGTGAAAACCAATTTCAAGCTCTACGTCATACACAAAGTTCATTTTAAGGTGAGCTTCCCCTTTACTATCCTGTGTATGATCCTTTATTACTTCTTCTCTCTTTGCTGTAGGCAGTAAAGATGCACTTTTTGCCCAACATGTGCAAATGTTACTGCTGTAATCATTCCATTGTTCCAAAAAAAGTGTGTGATTCCCACATTATGCTTCATGCTGTATTTGACTTTCATTTGTACAAGTATAGAATAATCTTATTAATGTATGCTCCCTTGTATTGTAATTCATTGAATAAATATTGAAATGGTGTTCTGTTTTCTCCGAAATGTTCTCTCCTTGTACTGGGCCACAGCAGAATTTATCACCACCCTAAAAATGTCCACTTGCTGCGATGGCCTCTGAATATGCTACAAAAAAAACAATAATTAATCATCGGGTTATAAACAGAATGACTGGGCTAAATTTAGCACAGCACCGGAATGTTCAGCATTAAATAACTTGTACCGGTGTGGCCTTCAATTCCAGTCCCAGAGGGCCCTTATCCAGGATATCCTCACATGAGCTCAGGCACAACTGTCAGGTAGAACACGATGTCAGGATATCCGGGAAATTTGTGCCGTAAAGGCCATGTGAGGACCATGCACCTCTAGAAGGGACAGTTATAATGATACAACCATGGGATTTTTATAACGTGACGTTAGCAGCCATTATATGGAATCCTAACAGTAATGACAAAGGATTATCTGAATTTCTCATGAGATGTGGGGATATTCAGCTGTATAAGTGTCACCAAAACCACCGCAACCCCCCCTCCCAGAGGAACCTTATAGACTCAGAAAGGGTGAGGGGCACAACACTTGAACAGAACAAAGCAGAGTCAAAGCAAGAGAACAATAATGTTTGAGGAAAGTGGGAGAGAAGTAGCAGCAACAGAATCCAGTATTGCACATTGTGTGATGAAGTGTTGGCCTTGGCAACTGTGGTGGGACCACATTTTGATGAGGCTTACTGGCTTCTTTGTACTATATGTGGGGAGTATAATGGATTTGGAAGCATTAAAGCAGGTAGTACCAAACATCAACCCCATCCCAAGCTCTCATACTCTCCAAGAAATGTCCAAAAATGTATCTAAACCTACATTGTTGTTGTTGGCATACATTATGGTACATTCAGCTTCTGATTTTGGCTGCATACTTAAAACTTTTTGCTCTCTGCCCAAACCCCAATGGGAATTGTAGGCATGTGTTCCTACCCCAAAATAAAATCATAAATATAGAAACAAATGAAATGCCCAATAAATATAAAATGCATGAATAACCAACACCAGGCCATGATGATGTGCAGAGAAAGCAGCAGTTTTAAACTTACAGACACTAAAATGTATTACTAAAGTTTATTAGATTTAAAACCATTAACATTGTGACAGTACCTGCCTGAGCTTACAGGTTCTACCATGCCCACCAGCCAGAACTAAATCTAACCAAACCGCCAACCTGTAAACTAGACAAAGCAACAACTGTAACATATATATTTTTAATGTAAAATTAAAAGGGTGGATGGTCAGTTTTTCTGGGATCTTCTGGCGGGCTGTAATGGACCAGTTAGATGAACAGGTAACCCAATATCCCCTGGCAGCAAGAGTTATAGCCTGAATATCCTAACATATATCTAGTATGAAATAAGAGGGAACAGGCATAGGAAATTTGCCAAAAACGTGATCTCCCCTACAACCATCCCATGCCCATCCAAGGGGGGATTAATCCCTCCCCCGGAGGGGCCTTATTTATCTTATTTTTCAAAACTGGAGTGATCCTAGTGCAGGACATGCTGTGGGTCCTACTAGTTCAAATAGGTTCAGCTGGCCCATGCCCAATCTTCTTGGCCATAGTAACCTATAATTGTGTGTCCTGCAAATTATATTTTGGGGAACAGCAGCTGATTATATCCTGGGGTATAGTAGCTTACTAGTAAATAGTATTCTGTGATACAGAAACATATAGTTACTTCTGTGAGTTTTTATTATGGGAAGTAGCTTGCAGTCATGTTTGCTTATTGTATCTTGGGCACACTAGATATTACCCCGCTCCACAGTTGTATTGCTGGTCAAGCTAGAAGCGACACAAATGCTCAGAAGGCTTATTTGCAGTGATGTCTGGAGCCTTTGCAGCAATACCATTTTGTATATATATATATATATATATATTTTTTTTTTTTTTGTTAGACTTTAACTTTTTACTCCTCCTTACCTCTTGAAGTTTGCAGTCTGTGCGACAGGCGGGTGGGTTCTGTTGCGGCCATCAGGTGGCATGCCATCCTAGGCGTGGGCTTTGTGGCCTGCCCACAAATCTGGGGATGGTCTCCCATAAACTACATTTTAAATAAATGATTTCATTTTTCTTTGTAATAATAAAACATCCCAACTAAGATATAATGAATCCTTGTTGGAGGCAAAACCAGCCTATTGGGTTTATTGAATGTTTACATTAATTTTTTGGTAGACAATGTATGAAGATCCAAATTACAGAAAGATCTGCTATCCAGAAAAACCCAAGGACTTGAGCATTCTCGATAAAAGTTCCCATACCTGTACATACTGTATGTTGGTCTTTAATGTTTAATGTTTTTAGCCTTTGATACAAATACTACTGCTTCTTTATTGGAGGCATCTGGACCAAATATTCAAACTAATGACTTCTCTTATTTGTTTAGAAAAAAAAAAGTGAGAGTACAGAGAAACTGAATAATTGTGAAGGGATGGGGGAGAGACTGGTGGCTGGTGCCCAGTTGATATAAGTGCTGTGAATAGTTTGATATCGCATTAATAGACATGGAAACATTAAGAAGAATTTTAATTAAAGAAAATGTGCGCTTTACAAAATGACCATGTTAACAAATCTATGCAGAGTGCTAATAACTGGCTTAATAAGAATTTGAGGGGACTTATTAATGAACAGTAATTACAGAGATGGATAAGGCTTCAATGCACTGCTAAAATGCATCTATTATGTGGCTGGCACAGGTTTGTCTAAAGATTAATGAATAGATGATAAATACATTGGCTTGGACGATGCTTTGTGCATGTTCGTATAGAATCCAGCAGGTGTCCTTTATGGGTGGCAACTGGCAAAATTCTCTTCAGCTGTTGGACTGATCCCTTTGCTATGTGGGCATAAGTTTAACCTAGGGTTCAGGTAACTGTCAGGTCCATCCAAAGTGATAGGAATCAGAAGTAGATCAAGGCCCAATTTCAGACTTGGTGAAGTAAGGGTGACTTAAATTGAGCAGTGTATAACAGCAATGATGTTTAGGACACCACAATTTTTATCTGAAAGCAGCTTCCTTTGCAAGCCATTCACTGTGTGTGAATACATCATATAGCCCTAATTATCAAGAATGGTACTCAGAGGGCTGGGCATCACTCTCGGTGCAGTCCTACCTGTGTTGGGCAGAGTAGAAGTGGGCATTAGTGGTCAGCACAAAAGCATTCCCTGGTACGTCCTCTACCTTGTGTGTTACTCAGATAAGCCAGCTGGCATGTGCCCATAGGAGGAGCTGAGTACAAGACTTTATTCAATGAAAAAATATGTTTGCAATCACAAACTGCCATTGCTTGGGTGCAAGCATTCTGCACATGGCCACTAAGGGATGCCATTCAGAATCAAAACACAATTAGAGGGGTTGTTCATCTTCCAAACACTTTTTTTTCAGATGAGCAGTTTTCAGATTGTTCACCAGAAATATATATTTTTTTTTAGTTGCTTTCCATCTTTAATTTCTTACCGTTTTTCCAAACTTAAAGCTTAAAGTTGAAGGTTCGTGTCTCTGGTGTTTGAGTCTGGCAGCTCAGTGATTCAGGTGCAGATTCAGAAGTGTTACAATTTGCTCCATTAGTTGATACATTTCTCAGCAGCATCTCTGGAGTATTAGCAACTATTGTATCAATTCTAACAGCTGCACTGGGACACTTCACTGCTAAACGCGCACTTGCGCTGCTACACTGGGGAGCGGCCCTTGTCTGCAACTGGCTTTTCTGCGGCAACAGATTCACTCAATGGGACGAGCTGCAGAGGCACCTGCGAATCCACACTGTCTCATTGGCTCCGAGTCTGCATGATGTGTAGGAATGTAGAGGAGGGCAGCGCGTCCATTGAGCACCTTGTGGTCCAGCTGATGGGAGGCAAAAAAAAAGTCACCAAAAGTTGACAAATAAAGGACCATTCAAAAGCACCGGTTCGGCCTCGACTGGGAGGAAGATGAAGAAGAGCTGGACACATCTCCTTACACAGGGGGCACAGCTGGAAATCTGACTCCTTCACATGCTGTCCTTCACAATAGCCAGGAGGAGAAATCGAGCGCCGCAGGATGGATGGTCACCCTGTCGCCTTGTCTGAAGAGGAGTTTCAGTCAGTTATTTCTTAATAAAGGCTTTCCTATTTTAAAGTTTAATTTGTATTGGTGTTTTTTTTCAATGTGTACTAATGATTCTGGTCAACAGGGACAGAGATAACAAAAGTATCAACTAAATGTATCAATTTAGAACAGTTACAGAGTCAGCAACCCCCCCCAACAACATCTTCAGAACGATGTAAGAAGGTGAAAAATAAAACTTTAAACTTCAATATTCGGAAAAACTATCACAAATAGAAAACAATGAAAAAAAGTCTTTATTCCTGGTGATCTGTAAGCAACTGAACTCGTTTTGGAGGGTGGACAACCGCAATGCGTCAACA
This sequence comes from Xenopus petersii, assembly GCA_038501925.1. Taxonomy (NCBI): domain Eukaryota; kingdom Metazoa; phylum Chordata; class Amphibia; order Anura; family Pipidae; genus Xenopus; species Xenopus petersii. Next base: position 134,783,714 of record CM076678.1, on the reverse strand, counting down.
CAGAATGTCACTCTCTGCATCATACTAAAAGTTAATTTACAGATGAACAACCCCTTTTAATTGTAAGACCAAGTTGTTTTTCATTTATATTAATTTAATCTGGGGACATGTTTTATAGGGCCAACCTGCAGCCCTTCAGCTGGCAAAGCAAACAGCTGCCAGGATATATACATTATGGGGGTTATTTATTAAGCTCCAAATACCCCGAAATCCAATTTTTTTAAATTTTTCAGACCTTAACCGAAAACTCAGAAAAATGTGTGGTTTTTGTGGAAAAGACCAAATTCTGACTTTTCGGCAAAGGTTATTATTATTATTAACATGTAGTTATATAGCGCCAACATATTGCGTAGCACTGTAAAGTAAATGTGATTATACAACTACATCACACGAATTACATATATAGAATATATGGAGTAACAAACATCACAATCAATACAGGTACAAACAGGTGAGGAAGGCCCTATGCATAGGCATACAGTCTAAAGGGGAGGGAGTAATACACAAGGTGTGGGAGTGGGCAAGATCAAATTAAGTGGGTGAGAAATATGGTACTGTATGTGGTGTTGCGTTTGGTAGTTAAGCAGAGTGAGGGTAGGCTTCTCGAAAGAAGTGCGTTTTCAGAGATTTTTTGAAAGCAGAAAGGTTGGGAGAAAGTCGGACAGACCGTGGGAGAGCGTTCCAGAGGAGGGGTGCAGCCCTTGCAAAGTCTTGAATGTGAGCATGTAAGGAGGTAATGAGAGAAGAGTTGAGTAGCAGGTCAGTAGAGGAGCGTAGTAAGCGAGTGGGTGAGTATGTAGAGATGAGTTCAGAGATGTAGGGTGGAGCAGAGTTGTGAAGTGCTTTGAAAGTCAGTGTCATTAATTTGAATTTGATTCTGAAAGGTAACGGAAGCCAGTGCAGGGATTGACAGAATGGCGAGGCAGAGGAGGAGCGGTTGCTGAGGTGTATGAGCCTCGCAGCAGTGTTCATTATGGACTGGAGAGGTGACAGTCTCTGGAGGGGGAGGCCAATTAAAAGAGAGTTACAGTAGTCTAGACGCGATATGATGAGATAGTGAATAAGAATTTTGGCAGCGTCTTGGGTGATAAATGATCGTATTTTGGATATGTTCCTTAGGTGGAAGTGACATGATTTAATAAGTGACTGGATATGAGGAGTGAATGACAGAGCAGAATCTAGGATAACCCCAAGGCACCGGGCCTGGGGAGAGGGGGTGATAGTGGAATTGTTAACTATGATGGATACTTCGGGGTTCTATTTTTTTGAATGATAAATAAGGTCCATTCGTGAATTCGGGGTTGCTCAGATATTTTTCTTAAAAATACCGAGATAAATTCAGAGCTTGATAAATAACCACCTATAAAAAATAGCCAGGCCTCACATACTAGGCTTTGCCCTGTGCTGTGCTACATATAGAGCCTGCTATGGGCTGCTCCGCTGTATTTCCATATAGTTCTGTAGGCAGTAGCATATTTCTTGGCACAGAATAGCTCTTACTTATTTCTAGGTCTATAACAATTAGGCAGATGTACAACCTATAACCTAATTCCAGACACGGAACAAGTGCATTAATTTATTCACAGTTATAAAAATGTCTGTGTGCAGACGGAGCGGCCTTTGCTTTGTGACGTTATTTATTAAATATAAACTAGCAGGAAGGCTAGCAATGTGACAGTGTTTGCAGAGAGGGCTCGTATAAGTTATTCTGTAAATCCAAACTCCTAACCTACTTCCTCTCTAACACAGCACTGGATTCCATCTGTGGCACTTACTATCCTTCATTTATGGATGTAAGTGGTATGGGGAGTATTGAGGTCCCCTTATTAGAGCAGGTATAGGAAGGAGTATGAAGAGGCGACAAGCACCCCAACTTTACTTGCTGACGGTGCAGACAATGGACATAGCAACCTGCGCTGGATTTTAGAGGATTCCTCATATGTAATAATGATAACATGTCTCTACAAACCCCCCCCATTACTGTACAAGGTATGAGCATTGCCCCCGCTACACTAAACTGCTTAATGACAGGCAGAGACTTGGAAACGGAGGGGGTTATTTACTGAACTCAAATTTTTTTCTGGTTGAGGTTTTTTGTCCAAGATTTTCTTGGAAAAAACGTGAATTTTTCAAAATGTATTATACCTCGAAGTTGCAGAAAGCCAGAATCTGAAAATCCACCATTTCAGACTTGTGGAGGTCCTGGATAAGTCAATGCGAGAGGCCCCTATCTCAATTAGAAGTTATCGAGGCCTGCGCTGAGTTTAGCCCGCAAATCAAACCATTCCTGTGTTTTCGGGCAAAAACTTGAAAAAAACAAGTGATTTGGGGGAAAAAGCCCAAAAAATTGTACTGCTTGATATCATTAAGTTTTTTTAACTTATTTAATTAAAAAATAAGCCAAAATCGGGTATGGGAGTTTGATCTAGCTTCTTTTAATGAAACAATTAGATAAATTCGGATTTTAGTAAAAAAAAACCCTATGGCGCAAATTCACTAAGCGCCGAAAGCTAGCATTAATTCGCTACCATTTGGCATTTTTCGCTACTGCGCAAATTCCCTAACGAACGCTGGCGTAATTTCGCTAGTGTTACTTCGCACCCTTACGCCAGGCGAATTTTCGCTAGCGATGTAACTACGCAAATTCACTAACTTGCGCAGTGTACTGAACGCTACCTTTTACACTAGACTTCCTTCGCCACCTCAGACCAGGCGAAGCGCAATAGAGTAGATAGGGATTGTTTCAAAAAAAGTCAACATTTTTTCTAAGTCCCAAAAAACGCTGGCGTGTTTTCTACATAATGGGTGATAGGCTGAAAAAGTTCGAAAATATTTTTGGGGCTCCCCTCCTTGCCCCCTACATTTCCTGACTCATGGGAACTTACCTAGACAGTGGGCACATGTGTAGGGCAAAATAAAATTTTATTTGCTGATTTGAAGGTTTTCTAGGCATTTGAAGTGATGATACGTGTTCCTCCATTGAAATTTGAATTTCGCGCCGTATGTAAATGAACCATCGCTAGCGAAACTTCGCTTCGCTTGGCGAATTAACGCTAGCGCAACTTCGAAAACTTACGCTACCCCTGTGCGCAACTTCGCATCTTAGTGAATTTGCCCCTATGTGTTATCCCAGTATGAGTGTGGGAGGACAGAATACTTGCATGGCACTTGGCAGGGCTGGATACTGTAAGTCCCTTCATCATAGACTATTATTTCCATTATCCCATGCTGCCAATGGATAGTACACTAATAGCGAGCTAGCCACTCATTTAAACGCACCAAGGGGGTAAAGTGCAAAATACATTGCAAAAAATCATATTGAGGGTTCATACTGGGCATGATAAGTCTAATAGAGCATAAATATATCAAAATATTCTTTGAACCACTGATAAACTATACCAGCACTTTTCCCCTGTTTTTATATTTAAATACCATGCATAGGAAGAGCAGTTGTTAATCCCCTGCTCCTGCCCTATATGTTGCACTAACATAATCCATTTATGCCAAAGACTAAGCAACTAGTTTCAATCACATCAAAGGATTTTGGGAAGACCATTAAAGGCTCTTTGCAGGATACTGTGCTTCTCAGAATCCCCAGAATTCCTCACATTTTTAGATTTCAGCAGCACTTAATGCTGTTTATTGGCTCATACCAATATAAGAGGGGATACAGAAATCCACCCTCCCTTCCTAGAAGGTGATGGAAGCAGCTGTGATTTATATACTGTACCTCAGGATCACAAGACACAGCTCAGACCTTGAAGTTCTGCAAAGCAGAACTTTCCACCTGGCAGATCAAATAAATACACCCCATCTAAACCAGAAGCAAACACTCATATGTCATCTACGATGCAGATATATGGTTTCTAGTTCTACCATGAATCTCTACATTGGCTTACAGAATAGAAAGGGGGACTCTAGGGTGCACTATATAAGTACACTGGTGTATATTATATTCCTATAAGCTTTATATACAATGCTATAGATTGACATAACAGGACATTAACCTTGGTCTGCAGAGGTTTCTAGTCTTATGTTGGTACTTAAAGTTTTCACTATTTTCTTCCTTTTAAATTAAGTAATTCCTAAATCTTTTGTGTGCCAAACCTCATGATGGGCAATTCTATGAAACATATGCAGTAAACCTCAGAATAAATGACCTGTTGCTTAGCTATTAGATGCATTACAATAGATACAGTATGGTGGTCACAGGGGGAGATGGAAGTAACCAATCTCAAGAGTGGGGGAATTGTGCCGACACATACAGAAGCTTAGGAAAGAAAATCATGTTGGTCATATTTTCCCTACCAGGAACAGAGAGTATTTCAGAAAAGAGTAAAGCCCTCACTTCCTGCTGGATGGGACTGTGTTGTAACAGGTAACAAGATACACATGCCTGGGACTGGAAACAAGCCTGAAGGAAGTTCCGTAAGCAACAAGTAACAGTGGGATAATAGTCTCTGGGAAGGGAGTGTGACTGTGGGATAGCAGGTATAGTAGGGAGAGATGGTGCCTATAGTAACAGTGGGATAATAGTCTCTGGGAAGGGAGTGTGACTGTGGGATAGCAGGTATAGTAGGGAGAGATGGTGCCTATAGTAACAGTGGGATAATAGTCTCTGGGAAGGAAGTGCGACTGTGGGATAGCAGGTATAGTAGGGAGAGATGGTGTCTATAGTAACAGTGGGATAATAGTGTCTGGGAAGGGAGTGTGACTATGGGATAGCAGGTATAGTAGGGAGAGATGGTGCCTATAGTAACAGTGGGTAATAGTCTCTGGGAAGGGAGTGTGACTGTGGGATAGCAGGTATAGTAGGGAGAGTTTGTGCCTATAGTAACAGTGGGATAATAGTTTCTGGGAAGGGAGTGTGACTGTGGGATAGCAGGTATCGTAGGGAGAGATGGTGCCTATAGTAACAGTGGGATAATAGTCTCTGGGAAGGGAGTGTGACTGTGGGATAGCAGGTATAGTAGGGAGAGATGGTGCCTATAGTAACAGTGGATAATAGTCTCTGGGAAGGGAGTGTGACTGTGGGATAGCAGGTATAGTAGGGAGAGATGGTGCCTATAGTAACAGTGGGATAATAGTCTCTGGGAAGGGAGTGTGATTGTGGGATAGCAGGTATAGTAGGGAGAGATGGTGTCTATAGTAACAGTGGGATAATAGTCTCTGGGAAGGGAGTGTGACTGTGGGATAGCAGGTATAGTAGGGAGAGATGGTGCCTATAGTAACAGTGGGATAATAGTCTCTGGGAAGGGAGTGTGACTGTGGGATAGCAGGTATAGTAGGGAGAGATGGTGCCTATAGTAACAGTGGATAATAGTCTCTGGGAAGGGTCTGACAGCTTTTTCATATATATAGTGCACTCTCACCACTAAAAATAACCTTGCATATATAATATTGTTGGAGGGAATAGTGTGTATATATATATCAGATTCTCGCAGATATCTCATCTGCACTATTCCCCATAGGCTACATTCATTACATAACAGTTGATATAAGTGTATGTGTTTGAGCTGACTGTGGTGAGTATAAAATACAGAGTAGCTCCATCTATAAACTCTGTACGTTTACCGTTTCCATCTGCTCCTGATCTCCTGGTTGTTTTGCACAATAAATGATTCTTCCCATTCTCTCTCTGCTCATCTCACTCCTAAAGGTGGAGCACACAAGGAGATCCACTCGTTTGGCGTCGTCTTCAAACAAGTGGATCTCTCCCCGAAATGCCCACATTGAGGTGGGTGATATCGGGCTGATCCGATCGTGGGCCCAGGGGCGCTCCACCAACTTGAGAGCTTATTAAGCTGAATACTTATTCACTAAATTTGGATATAATTGTGGCTACAGCAGAGTTACAATTCCTACACTGGTTTCCTAAATCCATAACCCTGATATGAGCTAAGAGGGGGTAGAACATATAGATAATCACTAGGCAAAAATGTCTGTGCCATAGAATGCTGAGACTGGCAGGTAATGTTAGGGCCCTGTCCCTGGGGCCCCTTGCTGGATAGTGCGGTGAATTCTGAGAAGCTTCAGTGGGTGATGATTAGAAGGAACATAAATAGAATATGAAGGGCTCATGGTTTCATAGGAAATATTGGCTTCAGTTCAATGTTCAAGAGCTTCTCTATGGCATGAAGTGATCACGCAATCCCTGCCTTGTCTGTGTGATTCTCTCTCTCTCTCTCTCTAATCCCTGAATTTCTATTCCTCCCAAAACATTTGTATGAATCACCCAGCGCTGGAATTCTGCACATTCTAATAATTACTCAGCTTTCTACAGATGGGCCAGAGGCTGATTTAAAGGGACAGTCAGAGTATTTCCCACCCGTGATACATAGCATAAGTCTATTCCAACGACATGTTTCGGTCACACAGGCCCTTTATCAAGTATAGTGTACAAGTCACATAGTGCAAATATTTATAGTGAAAGCAGGATATGATGTCACCTACTACGTAAGTGAGGCAATTAGTCCATTAGCATATCAGTCCATTCAATCCACCGCAATGTAACTTCACATATCAAAATACCACAGTACAAAAATGTTTAAAAAAAAGTGCACAAAAAAAACATGATATAACACTAATTCGAATAAACAGTAGGAAGGGATGCCCAATTCTTACCATTATCTTGACTGGTAACTGACTGTAATATTCAATAATTTCATGCTTGTAAATATGGGCATATAGATATATAACTTTATCTGTAAGTGAAAAAATTCCAGGATTTTCAGGAAAAAATAAAGAAAACTTTTCATTTAACTCAACGTTTCGATCCCTCGTGGAGATCTTCTTCAGGAGTACACAAACAAGCTTGTTTGTATACTCCTGAAGAAGATCTCATCCTTGATAAAGGCCCTAAGGTGGGCCTAAATGTTGGACACACAAATTTATGCAATAAATGTGACTTTATTCATTCAATATTAGAGTGCAGTAAGTGAAGATTTACATGTAGAATTTGAGCCAGCACCCACAATAGTTCAAAAAATCTGGATCAGAGTGAGGCTGCCTACAAGTGATTTTGTATAGTGAATAAAGTACCTCCTCTTGTAAAATATAACGATATTATAAGTTACCGAGGAGTTTCATGACCATATAAAAACACCGAACTTCTAATATCTTCATATTTTAGCAACTGGGGGTACTTTATTTATTATAATACACAAATTTCAGTGAGTGCCAATGATGTGCTAGAAATGACATCACAACTCACCGTTTATAACTGATGACATCAGAACTCACCGTTTATAAGGATATAATTTACAGAATATTTATGTCTTTTGTGTATTATATATATATATATATATATATATATATGTATTATATAGATATAGATATAGATATATATAGATAGATAGACAGACAGACAGACAGACAGACAGACAGACAGATAGATAGATAGATAGATAGATAAATAAGAGGTACCTTTCCCATAAGCATTGCCTGTGCATATCCCTATAATTACATTACCTGTGTCTCTACCAGCCTAATACTGGAGTCACTCCGTCCTGGCAATGGATCTGTTCAACTTGCCCCTGAGCAAACCTTGTCTGATTGAAAGGGGCGGGGCTTGGAGTACAGGTCGGATCTTGGGTCGGGGAGCGGTATCTCTAATACCTGACAGTTGTGACCACACCTGAGTGTCTGCAGCCTGCACAGGATTACACAGCTGCATGACTCGCGTTATTATACATTTCATGTCCCCTTGAAAGTCCTGCCGAGTGCAGCAGAATAAATGTATCCCCTGGTTAAGTTTTATTATCTTTTTAGTTCACTAAATGGAAGATATTGATTCTATGTGCTGTAGCGTTTCTGTGTCTTACAGCGCCATCTAGCGGCCACCGAATAGAACTGCCCAATTCATTCGCAATAAAAGTGTCTATTAATCGCAGGGAGACTTTTAGGCGACGGTCTCTCACTCTTTCCTACCAGCAAAGTGTCGACAGTGTCCCCTGGCCAGGCTAATGTTGGACTGTACTGGAGGACTGGGTGTCATTAGACTCTAGTGAGGAATCTCTCTCCAGACTGGGAGCAGCACTTGGGCTGCACGTGGGAGTCGCACAGGGAAGAAGCAGGTAGCAGCGATCCTCGTGCGTCAGAACAGGCAGAGAGCAGAGTTATTGGGAGTGGGAGACAGGATCCAGGAGTATTTGCCCAGGGAAATTGAGTTGGGAGCTGCATGTGGCGGGGGAGGTGACACTGAGTCCTCTACTGGGATATAAATCCTACTGGGCTGAGGGACATGAACATTAACTCATTATTTTTGCCTCAGTTGGATGTGGCCCCGGGGGAGGGAGGAGCTGAGAGAGAAGACCACCTCTGCCTCCTCATGTTCAAGGGGAGCTCAGCTTTGATGAGAGAAGCCACAATTGCTCCACCACCAGCAGCGAGTTAATTACCGGGAGACGTTCCTCCTGGAGACTTTGTTGCAAAGGAACAGGATCTGGTCTCCAGGGAATGATACAATGTAACCAGACTCCAACCGTTTCCACCAAGTCAGAGCTTCTTCTTCAGCGCTGGACATGGATCATGAGCCCTGCACCCAGCTCGCCTGTCCTGTTCTCCTGCTCAATGGCTCCTTTGGAAACTTCAGCCTGGAGAACAGGAGCAGTCCGGCCAACACCACCAGGGACCCCCTGAAACGAAATGAAGACGTGGCCAAAGTGGAGGTGGCAGTTTTAGCCCTGATTTTAATCCTGGCCCTGGCCGGCAATATCTGTGTCCTGATAGCGATCCACATTAACAGGCACAAGCACTCTCGCATGTATTTCTTCATGAAGCACCTGAGCATCGCAGATCTGGTGGTTGCCTTGTTTCAGGTGTTGCCTCAGCTCATCTGGGACATCACTTTTAGGTTCTATGCTCCTGACTTTGTCTGCAGGATAGTTAAATACCTGCAGGTGGTGGGAATGTTTGCCTCTACCTACATGCTCCTATTGATGTCCCTGGACAGGTGTTTGGCTATCTGTCAGCCCCTGAGGTCCCTCCACAGGAGGTCAGACTGTGTCTATGTGGTTCTCACATGGATTTTAAGTTTTCTTCTGAGTGTCCCTCAGATCCACATCTTCTCCCTTAAGGATGTAGGCAACAAGGTGTACGACTGCACTGCAGATTTCATCGAGCCTTGGGGGCTCAAAACCTATATCACCTGGATAACCATGACTGTGTACATCTTGCCTGTGATGATTCTCAGTGTTTGCTATGGCCTCATCAGCTTCAAGATCTGGCAGAATATACGGCTGAAGACCATGTGTGAGAGCAGCGTGAGACTGAGTTCCAACAAGAGGGCCACATTGTCTAGAGTCAGCAGTGTCAGGCTCATCTCCAAAGCAAAAATCAGGACAGTCAAGATGACCTTCATCATTGTGTTGGCTTATATCGTCTGCTGGACTCCCTTTTTCTTTGTCCAGATGTGGTCAGTGTGGGACCCTGATGCACCAAAAGAAGGTAAGGGTTCAACCAATTCACCTGGTCTTTCTAAATTACTAGGTCTCTGTCTCCTTTACCTTTATATAGATGTTTTCAGCCTTCTTCCTACGATTGTATTTGAACCCAGGTATAACTAGCAAGGGGGTTGCTGGCAGTTGTAGTACAGCTACAGATGCAGTTTGTGTGCCTTGCACCATTGCACTCAGAACCACCAATGATTCTCCAGGGGCATTATAGAAAGCAAGCTGTTTATGACAGACCCTGGAGAAGTACAGACTGTAACTATGCCTCTTGGGAAGATGAGCTGTCAGTTTTTGTACTGTTTTGGGAGACCGAGTAAAGGGGATGCCATTTAAAAAGCAAAATAGTGATTGCTGCATAACACAACTTGCCACAGTGTTCTGCCACAGCTGGATCCCAATGCATTTCTTAAATCACAGTGGTGGCAACTAATGACCACAATGCCTACATCTGCAGTGATAAAGGGATGGGGTGACCATCATGTTATTAACTGTGTATGTCTCACTCATACCCTGTAATAAACTCAGAAGAGCTACAGGTACTCACCTTCCTCTGGATCCAGTAGGAACTTGGGATACTCACCTTCCTCTGGATCCAGTAGGAGCTTCAGGTACTCACCTTTCTCTGGATCCAGTAGGAGCTTCAGGTACTCACCTTCCTCTGGATCCAGTAGTAACTTGGGATACTCACCTTCCTCTGGATCCAGTAGGAACTTGGGATACTCACCTTCCTCTGGATCCAGTAGGAGCTTCAGGTACTCACCTTTCTCTGGATCCAGTACGAGCTTCAGGTAATCACCTTTCTCTGGATCCAGTAGGAGCTTCAGGTACTCACCTTTCTCTGGATCCAGAAGGAGCTTCAGGTACTCACCTTTCTCTGGATCCAGTAGCTGATTCAGGTACTCACCTTTCTCTGGATCCAGTAGGAGCTTCAGGTACTTACCTTGCTCTGTATCCAGCAGGAGCTTCAGGTACTCACCATCCTCTGGATCCAGTAGGAACTTCAGTTACTCACCTTTTTCTGGATCCAGTAGGAGCTTCAGGTATTCACCATCCTCTGGATCCAGTAGGAACTTCAGGTACTCACCTTTTTCTGGATCCAGTAGGAGCTCCAGATACTCACCTTCTTTTGAAGCATTGAGTATTATTACTGTAAAGGGTTAAACATGGTGGTCAAAAGCCTTTTGATATGGATATGATTGTGAGAAAAATGTGCAGTGAGTCCCTGTAGGCTAATGATTAACAGCTAGTTTCTCATGAGTAAGGCTCTGTTGCTGAGAATTTCACTACATTTTGGAGATTTTGGCACCAGCTAATCACAATGCTAAAATTCCTCATCAAATATTTAACAAACAAATATAAACAGAGGGACAACTTAATGAAAGATTCCAGCTGTGCAGAGTAGGGCTGAGCAACCCACAGACCTGCAAGTGTTCTTCAGCTAATATCCCCAGCAACAGAGGCAGCCGGGAGCTGCAGTTCATCCAAACCAAGAAAACCCCCTCTGTGCTAAGGTAAAAATAAACAAAATAATAAGTCAAGATCTCGCCATTTACTGACCAAATCAGATATGTATAGAAATTATGAATAAAAATGAAGTTAACATTTTTGGCACTATTTCATGCTGTTTATTCTCAGTGTCTTCCAACTGGACACATAAAGCTCCCCAGAGAGACAGCAAAAAAAAATATGTTTCATGATTAGTGATCTTGAAGAGGTGCAGCTCCATTTAGCCAAATACATTGTCCTAGCTGTCTGTTTCTTCTTTAGTCTCTTTTATGGCTGATCTGTGGCTATAGTTTGTCAGGGTAGAGCACTTCCAGATACTTTGGAAGCAAACCCCGTCCTCTAACTCACTAACATTTATCCAGGGCATCTCTCTCCTGTCACAGCCGTTTGACCTGTTCTTTAATCTAACAAAGCACCGCAGTTCCTTTCCCGTTATAGTTACAGGCAGGGATACACGTCTCAGCAATAATTGTGTTAGCATTGGTTCTGATGGGAATCACAATTGGCATTCCCGCTTAGAGAAATGCACATATTTATATTCATTTATGTCTGTTTCTGTAATCATGTGGTATAACATTCTAAAGTCCATTTCATGGAATACATTTCAAAGTAAAGTTCATATTCAGTCACTTAGGTATTCTGTACTATAACATCATTATTACTTTCTTTCTGACTTCAGTTAAACAAATTTATGTTACACATGGGATATCCCTCATTACAGATACATCATATCATGCCATTTATACTATTCATTAATTGTGTCGTTATCGTCTTTCTGACTCCAGTTATTCTTTTTTTTTCTTACAGTTGTGACATCACTTATTAAAGTACAAGTTCATATAAACAGGTTTATAATACAGTTGTGACATCCCTTATTACAGTACATCATATCACACCATTTATACTGTTTATTAATTGTGTCATTATCGTCTTTCTGACTTTAGTTAATCTTTTTTTTCCTACCGTTGTGACATCACTTATTATAGTACAAATTCATATAAACAGTTTTATACAACAGTTGTGACATCCCTTATTACAGTACATCATATCACACCATTTATACTGTTTATTAATTGTGTCATTATCGTCTTTCTGACTTTAGTTAATCTTTTTTTTCCTACCATTGTGACATCACTTATTATAGTACAAGTTCATATAAACAGGTTTATGTTACAGTTGTGACATTACTTATTATGGTACCAGTTCATATTCTGTCAGTTAGTTATACTGTACATCATCAGTGTCATTATCGCCTTTCTGACTTCAATCTTTTTTTATCTTACAGTTGTGACATCATTTATTATAGTATACGTTTGTATTCTGCCAGTTAGTGATACTGTACAATAATAATGTTATTATTTTCTTTCTGACTTAGTTAAACAGGTTTATGTCATAGTTGCAACATCACTCTTTTTTTTTAACTCAGGTGTGACTTCACTTATTATAGTACCAGTTCTTATAGCTTTAGTTTGTTATACTGTATATTAATGGTGTCATTATTGTTTTTTTAATCTTACAGTTGTGATGTCACTTATACTGTACATTAATAATTGTATTTTTTTCTCTGACTTCAGTTAAACAGGTTTGTGTAATTGTGACATCACTTGCCAAAATGACAATTGTGACATTACTTACATACATACAGTAGAAGGATCACCGGCACACTGCATTCAATAAAATTGCAAGGGCTTGCCCTGCTTAACTAAACTCCTGTGTGCCGGTGATCCTTCTATGTACCTTGGCTGGGCGGTCGCCGATTTCTCCATCACTGAGCACCAGGAAACTCTGCTGGGGTTTGTGAGGTGTGCGGTTTTTCCAAATTGGCTTGGACATTACTTACATAGTAATATTCACCTATTTAAAACATAAAGCCAAATAAAAGTCTCATGATATCACTTTCGTGAAGTAAATAAAGTAAGCCCAAATAGATTGTATTACAATGTAATGGAAGGCCAGAATTCTCATTTGCAGTCCTCTAGTTTAGTGATGCACCGAATCCAGGATTCAGCCAGGATTCAGCCTTTTTCTGCAGGATTCAGATTCGGCCGAATCCTTGTGCCTGTCTGAACCAAATCTGAATCCTAATTTGCGTATGGGGATTAGGGGTGGGTAGGGAAATCACGTGACTTTTCGTCACAAAAGAAGATTCTTTTTCCACTTTTTTCTCTCCTGACCCTAATTTGCATATGCAAATTAAGAGTTGGATTCGGTACTCGTCCGCATCTTTCGGGGATTCGCCAGAATCCCAAATAGTGGATTTGGTGCATTCCTACTCCAGTTATTATTGAATGCCAGAAGTGATCATCTAATCCCCCACCAGCATTTGGAGAGCAGTAAAGGTTAACTACAGCTAAAGAGCGTAAGGCTGAACCAGTGAGTGAATGACATGACTTGTGTGAAACCAGGAGACCTTGTGCCAACAGTATACCTATCATATTACTGATAAGCCTCTGTTTATCTCATCCAGAATTACCACTTCTATAAAGCAGGTCACTTGCCTGGCCCAGTACAAACAATATAAGCAAATGTGAAGATATTATTAAGGGCAGAATACTGCTTGTTGAATTCTCAATCAAAAGGTGACATCAAAAAACTGCACCTTGTTAGGATTATAGAATAGATGCTGGTGAGACAACTCAACATCAAAGATACTGATACTTTCCATTTTACAGGCTGTTGAACTGAGGATGTCACAATAAGTGAGCTGTGACTGATTTTCTTGGTACATAAAGCAACAGATAAACACAGGAGAGCTCCCTGTTAGTGTTCTCCTCCATCTGCAATATTTGGGCTGGGCACGGTTCAAATAATCTTCCTCTTCACAGTCAAAAGTTTGGCTTTTTATGATCTCCCTGTTTAGTGTCCTTCTCTGGAGACTTGTACTTTGCTTTACCCTTGACTGTCAGTGGGTGCTGGGAGTTGTAGCTAACAGCTGCTGGGGGAGGGGGGGGGTCACATACCTTATATGTTGAAAACATCTACCAACTGTTATAGGGTAATAAAATAATAGCTGCTCCCAAGTTTTCCAACCCTAAGGATGCTCCGAATCCACTATTTTGGATTCCGAAACGAATCCAAATCCTAATTTGCATATGCAAGTTAGGGGCGGGAGATGAAGAAGTGGAAAAAAATTTATTTACTTCCTTGTTTTGTGACGGAAAGTCACGTGAAATCCCTCCCTGCCCACAATTTGCCAATGTTAATTAGGATTCAGATTCGGTTTGGCCAGGCACAAGGATTCGGCCGAATCCTGCTGAAAAAAGCCAAATCCTGGCCGAATCCCGAACCAAATCCTGGATTCAGTGCATCCTTACCATATACACAGCAAATGGCATTTAATGGTCAACTTTTTCAAGGAAACATAACCTGGTACAAACTTTGCTACCTGTTACTTCTCCATCCAGCTCAGAAGACACTGGAAATTTCGTAGGGAGGAATATGTTATTCTCCTGGCTATGGTAGATGGATTTAACAGGCAGGATTTTAAAGCTGGGATTTGGCAAAGTTGCCAAATGAGCTTTGGGCAAAAATGAGCTGTAGCCAACTAATGAATTTTAGTGCAATCCTGTGCAGACCTGTTGGGCGAGAACTACATCCATGGGACAATGTGGTCTTCAACCAGTGGGATTTTCGATCCTGCCAGTATATATATTCCCAGTTTTCAACCACATATTGGACCTATATACACGAGCCAATGCCAGAAGAAATTCAGCAGAAAGAGTTGCCAGTGAGTTCTTTCATGGTTTTTGTATACAATTTTTACTCTGTGTGGAGTTTGATGACAAGGCAGCCTGTATTTTGATGTAGTGATGAAATGGCACAGCAGGTCTACATCTTAACTAGACTTTATTTATTGAGCACTTACCCAAATATTGAATGTACTGAACACCAGCTAAATAGTGCCCTCGGGTAAAATACTGGATAAATACTGAGGAGGTGCCAGTTAATGTTTGTTTGTTAAGGGTAATGCAATAAGTAGCAAAAGTTTGTTCCAGGACTAGGAACGAATTGCAACCAATCGGATGTTTGATCTCTAACAGCAGACCAGTAAGCGCTGGTTGATATGGGTTACAACTTGTAACGCCAAGATTATATATCACAAATGTCATATGTCACATCCTCAAAAGCAAATAAAACTCTTATCCCACATTCACCCCCTTCCCCTGGTTCCCACTAATACAAAAGCCAAGCCAGGCTAAACCTTTCCTGCTGTAAAAAAAATGAATGTCTATTATTTTTAATTTCTGGCCATTGTTCAGCCAGCAGACGGAGGATAAAGTAAAGAATGAATAGGGGTTTCCAGGTAGAGCCAGCTCCAAGAGATGGGATTTTAGATTAACCTTGGAAACAGAAAGTTCCTGGCAGAGCAAGAGCAGAACCGAGTCCTAGAGAGATGAAGTAGCTGGATAGAGAGGTTTAACAGTTGTGGAGGGCAGCTGGGATTGGCTGGCGTGAAAAGGTGACAGCAAAGTATTGGGTACGGAGACATTTGAGAACATTTATGACCTGTAGGATCTGTTGAAATCTGGACTTTGAAACTATCAGGAATAAATTAAAAGTTGAGAGTGACTGTATTGTTACTAGGAGTAAAAACCGGAGTTACTGTATCTCATTTGTTGTAATCTACAGGGCAACTTATAGGACTGGATGTTCCCCCGTGGAGGAGATTTAGTTACCAGCGACCCGACTGTATTTGTTAGGAAGCAGCAAATGTAAAATTATTCACAGTTCAATTCCCAGTTTCCAATTTATATTCAGGACTTTCTAAAACTGTCCTTGTTGAGCACAGACCTATGACATTAGCGCAGGCTGCAGCCACAGTTTGGAATCTTAAAAACGGCTGTCAGTGCTTTTTTTTTTCATTTATGGTTTGTGCATGTGCCAAGTCGTTTAAATGCAGTTATTTCTTGCCCATCTTAAATTAAAATTCTGCATTGAAATGGTGAAAGTAGTTTTATAGTGTCATGGTGCACCGGCTGTGAACAGTGTAGGTCTATGGATGCCCTTTTCCATTTTTGTCATATTTAAACTGCAACCACCTACAATTACATTAATGCATGCCCTCTTGATTGGACACCATGATACCTTCTTGTCACAGAATAAATGGGGTTTCAGGTATCTACTGTAAATAAACAGGAGTGCTGGGGGTTGGCATTCATCATAGCTGGAGGGCTGAAGGTTGAGTATGCCTGTTTACTGCATATTTGCCCTTAGATTATCCAACTCTGGCTCAGTAGTCCTTTCATTATTCTATCTCTAGGGGTACAGGGAGTAACGGGTAGGTCCTCAGTACCGATTTTATTTTGGGTTGATCTTGCTATTGACCCCTAACCCTAAATATTTGTATCTGTAAAGTATTACTTACTACTCAGCCAAGGGACTGCATAGCCAGTACAGGAAATTTGGGGCTGATATTTCCTAGGGGTTCCCTTCGATGCCAGTCTCATCTTATTATTAGCGAGGTGGCTGGAGGTATTGGGGAAGTTTTGACAACTGGTGGCTGTTGGGATGTTGTGATGTTGTTGCCACTCAGCAGTGGCTACTGAGAGATCCACAAGTAAGAGTGGGCTCGAGCCACAGAGTCCTGTAGGAAGCAAGATTGAACTGTCAGAGACCCTGCCTTCCAGTAATAGTTATAGAAAGGAGTCACAAACAACTTGGCTCTGACATACGGTTATTTGTGCAGACTGGGTGTGATTGGTTCATATCTTTCTTCAAATGCTCTGTTTTTACACGGCATACTGTACATACTGTACATGTTAAACTGCAACCAGACACAAACAGGTCAGCGCAGGAGCTTTTGCTAGAAATTCAGTTTTTTTTTCCCACTGGGTTAATTCCTTCCCATGAATCACAGTACATGTCACTATAAGGCTGCGGCAAGCCAACAAGGGAATATAAACAGTAAATAAAACCCATATCTGCAGACATTAAAATAACGGTTCTGGTACCAAAACAGGCCTGATTCTAGAGGGGGTTTAAAACCGGATCAGAAATGCCCCATCTGTAACTCTCTAGGCTCTTTATTAAATGGCAAATCCCAGAAACTCAGCGACAACAACTGGGCTACATGATACAGAAGAACCTTAACCTTTTTCAAGCAGGGGATCATTCATAGATTATAGAGTAATCCGGAAATGTAAATTCTATGGTGTCAGTTAGGTACAGTACCTGCCATAGAATTTTAGTAAATGTTTAGTTCAACGGAAGGCAAGGAGAAGTTCACAGTTAAATTAACGTTTATTATGAAATTATAACAAAACTATTCTATCCAGCATTTCATCTGGTCTTTATGTATTTTTCATGGCTTGAATGTTTTACCCATATTTTTTCAAATTAAACTGCGATCTTCTAGTTGGGGCACTGAACCCAGCAAGCAAAAACAGATAGACTGTCAGGCTTTAGTTTTATTGTTTCTCTCTTTTTTTTTATTGCTAAACATTTTATTAAGGCCTCTCCTCTACTTATGTCCCATTCCATTCTGACTTCATGGCTGCTTGTCTGTCCTAGGGGTTAACTTCTCCTTTACATGTATCAGGAGGAATCAGCAGGAATCACAGCTACTCCCTTGACTTCAGAATGAAATAAAACATAACCAGGTCGTTATAAAAGGAATCAAACAATTAAGACACAAAGCATGGCGGCACTGGGAGCTCTGACGAAACACAGCCCCCCCCCAATGACACGCATGATTATTACAGATCTAACTTCGTATCCCTTCTTAATACATATTGGTTATAGAGAGCAGACACTGAAAACTAATTTCTGTAGCATTGAAATTCATTGAAGCATAAGCAATTACAGGCTTGAAAATTGCTAGAGATAGAGAATCAATTCTGAGGACTGACCCTGGAAATTAGGGGCAGTTTTATTTCGTCCTGAAGCAAAATGTCACGTATCAAGAATATACTAATGCAGAAAGGAATGTGGTGTGTATATGATATCTATACACTTATAGTTTCCTGTCTATTTAAGGAAAGATGGATCATAAAGGATCCATTCTACTTCCTTTTTTGCCATTTAGTGGGGACACAGCAGGGGGAAACTTTAAGAGAGAAGCTGCATCATATATTCACTCTAAGCATCATGTTGCCAGCACATGGGGCTTTTTCCCCAGGGGAAAGGAGCTTGAGACTACCCCTGCTACCTCCCATTGACTCTCTTAGAAGACACTAGACACCACCAGCTCTACCACTTGGCCAAGAAATAGAGTGTTACAGTTTGACAGATATACTTTCGGACTTGACAGTACTTTCAGGGTCAGGGGGATACCAATGAAGTCAATAAAAAGCACCAGGGGGAGTCTCAGGGGCCTCCTGTACCAACAGTCTTGTTTATCATCCCTTCAGCCTAAAAGCTGCATTGATATAATAATGCAGACATTACACACTGTTTTGCTATTCACAGGGTCTACACAACACCTTAGAAGTCTCGTTTGTGAGTTTGTGTAGATTGTATGTGTGCAAGAATAGTGCTGAAATGAGGTCATGAAGAGATGAACGTTACACAAGATAATAACAGGGAGTTTTTAGAACTTTTAGAGGCAGGTTTGTTTACCTCCAGATGTTGTTGGGATTCACTTTCTATATTCCATAACAAAGCTATATCTATATTTGGCAGTAATTCTGCTCTATAAAGTATCAGGTAGGGATGAGAAGTTCTCCTCCAATTACTCACAATCTAGAGACCATCATGTGTTGGAATCAGGGTACCCAATATACACCTGTCCAGTACCTGCATTACATGTCCAAACCCACAACAACCTGCCCGTCTGCCCACTTGTACCTTTATCCCTAATGCCTTTTGCTACTTTTTTTACCCAAAGCCCTAGTCTCTGGCATTAAAACATGCAAGTTACATCATGGACATAAGAAATGGATGGGGAAGTTTAAGACAGGTGGGAGAATGGAAAGAGCTAATAAGAATTGTCTTTTCCACCCACTAACTACCTCTTGCATGAAAACCAACCCACAATGCAGTTCTCAAGTTAATGGCCCAAAAGACTCCTTTTCCTTGAGATGCTGCTCATATTCATCTCATAGATCTCATATAAGATGAGTCAGATTTCAAAAGATTAAGAAAAATACATGTCTTATTCTCAGTTTTTTTCCTGAAAGTAATTGTAGGGGCCCATAGGGTTAAACTCTCCTATGGTCTGACAATTCCCACATGGTTGAAAAGCCCCTAGTGTGGTCAGCTAAGTGTCAGATCTCAATTGGATACAGGAAGGGGAGTGAGTCCTTTTTCCCTAGTGCAGTGTGCTCTGGCAGATTTCACCAGAAGGTGTCACTGTTGTGTAATTTCTTTAAAAAGCTGAACTGCCATGTGCTCAGTCTCTTTTCCCTTCCATCCCAGTTGGGGTTGGATGGGGCTGGAGCAGAGATGTGCCACATGGGTGGTGAGGCTCTTGGTGGGATTGGGGATACTGGGACCCCGATAATCATGTGGGAACTTGACTGGAATGAGATGTCTGGAGCTTAGAGGCAGCCGCAAAAGTAAGGGAGCTGCCAGCTGATGGATTCAAGTGAAAGAGGTTCACACTCTGGATGAGTGTTGGATCTGGGCCTGAATAATAATTCTGTAAGACACTGTGGATGCCTGTATCAGCTTTGTGTGAGCCCCCCCAGTAAGTTTCTGCCTGAGTGTTGAAAGGCTCCAGCGTGTGTCCCCTGTGTCAGGACAGGTGTTGTCCATGTGCCTGCTATGTGGGAGCAACTAGCTCTGTCCAAACTGAGAGGTATTTGGGACATGTAGTGCTACCTACGGAAAGTTTATGAGCTCTTGGGGGGAAAGGGAATACATTTTATCCACCTGGAGTGGAGTGTAGGACTGTGCCTGGTAAGGACTGTGCCAGGGTTGGACTTAACAGGATCTTTCATATAGCAAAGGGGAGTCAGGCCCTGTATTGGAAAAAATTATATTATTAAGTGTACAGCCTTTAAAACAAGAGGTGTCACAATAGGCTTACATAATTCATTCTTCATGCAAATTATCCTTGTTCATGAGATATTTTTCCACACTGAAAGGAGTGAAAATATTTTCTCCCAAGCAAGACCTTCCTGTTGTTTCCCATTATAGGTACATTTATTATGGTGAGAATACTTTTGGTACTTTGAATGGATATTTTAATAAAAATCCAATTTTGCTCACAGTAAAAAAAAATATATATTTATTTTTGTAATAAAAATCCAATTTTATGCCACGTCAGGGCAAACTAACACTGTCAGAAAATCAGAAAGCTCCTTAGGAAAACAATAAAAAAACAAAAGTAGAAAATATCTATTAAAAAAAATGACATATCCTGTCTTCTGTAGATCTGTCCCATACAATCAATCAACTTTCAGGGCACATGGAAAAATCAAACATGTGGCTTTTTTTCCTTAATGCAGCTCTTCTCTGGTACAATGCAATAGGTGGGGCAAAAATTACATATTGTGCGTGTTACTTTTATAATCAGGTAACATGCCTGTTATATAGACCATTACTATTCTCCCTCTGCAAAATAATCAACTCGTA
This sequence comes from Xenopus petersii, assembly GCA_038501925.1. NCBI lineage: Eukaryota > Metazoa > Chordata > Amphibia > Anura > Pipidae > Xenopus > Xenopus petersii. The sequence goes on along the minus strand of CM076678.1, from coordinate 134,763,240 downwards.
TGGTTTCCACTACCACCTCTATGCTGACGTTACTCAGATCTATCTCTCATCTCCTGATCGCAACCCAGAACTCCTAACTCGCGTATCCTCCTGCCTGTCCGCTATCTCTACCTGGATGTCGTAACGCTACCTTAAATTAAACCTCTCTAAAACTGAAATGGTTCTCTTTCCTCCAACTAACACCAGTAACATCCCGGAAGTATCCATCATAGTTAACAATTCCACTATCACCCCCTCTCCCCAGGCCCGGTGCCTTGGGGTTATCCTAGATTCTGGCCTGTCATTCACTCCTCATATCCAGTCACTTATTAAATCATGTCACTTCCACCTAAGGAACATATCCAAAATACGATCATTTATCATCCAAGACGCTTCCAAAATTCTTATTCACTCTCTCATCATATCGCGTCTAGACTACTGTAACTCTCTTTTAATTGGCCACCCCCTCTAGAGACTGTCACCTCTCCAGTCCATGATGAACACTGCTGCGAGGCTCATACACCTCAGCAACCGCTCCTCCTCTGCCTCTCCATTCTGTCAATCCCTGCACTGGCTTTCGTTACCGAATCAATCTGCAGTGTGCATTGTCAACAACAGCCATGTCCCCTCTACTGGCCACAGAAACTAATCGCAGCACTAACACAAGTTATGTGATTCATTAAGTGCAATGTGCAAAGTGCAATTTTTGGATATAAAGCAAAAAAATAACAAAAAAAACAATACAGTGTTTTTTCCCAAGAATTTCAGCATCAAGGTGGCCAAACGTCAAAATGCACCTGATGCATCAAAAGGAACACAGTTGCTTGACTCAAGCTGTAGATAACATATTAAGTAAAAAGGCATTATCGTGTGATTCTTTTGGCGCAAGTCACCTGATCACACAACCAGCTCTGGGAAAGTTTTAATTACCTCCATGTACAAGGTGGAAATATCTCAAGGATTACCCAGCATACATCGGCACTAGGATTGACACTTTTTTCAGTTTTGGGGTCAGGGCAGGGGGTGGGGTTGATGATGTTGGGGTCGGATGGATGATGACAGGGGCAGGGTGAGTCTATGATGTCAGAGGGAGGGATTATGATAAGGCAATCAGTGATTGAATTATCGCCATGCCATTCAATTCAAAGTCCTGTCCGTTGGGGTCGGATGGATGATGTCAGGGGCAGGGTGGGTCTATGATGTCAGAGGGAGGGATTATGATGTGGCAATCAGTGATTGATTTATCGTCATGCCATTCAATTCAAAGTCCTGTCCGTTGGGGTCGGATGGATGATGTCAGGGATAGGGTGGGTCTATGATGTCAGGGGGAGGGGTTTTGATGTGGCAATCAGTGATTGACTTATCGCCATGCCATTCGATTCAAAGTCCGGTCCAGATTTCCTAATTTTTTAATGTGGACAAGCAGTTTTCACCTGGACAGCCCTAAAACCATCTGTCCAGGTGTCATAACTCGATGTTACTGGAAATTAATTTTAGGGCCCCCAACATATCCAGAGGTTGACCTGTTTTACCAATATATGTTGAAATTGCTCATTAATTAGGCCCTCATGGGGCCTCCTATACCTCCTGGAACCCCCGGAAGCCACAGGGTCTGCTTCCTCTGTAGTCATAGGAGTGTCTAGAGAGCAAAGCTAAAATCTGCCAACATGGAGATGAGCAGCTCCTTGTGATGTGTTGGGGCAAATACAATAGTTCACTGTAGATGCCATGATTGACCAGTGCCCATAGCAAGGTGGCGGGACGAACACTGTCCTATTGATCTTTATGCTTGAATATTTAAATATTGCATGATGTATATTTTTCTAATGAATGTAATTAAGTTGCAATTTCGATGGAACTGTAACAGAACCCTGGTAATGATGTCACTGTTGTAAATCTTTATGGGAAAGTCTGACACCGCATCAGTACAATCATTGCACCCCCCCACCAAATACAAAAGGTCTTCTCCACCAAAAACACAATAGTGAACGTAAGCCGTTTCATTTTTAGTATCAGCAAGGATCCAACATTTACAGAATCTGTACACTTTCACTAAGATAGTAAGATTGTATTTAACTGCCAATAATTATGCACATCCTGGGCTTGCAGAAACGTCTGCTATTGATGAGTCAATTGTTGACAATCCTCTGAGATGAACCCAATCCATTTAACCATCAAGATTTATAAAAATACTGTACTTTCTTTCATTCTTAATTCCATGGCAGACGTCAGATATCACCTTGGATCATCATTATTTAAATCTGTAATAACCTTGAAAATAATCCACTGCTTAAAACACTAAATGTAAAATGCACAAAAATGATTAATAAATGGAAAAATGTATCCTTAGAAACAGTGATGTCATCAGCTGTAATTAGTGCTCAGTGATGTTCCGTGACTCTCTGATGGGTATATTATTAATACAGGAATAGGACCTGTTATCCAGAATGCGGAACCTGGGGTTTTCCGGATAATGGATCTTTCTGTAATTTGGATCTATATACCTTAAAGGGATACTGTCATGGGAAAAAATTTTTTTTTCAAAATGAATCAGTTAATAGTGCTGCTCCAGCAGAATTCTGCACTGAAATCCATTTCGCAAAAGAGCAAACAGATTTTTTTATATTCAATTTTGAAATCTGACATGGGGCTAGACATATTGTCAATTTCCCAGCTGCCCCAAGTCATTGTGCTCTGATAAACTTCAATCACTCTTTACTGCTGTACTGCAAGTTGGAGTGATATCACACCCTCCCTTTTCCCCCCCCCAGCAGCCAAACAAAAGAACAATGGGAAGGTAACCAGATAACAGCTCCCTAACACAAGATAACAGCTGCCTGGTAGATCTAAGAACAACACTCAATAGTAAAAACCCGTGTCTCACTGAGACATATTCAGTTACATTGAGAAGGAAAAACAGCAGCCTGCCAGAAAGCATTTCTCTCCTAAAGTGCAGGCACAAGTCACATGACAAGGGGCAGCTGGGAAATTGACAAAATGTCTAGCCCCATGTCAGATTTCAAAATTGAATATAAAAAAAATCTGTTTGCTCTTTTGAGAAATGGATTTCAGTGCAGAATTCTGCTACAGCAGCACTATTAACTGATTCATTTTGAAAAAATATTTTTCCCATTACAGTATCCCTTTAAGTCTACTATAAAATCATGTAAACTATTGGACAGTTTTTCTTCCAGTGAGGATTACTTATATCTTAGTTGGGATCAAGTACCAGCTGCTGTTTTATTATTAAAGAAAAAAAGGAAATCATTTTTAAAAATTTGGATTATTTGGAGCCTATGGGAGACGGCCTTTCCATAATTCAGAGCATTCTGGTTAATGGGTTTGCAGATAGTGGATCCCATACCTATAATAATGTACCCTCTACTTTTAAATATAAGAATAAGGCCCCAACCTACAGCTTTGGACATGGAACACTTTGGTGATTCCTAATAATATTAGGGGGGTATGCCACAGTTGCACTCAATGGGGGGAATTCACAAACGTGCTGGTACTAAAAGTGTCGATAAAAGTGCCTGATTTCCCACCAAATTCACAAACCTCTATATCCACTTTTTGTGTTTTGCACAATATTTAACAACATTTTTTCTGAGTTTGTCTTTAGCTCTTACTAAACCTGCTAGTCAGCCATCAAATTGGAATTTCGGGGAGGGGGTTTTACTTAGGAAACTTAGGAAAATCATGAATCATATTTTTCGGAATAACCTGGACTTTCTAAATCTTCCTACATGTTTGTGTAATTGCACTTCAGACCCAAGATATAAGGGTCTAAATACAAAAAAAAAAAACTATTTTGCATAACATACGGATTTGTATCAGAAATATATGTTATTAATTTAGGTCAAGTGCTGCTAAAACTAAAAATTTGCCTGGGAGGCTTTACTTTTCCAACTCAAATTGCTAATATTGCCTCATTCATTAAGCTAAAACTAGTAAAATAATGCAAGTGTGAGTTAAAAACTTTTTATATATAAAATTGTATAAAATACACTTTTTTTTTGTTTAATCAGTGTTTTACTTGTTTTGTTAATGAGGCTTTTACACCTATATGGTTAGACAGAAACTTGAGCCCTGACTATAAAATACTAATCCCTAATAATATGCAAAAAAAAATCCCCAAGAGGAGTGCAATGAAGATTGGGAGAAGCAAAGCAGAGCAAATGACCTTAGGGAAGTTTTACTGAACTTTACTCCATTTTTAACATGTCAGGAGAAAATGTCGTTTAAAATATTGTTTTGCGCCATTTTTATGTAGTTTGAAAGACAAATTCATAAACATGTCTGTAAACTGTCGGAATTTCTGTTTGTGAATACGGAGAAAGTATTTTACACCAGTTTACCACCACTTTTACTCCAAAACTGGACTATCTCCACTTTTGTGAATTCCTCAAATGTGTCAATATTGGATACAATATTCCTTAATTTTGTTGGAGTAAGGATTGCATAATTTCCATCAATCTGCGTCAATAGTTTATCTACATGTGATTCTTTATGCAACTACAGTAGAACCCCCATTTTACGTTTTGAAAAAAAAAATCCAGGAAAATGTATAATCAGGGAAATGTATTATGCATAATATATAGGTGGGACCACAAAACAACAATGTAAAATTAGGGAAAACTTAAAATCAGAGGATGTAAAATTAAGGGTTTCACTGTATAGGAATTTTTTGAACTTTAATGTGGCGTAAAGAACCTCTTGTAGAGTATTGGTTTCCAAAGAATCACATGATGTTGTAGTTATAAGTAAACTCAATGTATAAGCCAGCTAAAATTGATGAAGGGTTGGGGTTCCACAATCATACATTTCAGATTTGAGTATTATTACCATCCACATATTTTTTATCTGACACCAGATGGGCCTGCTGGGCTTTTTGTGGTCTCATACTTTGTTTATACGAACCTAAAGGGAGACAATTCCACTCTCCGGGAATGCTAGAGACACCTATCTTTGAAGCAGACACCATGGCACAGCAGTTGAAGAACTTCCAATAAATTCCAGCATGGCTTTGAAATCTCACATATTTCTATTTACATGTGTACCCTTGGCATTTTAGAGTGGCAAATGGTTTCAGTGTGTGTCCTGTGAGCCATAACAAAGACAGGGGAAGGAAATGTAAGCAACACATTACTATTTATAAGTCTGCCTGTTTAACGTTGAGTAATAGAAGACATTATAAGGAACAGACTTGAACAGCTCAGATGAGGAACAAGTTCCCTCAAGGTCGTCGCACAGTTTTGAAGGGTGAGAGCTGGAGAGAAAGCCAAACAGTCTGTAACCCGAGGACTTTGTTTCTGATTCTAGTGAAGTCATTCTGGGGATGATCAGAAACCAAGAAAAACAGCAATAACAAAGAGAAGATCCAAGGAAAAGGAGAGCTGGGGGTCTATAAAGAAGTCCAACCTATAAACCCCCCAAACACCCACTTACAAATTTCCACTGTGCATTAAAGATTTAATAGAATACTCTTTAAAGTTTTACTATAGACTTTCTGCTTCCAAATGACTGGATGGAAACATCTCCAGCAGACTGAGAATTCTAGAGTTCCTCCATGGAATGTAAGCCCTCATTCCCAGTGGTGGATCCAAATCAACAGGATTTGTTTGAACAGGAACCATGATTGCTACGGTAGGGTTTTGACTACAGCCTTATACAAAGAGAGATCCTACAATAGCCGAAATTACAGTACAACCTTTAATAAAGAGCTGAACTTGGATGGACGTGAACCTTTTTTTTAGCCATATGGCTTGGCTGCCGACCAATACAGAAGAGAGTAACAATGGGACAACCATACATTAGACACCATTTTCTGTTTTTAGGTTTCAAATGGAAACGGTATCCATACGTTTTAGCACTTTACTCTATTTACATTTATATATGAGTAGACATAGTGTTCAGAAGAGGAGATATTAAACTCACATAAAACCCCACAGCCCCCCTCCCTCACCCCACAGCCCCTCTCCTTCATCTCCCCAATCAATGGCTGCATGTGTATATAAAGAAAACTGCAGAGATTTGATGTCTTTGGAGAAAAAAACCCACAGGAATTTGGCAAGCAGCAATGTTATCCATGCAGCAATACCCCATTCACAATCAAAGCACTCACCTCTGGCACTTTTATTCATTTGATTCACTTTCCTTGAATTCTAAAGGGGAATTTCATTGGTGTTTGATTGGAAAACGTCTGTCTATAATTCATTATTCAGCCAGGCCTTAGTGAAGGAGCTCCATCTTTCTCCCTGAACGAGGAAAAGAGATTTCTGAATCAACTCAATCAGTGCCACTCTGGAGACATGAAGAACAATAATACAGCTAGTAGCCCTGATTTTCCATTGGGATAAGACTAAATTAAAGTTCTTGATAAAGGTGAAATTAAATCAACTTTTCATGTACTGTATATGAAGATTTAATGCTTCTGCCATCCCAGACCGAAAGATGTAAGATGTAAAATGAAGTCTTGGAGACGCTGTATGTCATGGAGTATCCCATTCATTGGTCTTTATACCTGATGGCCCAAGTTAAAGTCAGTTATAATAAATTGTGCATCAGTCAGGTCTATTTAGGTTCTTGTAGTCAGGGTGGTGATGACTCCTTGGGTACAAATGTTGAATAATAAACCCTCCCCCCCATAAAGCCCTCTTGCCAACCAAAATCATATCCGATGTTCATAAACTATTTGCATAATGATAGTAGGGTGGACATTGTCTGGTTTAATTGAACACTTGGCCCTTGACCATTGACTTCTGGATTCCCAGACATTTAAGCTTTGCTGGAATTTTTAGAAATCAACCCAACTTGCTGATCAATTTACTAGACTAGTTTAATCAATCAGAAAACATAGATTCATCATTGTGTGGTCTATCAGGATTTATCTCAAACTGGACAAAATAACGACCGGTCTAATATGCTGAATTCCATATTAGTCTATGGACAAAAATAAAGACCAGTATTGATAGATGTTTATTAGTGGTGCTTTTGCGAAGCAAAGCATCACTACTGTTATCTTGCAAACTTATTTTTTATTCTTCTTCCGTATGAAAGTTTAGCGCGTAACTAGTCCCGCACTGTTTGTCCTAGACCCATGAATGAGGTGTCAAATCGTGCGGCTTAATCGGGAATGGGGTGGTATGACTTTTCTAAGGGGTGGGTGGTTAATTGCCCCTTGCGGGGGCAATTAACAACCCCAAAAAGTCCCATAGATTAACATTGAGGCCAACTTTTGACGGATTCTAGCGCAGAGAGGGAATCTTGTAGAAACGTTAAATTTACCACATTTGAAGAGGTTTGCGACCTGTGTCAGATGATACCCCACACGAGGGTATAAGTTTTACCCCCGGGGCAGGAGAGGTCCCCAAATTTGCCCCATTGACTTATAATGGGGAATTTATCGAATAATTAGTTTGTCGCAGACCCATGAATGAGGTGTCAAACCGTTCAGCTTATTCGGGAATGGGGTGTTGTGACTTTTCTGTCCTATTTTGGGGACCCAAAAAAGTGAGCGGAGCCGCAAACAACCAATCAGATTTTCCCTATTGACTTCAATGAGAAAATGTAAACAGCTGTAATTCTCACAGTAATAAAGCCAGAGCTCCCAAACTTGGCACCGTGGGTCACTGGGTGACTGCAGCCAAAATTTACAAAAAGTGGGCGGAGTCTACAACAGCCAATCAAATTTCAGCCATTCAATCAAATAGGAAAATTTTAAACTGCTGCCGCTCTTAGACTGTTAATGGCAGCCTCCTCAAAGTTGGCACAGTTGGTCACTGGGGGACTGGGATTAAAATTAAGAAACGTGGGTGGAGCCAAAACCAACCAATCAGATTTCTTTGATTGGTTTTAATGGGAAAAATTAAGAAGGCTGCCATTCTCTCAGTATTGATGTCAGGGACCTTGAATATCACAAATGTGGTCGCTGGGGGTTTCCACTTCAAGTTTAGAAAAAGTGGGCGGAGCCACCAACAACCAATCAAATTTCATTCATTGATTTTCAATAGAAAAAAATAGAAATGCTGCCATTTTTACACATTAAAGGACAGCATTCCCAAACTTTGGTATGTTAGTCACTGAGTGACTGTGGTTCACAATTAGGAAAAAAAGGGGCGGGGCAACAACAGCCAATGAGATTTCAGCCATTGACCTTAATGAAAAATGATAAACTGCTGCTATTATCACAGTTTAAATGCTAGGTGTACCAAACTCGGCTCAATTACTCACTGGGTAACTGCGGTCAAAATTTAGGAAAAGTGGGTGGAGCCAAGAACAGCCAATCAGATGTTCCCTATTGACTTCAATGAGAAAATGTAAACAGCTGTAATTCTCACAGTATCAAAGCCAGAACTCCCAAACTTGGCACCGTGCGTCACTGGGTGACTGCGGTCAAAATTTAGGAAAAGTGGGCGGAGCCGCAAACAGCCAATCAGATTTCAGCCATTGACCTTAATGAAAAATGATAAACTGCTGCTATTATCACAGTTTAAATGCTAGGTGTACCAAACTTGGCTCAATTACTCACTGGGTGACCGTGGTCAAAATTTAGGACAAGTGGGTGGAGCCAAAAACAGCCAATCAGTTTTCACCTATTGACTTCAATATAAAATTTTGGAATACCGCCGTTCTCACCGTTTTAAAACCAGAGGCCCCAAACTTGGCACTGACCATGACTAGGTAACTGGGGTTAAAATTCAGAAAAATGGGCGGAGCTTAAGACAGCCAATCAAATTTTACCTAACGCTATTCAATGGGAATATTTAAATTCCTGTCATTCTTACACTGTTAATGTAAGAGTGCTCAAACTTGGTCCATTTGGTGACTGGGCGGCAAATTTTTAAAAGTGGGCGGAGCCAAAAATAGCCAGTTTGTTTGGATTGATTTCAATGGTAAAATTTGGTTGGCTTTAAATTTCACCGGTTTAATCCGGATTCTACCGACTTTGTGTACTCTCTAGGCACCAGGGGCGACTGGGCAAGACACCCAACATATATGGGGGGCCTGAGTTTTGCCACGGCAAGCACCACTCACATTTTCTTCAGGAAATGTACCTCTCTAGTCTTATTAATGCTTTCCTTGAAGCTTCATTAACGACTTATTCTAAATCGACCTTAATTAGTCAATGTCATTATTTGCTTTACCTTCAATTAGATTGCAAGCTCCATTAATTAGAGTTCATTTTGCCCGGTGCTCCATGAAATAGGTAGTCCTACCTGGATGACTGAATGATTAATGTCCTACATGAGCTATAATGTATTCCCTTATCTCTTTGCTCCAGACCTAAATCTGTCTCTGCTATTATATATGTTTTTTTGCGGTGGAATAAAGAGAATATCAATTACAAAAATAGAACAACTAAAATGGAAACAATCGCAAGCAAAACGGTGATATTTGCATTTAAAGGTCACGTTCTCTCCCTTGCAGGGAAGCCAGACAGTAGGGATGTAAGTGTATTGTGAATTTCCATGTTCATTGGGATAAACCGCAGCGCTCAATCTGCTGAAATGATTTGACTGTATAATAAACCAAGAGGTTACAGCCTTCAATAAAAAATAAACTTTTCTTAGAACTGCATAAATGCTCCCGAGGGGAACTTGTGCACCCACAACCATTTTGCCCATAGAGCGGGCAGATAATGATAGACCCTGCTGGAAGAGGCCAGATAAGATTTATGCCTCTTTACATGAACAGCTTAAAGTCCAGGTGGGGAATGGGAAAAGCAGCTAAATACTTTCCATTCTGTTTCATTCATCCATTCAGAAGAGAAAAGTATAGGCTTTTACAGGATCTAGGGCTTTACATTTTTCATTCATAGAAGTTGTTATTTAAAAAAAGAATTCTCTGAATTTCAGTGCTTTTTAAGCTTCTAACAAAACACTTTCTAAATATGTATAAAAAGCTTTTTAGAAGTTTTCAAAACAACCAAACGTGAAGCAGAACTAAGAGGAAAAGGACAGCAGCTGCTCCCAAGTACCCAAGCAGGGGTTAGTGTAGAAAATTCAATTATGGGAAGAGTCCATCTAATAGCAAAATAGGAGCCAAAATATTGATATAGTTAAAAAAAGCTTTATTAGGACATGCATAACGCGTTAGGCTCTTGCTCAGGGGTTAGTTTACCCATGAATGAGGCTAAGCAAGAATCATACTAGCTTCTGTGATAATAATCCCCAGGAGACATCGGTCTAGTGTAGGGACCACAGAGATTATGCCAGACAGGTTCCACCAGAGCAGATCCATTTCATTGTGATGTCCATCCTGTTGGAGAGACTACAACCCCATCCTACTCTTTTTCCAGCACAGCTGAATGTGTGAGCCCTTTGTATAGTATAATATTGCATTACTGGATCTATTGTCTCAATCAATTTCATGAGTAAGAACCACTGGCACCCATTTCTTTTATTCTCTTTTACTGTCAGGTTTTGTGAATAATTGATCCCATACCCATATTTTTCTTTCCTGACAAATCTTTTGTAACAGCTGAAATGACTTGCTTATGATTCAGTGAACCCATAAGGCATTTTGTATTTTACACATTTTAACAATAAAGTTTTTCTGAGGCATGTGCACCCCACGCTCCACTGTCTGACCTTCTACTGTCATTGTGCTACGTTTATCTTGCATATTGTATATAACGCTTATCTTGTCCTGGGCTTGTTCCTTTTGTTTGGGCTTTGGTTTTGTCATTATTTCATTTCAGCAATATTTATAGCACCAATTTATGCCTAAACCCCTGCAATATATAAAGAAGAAAATTACCTTGAACTCAATTATCGCAAAAATAAAAAAAAAAACCTCACCCAAATTAATGGCAGTCATAACTCTTAATGCTTACATGAATAATGGCAACTACTTCAAGACTTATCACAGAACAAATCCAAGGCTAAGTACTCTGCTTAAGGCCAGGGAACAGCATGACTCAAGTTAGTAAAAAACTGGTTAAACGGCTGTTCTGGAAACCACAGAAGTTCCACACATTCATTGAGCCTTAGTAGTGTAACCACATTGAGCTTCAGGCTGCAACAAGATACATTCTCTAGATCCAACTTCTTCCAGCTCTGGGCACAGGTTCTAAGACTTGGGAATAGAACCGGAAAACATTGTGTCCTTGTGCTGTGAAGTGGCTTGTGCCTGGGGTATCCTTATTACATGTCATATTTAAATTATGTTTTATTATCTTATCTTTCACATGCTGGTGTTTCCCTGGCATGCTCCAACCACAAGGCTTCTCCAGAAAACAAGCAACATATTTGCTGAGACATGGAGGGAAAAGGCAGATGATCGAAATCGCCCTCCCTATGAGAATCACCGGAAAATGCAATGAAACAAACCTTGCATGAAAGTTGTGCTTGTGCTATCAGATGTGGGTGCTTGCACTTTCAGGCAATTCTTATATGGACTAATGAAGGGTGATTTTGTCTGCTTGCACTTTTAGAAATGTTTATGGCACCTAAAGGTGGGTGTCAAAATAGTGATTTCATTGCCAACATATATAAGCAGCTTAGTAACATTAAATGTTTTCATATGAATTAGTCTTGGATATCCTTATAATAATAGGGTCAGTGTATGACATAACAGTAAGATTATTCATTAACAACCAGCAGCATTAAAATCCAGTTATTACAGCCGTTTACTTTGTACCCAAGATCCATACAGATCCATTATACCCGCCTTGCAGTTCTCTGTGGGTGTAGATTGCACAATTCAGCCTCTGGCTATCACATAACAATTCTCTTACGCTTTGGGAACAGTCTTAATGGGATTCCCCATGGCACAACTTTCTGCCGAACAGATTTTCTACAATTAGTTATTTTAGATGGGAGCTGTGACTGCAAAGAGCTATTTGAAAAATAAAGTGTAACAACTGAAAGATATCGGCTTCGGGGGCTGACATATACGTATTTGTATAAAAATTCCATATTACCCTGTAAGTATCACTTAAAGGGGTGGTTCTCCTTTAAAATGTAACTTTTAATGATTTGTCACCAGACGACGAAAGCTCTCCCGAATCTTAGCGTGTGCCCTTACCCTAAGGCTACATATTTAGGGAGCTATTTATCAAAATCTGATTTTTTCTGATTTTTTCAAATAAAAAGTCCAAACAAACTAGAATATACAATGTGACCTTATGAATTATTAAAAAAGCACGATTTAATCGGATTGGGGACAAACTCGATAAAATCGAGCTAAAGTCTGAATTGTATGATTTCAGAGTTTTTTCCTAAATTGTATGATTTTTCGTGCCTTTTCACAAAAAACAGGCATTTTTTGGATTTTTGCTGGAAAAGTTCAAAATTGTCGGGTTAATTCCAGCGCAGACCTCAGAAACTTCTAAATAGGATAGGGACCTCTCCCATTGACTTATATGCAACCTCGGGAGGTCTGAGATGTCAGGCTTTTTCATCTCCGGGGTATAACAAATCTCAAAAAAAAAAAAAAAAGTTTTTTTCCCCTACTTTTTGGCATATGGACTTTGATAAATAACTGTCTTATAGTTATTACTACTTTTTATTACTCGTCTATCTATTCAGGCCTCTACTTTTCATATTACAGTCCCTTATTCAAATCAATGCATGGTTGCTAGGGGAATTTGACACCTAGCAATTTATATTGGTGAAATTGCAAACTGGAGGGCTACTGAATAAAAAGCTAAATAACTCAAAAACCACAAATAATGAAAAATTAAAACCAGTTGCAAATTGACTCAGAATATCACTCTCTACATCATACTAAAAGTTAAATTAAGGATGATCAACCCCATTAATGTACAAGTACATTTACTGCCTTGCAATAAGGCTCTCATATAAGGAGACACTTCTTGATAGGAGCTGTGCCAACAATAGTGACATACTTTGTTTTCTCATTGAGTTATTAATTAAATGCATGTATAATGCAATTAAGAGAAGGTGGGTACACCTGGCAATGTAGACAGTGTGGGGCCCTATTCGTGGGATGGGGGGTATGTAACTTAGGAATGTCCAACCTGTGACCCTCCAGCTGCTTTTAGACAATTCAACTACAATTGATGGACCATCTTTTATACATTCCACAATAATGTTTTTGCCTAATAGGGGCCCCTCTTTTGGTAGGGGGACCCAGGGCACGTTCCCTTTCTACCTACCTTAAACGGTTCCGGAATCAATAATTGTATGTTCCATATAACTGCAACTTGGATGTAGCAACTGCCTCCTTTTTGAGTACTAAATGCTGAGATTTAGTGAATAATGTGCCCTCTTTTGTATACCATTATCCGGAAACCTATTATCCAGAAAGCTCCCAATTACGGGAAAGCCATCTCCTATAAACTATTTTTTATTGTAATCAAATAAATAAATAAACATGTTAAAAAGGATTTCCTTTTTGTCTGTAATTATAAAACATTGCATTCTACTTTATCCCAACTCGGATATAATCAATCCTTATGGCAGACCAAACAATCCTATTGGGTTATCAAAATTACGACAAGATCCCTTATCTAGAAACCCTGACAGCATTCTGGATCATAGCTCTCATACCTATGTATTAGGGATGCACCGAATCCATTATTTGGGATTCGGCCAAATCCCTGAAACCTTAATGAAATATTTGGCCGAATACCGAACCGAATTTGAATCCTAATTTACATATGCAAATTAGGGCCAGGGAAGGAAAAAAGTGGAAAAAATTCTTCTTTTGTGACGAAAAATCATTTGATCTCCCTACCTGCCCCTAATTTACATATGTAAATTAGGATTCGGATTTGGTTCGGCCAGGTTCAAGGATTCGGCCGAATCCGAATCCTGCTGAAAAAGGCCGAATCCCGAACTGAATCCTGGATTCGCTGCATCCGTACTATATATGATTTTCTTAGAATATAAGGGTGCTGGCAGACAGGGAGATCAGTCACCCAGCGACAAATCTTCTCTACTGCGGGCAACTAATCTCCCGGAAATGCCTTCATGCCGGCAAGAATGCGAATCGCCGGCAAGATGGCATACGTATTGCTTCGTTTTCTGAAGTCGCCAGAAGTTGCCTCACACCGAAACTTTGGGCGATTTCGGAATTCTGAATTGATACGTATGCCATCCTGCCGGTGATACACATTCTTGCTGGCGTGAAGGCATTTCGGGGAGATAAGTTGCCCGCAGTAGAGAAGATTTGTCGCTGGGTTGCTGATCTCCTGTCTGCCACCACCTTAACGCAGTAGCAGGTTTCATGTGACACAAGTGACATCTCTGAGCACTGTTTGTAATGGCTGACATCACTAAACACCATTTCTAATGATATATTGTAAAGGTTATTTATGGTTTTTATGTATTACAGCACAATAATGCAGCTCAGATGAGGAAATACAGAATGATGAAGGACGCAATAAGGGAATGTTAGAATAAAATAATAATAGCATTTATTCATCTTGTAATGTTTTGACTGGATAATCACAAAGTGGAAAAGGAAATAATGAACACACAGCTCCCCTGTAATGAGTATTCAATATCCTTCATTTGGTTAATTATCAATGTCATTGTCGGTAGGGTTACCATAAAATCAGTCCAGGAGGATGGTATATTTCCACAGAAATTGGTTAAAGAGGAAAGAAAATGAAAGAAAGAAAACAAAGACTATGCATGTGATAATATCACATGGAACAGCAGAGATGGTTTCACACCATAATTATTCCTCGGCTAAGCACTTTTCTACTAGTCACATGGGAATTTGGCACTGTCCTCGCAGCTTAATCTGAGCTTAAAAAGGGCCAAATTTGACCTTTTGACTCTCTTTTCTTCTAGAGTAATGGTAAACTAATCAGAAAAACCCCAAGTTGATTCCTTCAGCTCATTAGTGACTGTGGCATGAAGTGTTCTGCCCAATGTTTCTGCACAAAACTGAATGCTCATCTTGTTGTAACAAATGCTAATATGTTGCCATAGGGGATTAGGTATCTTGTCTTGTATAGAGTGTAAACAATTTTAGCTAATGTTGGGTGCAAGACACCCATCAATCAATGAGTCATATAGTTACATAGTTAAATTGTGTTGAAAAAAGACCATCAAGTCCATCAAGTTCAACCCCTCCAAATGAAAACCCAGCATCCGTACACACATCCCTCCCTACTTTTAATTAAATTCTATATACCCATACCTATACTAACTATAGAGCTTAGTATCACAATAGCCTTTGATATTATGTCTGTCCAAAAAATCATCCAAGCCATTCTTATAGTCATTAACTGAATCAGCCATCACAACATCACCCGGCAGTGCATTCCACAACCT
The DNA here is from genome assembly GCA_038501925.1 of Xenopus petersii. Lineage (NCBI taxonomy): Eukaryota > Metazoa > Chordata > Amphibia > Anura > Pipidae > Xenopus > Xenopus petersii. The sequence continues at coordinate 134,748,007 of CM076678.1, read as the reverse complement.
CACTGTCCTGACTGTGAAGAACCCTCTACATTGCTTCAAATGAAAGTTCTTTTCTTCTAGTCTAAAGGGGTGGCCTCTGGTACGGTGATCACTTTATGGGTAAAAAGGTCCCCTGCCATTTGTCTATAATGTCCACTAATGTACTTGTAAAGTGTAATCATGTCCCCTCGCAAGCGCCTTTTTTCCAGAGAAAACAACCCCAACCTTGACAGTCTCCCCTCATAATTTAAGTCTTCCGTCCCTCTAACCAATTTAGTTGCACTTAGTCTCTGCACTCTCTCCAGCTCATTTATATCCCTCTTAAGGACTGGAGTCCAAAACTGCTCTGCATACTCCAGATGAGGCCTCACCAGGGACCTATAAAGAGGCATAATTATGTTTTCATCCCTTGAGTTAATGCCCTTTTTTATGCAAGACAGAACTTTTTTACTTTAGTAGCCACAGAATGACACTGCCCAGAATTAGACAACTTGTTATCTACAAAGACCCCACACTGCCATTTAGTGTATAACTTGCATTTATTTTATTTTTAAAAGTGCATAACCTGCATTTATCAACATTGATATTGGTACCATCTTTCTACTGGCGTAACATAATTCAGCTTTACTATACCTGCTATCCCACAGTCACACTCCCTTCCCACAGACTATTATCCACTGTTATTATAGGCACCATCTCTCCCTACTATACCTGCTATCCCACAGTCACACTCCCTTCCCAGAGACTATTATCCCACTGTTACTATAGGCACCATCTCTCCCTACTATACCTGCTATCCCACAGTCACACTCCCTTCCCAGAGACTATTATCCCACTGTTACTATAGGCACCATCTCTCCCTACTATACCTGCTATCCCACAGTCACACTCCCTTCCCAGAGACTATTATCCCACTGTTACTATAGGCACCATCTCTCCCTACTATAACTGCTATCCCACAGTCACAGTGCTTTACAATATACTGTTTTTCCAACACAAGAAATGACTTTGTAGTACTCTTCCTTTCCTCTATAACCATAAATCAAAGCTAGACCTCCCCCCAAGCAGCTTGTTCAGTTAAAACATAAGTTTTTAAACTTAAACTACCGGTATGTTAAAACCCCGATATCACTGACAAAACAAAAAACAACTTTCCCTGACATAATCTTTTATATGTAGGTGTATATACTATTCATTTGGCATAATTTATGGGCATATTTTATTGTCTCCATATTAAACACATTCTATGTAATTAAATGCTAAGGAATCAGATTGCTCAAATTATTCAACCAGGCTCCATGCTGTCTCTGCTCATTCTACATTTAGAGATGAACTGTTGCCTCAACCTGGTGCATAATTATATCTCAGGCGCCCTTTAACAAATTAGCAAGATACATTTTGGGAATGAATTCCATGGTCCTTCTGTGCCAACAACACTGCTACCAACACTGCTACCTTTGCACACACCATTTATGAAAAATAACCTAGGAAGAGGGACAGCAAAACTTTTCTCCTACATTTTATACAAACAGCCGCTCTGCAAGGTCCCGACACAGTTACTTTTGCTTTGACCCCAGAAATCCAGCACATATTTATATTACTGTTAACAATTCCATAATGCATTTCTTTTATAATTGTCATGAAGTGAAACACAGCCATTATGCACCTCAGAGGCCGAATACAATGGGTGAGCCCCTGCTTCTTGTGGGTAGTATATTCAGTATGTGTGTATCTCGTATGGGCCCCTATGGAGGGTGATTTCAACACTCTCTTCTCAGTTCTTAGTTGTCTCTCTTAGGGTCACCTCTACTGAGTAGAGTCCAACAGTTCCTAAAGCTAGATTTCCCTTACTTATACCCCTGAGCCAGTAGGAAACATCCATTGCCCATGTAACAGCCTGAACGGGTATTTACCCATTGAAGGGGGTGGATTATTATTATCGAGTATTTTTAGAGCGCCAACATATTGCGCAGCGCTGATTAAACTTTACTCCCTCTAAACTTTTCCCAATGGTTTCTCAGTGTACCAGAAACACTTTGCAGCCACAGGGGCTGCTGTCTCTGTTGTTATCTGTAATGCTCACACTACTCGGGTTAAAGGGAACTTTGCTGAGTCATTAGACATTGACTGGCATGATATGTAAACCCCTCCCTGATTCTTTACCCATGGGATCTGTTTTGAAAAACATAATTTCATCAACAAGCTTGTTCTCCTGTCTTTATTCTGATCAAACCACCATATTGTGCAATCAGCAGTCTGCAATTAAAATACTTAGGGCAGATTAAAACTGCCACCCCTCCCAAATGGTATCTGAATAGCAGAGTGGCCTGTGCAGGACGACAGTGGGGTCTCAGTAACCTCTCAGGCCAATAATCTCTCCCTTGTGCTTGGGGTTTCCGCAAACTCGGCCCATTTAATTGCTGCCCTTTCACTGTTGGAGTGTTGCAGGGTCCTGTGGGAAACACAACTGTCAGGCTGAAAAAACAGACATCCATCATAGGGCAGGGTCAAATGCTGTTCCTTGTTTCAGGACTGTTCTTAGTTGCGGGTGGGATCCAGAGCAAAATACTCAGTGTGGCTTTCAATTACACTTGCAACTTTTAGCTGTTGTTGGACTACTGCTCCCTGCATCCCCCCTTGGCTGTCAAGCTAGTTGTGCTTTACAGTTCCATAACAGCTGGAGGCTGTAGATCATAATCAATCCTGCTGCATATAGTGCTGTCTTTGGAAGCCCATTTGCATTGTTACTTAATGCAATCTTGTGTCAGAGTAGTGACTGTCAGTTTGTGTGTTCTGTGTGGCATTATTGTCAGTCAGTTTGTTACTGTCAGTATGATTTGTTTCTCTTTTGATTTGTGTGTAGTTTGTTCTGTCCTGCAGAGAAGTGTCTGTCAGTTAGTGTGTGGACTTAAAAAGTAACTGTCAGGCAGTGTGATCTACTGTATGTTCCAATGAAGAATATATGTGTTTTATTGAAGTAACTGTCTCTCTCACTTTCTCACTTTGATTTGTGCTTAAGAAGTAATGATCAGTGTGATCTGTACATCACTGATGTAACTGTCCCATTTATCAATGAATAAATGGTGTTATCGGAGTAGCTGATAATTAAACAAAGTAACAGTTGGAGGCAGTGTGATGTTTGTGCTAATGAAGCAACTGTCAATCAGTGTGATGTTTCTGCTTATTAAGCCAATGTCAGTCTGTGTGATGTTTCTGCTAGTTAAGCAACTGTCAATCAGTGTGATGTTTCTGCTAATTAAGCAAGTCAGTGTTAGTCAGTGTAATCTGTGTGTCTATGAAGTAATAGTGTTATCTGTGTTGGGAGAAGTCACTAGGATCTGTGTTCTACTGAAGTAACTGTCAGTAAGTTTGATGAGGTGTCAGTCAGTGGGATCTTTGTGTCAGTGAAGTAACATTATATGTGTCAAGTATCAAAGCTGTAGTCATAAGTTTGTTTTCTCTGAACTTCACAGTAAATTAGATATGCGTGAGAGCGTGCCTAATGCGTGTTAGTGAATTTATGCAGCAATTAAGGATAATGAGGGCCTGACATTGATCCTCTTTCTAGAGTGTAGAGAGTGTTTACTAAGTGAATACTCGTGTATTCTTCTCCATTCCTGCTCATTGTACCTCAAACACCCCTGGGGCTCTCTATGGTGACAGAGGTGTAAGGGAGTGTACGTAGTGCTGGGAGGGGATTTACAGAGGGGAATGTGACTGTGTGCAGGGCACTAGAGCCTCACAGCAAGGTCAGACAGGACCAACATGCAAGGTGTGCTGCTGCATACTAATGCTGGTGTCACTTCTCAGTGCCTGTTTACTCATGGGAAGATTACATTCTGTGCCTTAGATTAATAATTGCGCAGGTATCTTACTATGCAGGGCACCAAAGGAGGACAAACACCATGTGAAGATCTTGTTTGATGGCATCTCCTGCTGCTTCTGACACTGGATTCGCCTACATTAACATTAAATAGAATGAAAGAGATCAAGGACTGGAGTTGCTTCTGTTCTATAAAGCAGAGAAACTGATTTGGCAGTCAGTAGCTGAGCAGATTAAAGGCCAACAGTTATGTGTCTTCAGTGCCAACCTGGCCAGCAGGACTGCAGACCTGACTCACCTTGTCCACATTAAACAGAGTAAAGGGTAAAATTGGGTAGATTCCTTCTGTGTTGTATTTTGATGAGTGGGAGTGACCTCATGAGTGAGGTACCAGCAAATATTTTTATGAAACACAGAAGAGCAGGAGTGTTAGGTGGGAAGAGTTGGGTTAGAGTAGATATAAATGGCAGCAAGATGGTTACACTTTATGTCACTGTTGTCCAATCTGCAACACTTAAATTATACATTCTGTGTAATAAGTCATTGTATTAATCTTCTTATTCTGCAAACTATTTGTTATTATATTGATTTTTATGGTTTATTATGAAAACCAAATAAAATATTTCAAATCAAACTGCAACACTAGTTGTAGTGATCTCCCGGCACTAAAAGGGGCTGTTAGGTGCAATTTTGAATTTAGAATTTCAATCACCATGTGTTTTTTACCAGTTATGTAAGATTTTTCCCATTACATCCATGCATCAAAACTAGGGATGCAGCGAACCCTCCAAACTGGGTTTCAGCCGATCTGAATCTAAACCCTAGCTGTGGGTGGAAATTTGTTGGGCATGAGCGGAAATTGATTGGTGCGTGACAAATTTTTAGTATTTTGTAGGGTTCAGATTCAGTTTGGCCAGGCTTTTGGATATTATTAGAAGGAAAGTTAACTCTTACAATAATAAATGAATACTCAGACTCTACAGTCACACAAGGTATCGGTTAGTTATAATAAGGAAAAGAAAGAAAGAAAAGGAACCTTGTTTGGTAACTGTATCAAACAATACACCTCCGTAGTTCATCCACTTCTCTCCAAATATAGTTTCAGTTTGTTGTGCAATTTAAAAAGGAAATCCTCGATTGTTACAATAACCCAAACAGAAACTATGTTGGTAATCTTTAAAATGAACTGATAACACCAGATTAACACGTTACAAAGTTGCTTATTGTTGAAATCTAGTGAATCTGACTCTTCTCTGCAGAATATGACAAGTCATATGCAGTATTCACCTTCGAACAACTTTAACCAATAATTCTAATAAGGACCTTTACACTTGGTATCGTTTGTTATTTTATTCCAGTTTAACCCACCCGGTCGATAACCAATTAAACTAAAGATTAGGAGTTCGTTACTCCCCATTAAATCACTTGTGATTGAAGGTGCCGTTTATCTTATGAGGATTCAAGTTCATTCAAAAAATTCATTCAATTCGCTCTCAATATTCTTAACCAATTTAACCAATAAAGGGTTAACTATTATAATTCATTAATATAAAGTGACCTGTGCAATTAATTCAAAGTTGATTAATTCTTATGTGCTCTGATTAATAAAGTGCCATGTGCAGTCGATTAAGACACCATTCCATTTAGTGATTTGTGCATAAGTTAATTAAAATCTGAGAGTTAATCCTTATGGTCACAATTAAAAAAAACCCTGGTTATCGATCTCTAATTAAAAATTGAGAAAAGTGAAATTGTATAGAGGGTTGAGTTGCTCCCAAGATTGTAACTATAGTTTTTTCTAAGTCCCTAGGAGCACCACAAAGATGTAGAACGACAGGACCTGTAGGGCTGCGGTCTCAAAAGTACCTTTTCTAACTGTTTGAGAGAGGCTATCTAAACCTGTAAAACCGCAAACCCCACAGTCCTTAGAAAGGAAAATAGATGAGTAAAAAAATGAGTCTGAGAATGTTAAAAGAATTTTAGTTTCAATTCGCAATTCGCTTTTTCAAAAGGCTTGCGTTTTGAAAAAGCGAATTGCGAAACGTGCGTCAGGGCAACTGACGGTCTCCTTGTTTTTAGCTTTGAACCATCGGATGGTGGGGCGGGATTGAAACTAAAATTCTTTTAACATTCTCAGACTCTTTTTACTCATCTATTTTCCTTTCTAAGGACTGTGGGGTTTGCGGTGCATTTAATGCAGCATCAGAAACCTGGTACAAGCCTTGGGATCCCCCCTTACTGTTACACATGGGCAAAAGTTTTGCTCCATAAGGGCATGGCACTGGCAGGGAGCAAGTAAGTCCTGGGTACCAGACTCAAAATTGTTCCTTGTGCAAAGATTCTCCAGTGTAATGGTACATAGTATTTGTTATTTCATTGTATTGTATTTATAGTTATATTTGCATTTATGCCCATTCAGTAGCTGCTGCTCAACTAAAACTTCTAGAATCCACTGTAATCGCAATATCTGTTCCGCTCTAAAATTCAGCCTATATCTTGATTGTATCACCTGGGTCTTGGCTCAGTGCAGACCATGCGGAGTGGAAAGTGGATTAATTGGAAATTAACAGACTGTATAGAACTGTAAGTGAACAATGAAGTTCAGGTTAATTCTAAGTGTTTCCTGGGGACCATTGTAGAAGTGGGTAACCTGGCACTCAGCTGTGCAAAGTTCTTGGGATATACTTTAGATTGATCCATTTGGAAATATAAAACAAGAAGAAGAAACGGTAGCAGTTAATAGGCATCTACAGCTGGACTTACATCTCTAACTACTGTTGCACACGTTGATGAGAATTTTTAAATATAGGTAAAGGGGAATCGCTGCATTTCCTGACAAAGCAAAGGAAAAAGGGAACAAAAACAGATATGCGTAATATGGTGTAGTATTTCGTGCTATTTTTTGTATAAATGCACCTTTAACTGTGCGTGATTAAACGTATATAAAAAAATATATAAACAGTGTGTGATAAAAATAAGAGCACTACGATTGTGCGACTTGTGTCTATTTTATATATATATATACACCACTGTTAGTTTATGCATTGGTGTAAAAAGGATATATGTGAATAGAAAAATTCAAACCAGTGAGAAATCAAAAATAGTGAAAAGTAAGAAACACAAAAATTTTTTTTTTTTTCTTTTAAACAACAATGTGCAAAAATACCCTTATTTCACAAACACCTCTTATGGTAACAAATTAGTTCTAAAGACACCAATTGATAAAAGGTTTTGGTCTAATTGCTTAATTAGTTTCTTTTAAGTGAAATCTTCACCCAGTGCTGATCTGGTGGTATATTATACTCACAGACGTGAGTGAATCTACACTTTTGAGAGAACAAGCCGTGTCCTTCCAGTAATCATCCGACAACCTTCTAGCTGGGCAGAAAATAGAGCGGCATGTGCAGTATCGTTTAAAAAAGCAGTTTAATAAAAATATAAAATACACTCACAAACGCCTCTTTTAAAATTGCATGTAAAATCTGTAAAGTCCGCTTTTCAAATGGAGCCGTAGCGTCCTTTCACTTTTGCTCTGCGTATCTCAGTCTTACGCTGCAGCTCCAAAACGATCTGTCTCCGCTCGACGCGTTTCGCCAATAGGCTTCTTCCAAGAGCGATTTCTTCTTCCCATAATGCTCTCTACTTAAAGCCCAGCTAGATTCAAGACTGTCCAAACTTTATCCACACAAATGAACGTAACCCATCTTAAAGGCATATCTGCACCTATAACTAGGGATGCACCGAATCCACTATTTTGGATTCGGCCGAACCCCCGAATCCTTTGTGAAAGATTCGGCCGAATACCGAACCGAATCCGAACCCTAATTTGCATATGCAAATTAGGGGTGGGAAGTGAAAAATAATGTAACTTCCTTGTTTTGTGACGAAAAGTCACGCAATTTCCCTCGCCATCCCTAATTTGCATATGCAAATTAGGATTCGGATTCGGTTCGGCAGGGCAGAAGGATTCGGCCGAATCCGAATCCTGCTGAAAAAGGCCGAATCCTGGCCGAATCCCGAACCGAATCCTGGATTCGGTGCATCCCTACCTATAACTAATTATTCCACAATATTTTCAAACCTCTGTTGCAACATTCACATTGACACAGTTGTTATATCGCAGCAGCAACATTGTATTCGCTATCACTAAAACATCCATGTATAAAATGACAAAGGAAACCTCTTACACGCTGTTACAATATTATATTCCTCGAGATCACATTCTTTCAATTCGCAACATATAATTTTTACTCTAAGAATGCTCTCAAATTGAAATCTATATTTAGACCTCCTGGAGAGAGGGTCCCCAATTTGTAAATCCACCAACTTTCCTTTCTTAGTGTTTTATTTGTTAGATCTCCTCCTCTCCAATCCTTTTCAATTTTCTCTATCCCCCACCATTTAAGGCCTGTCACCTTTTTATTATGCTTTTCGAGGAAATGTTTTGATACTATATGTTTTACATTTCCTTTTTGTATGTTATTCACATGTTCTCTTATTCTTTCCTTAAGGTTTCTATTTGTTTTACCCACATACATATTGGAGTGCCCATGTGGCCTCCAGTATGTGGGTAAAACAAATAGAAACCTTAAGGAAAGAATAAGAGAACATGTGAATAACATACAAAAAGGAAATGTAAAACATATAGTATCAAAACATTTCCTCGAAAAGCATAATAAAAAGGTGACAGGCCTTAAATGGTGGGGGATAGAGAAAATTGAAAAGGATTGGAGAGGAGGAGATCTAACAAATAAAACACTAAGAAAGGAAAGTTGGTGGATTTACAAATTGGGGACCCTCTCTCCAGGAGGTCTAAATATAGATTTCAATTTGAGAGCATTCTTAGAGTAAAAATTATATGTTGCGAATTGAAAGAATGTGATCTCGAGGAATATAATATTGTAACAGCGTGTAAGAGGTTTCCTTTGTCATTTTATACATGGATGTTTTAGTGATAGCGAATACAATGTTGCTGCTGCGATATAACAACTGTGTCAATGTGAATGTTGCAACAGAGGTTTGAAAATATTGTGGAATAATTAGTTATAGGTGCAGATATGCCTTTAAGATGGGTTACGTTCATTTGTGTGGATAAAGTTTGGACAGTCTTGAATCTAGCTGGGCTTTAAGTAGAGAGCATTATGGGAAGAAGAAATCGCTCTTGGAAGAAGCCTATTGGCGAAACGCGTCGAGCGGAGACAGATCGTTTTGGAGCTGCAGCGTAAGACTGAGATACGCAGAGCAAAAGTGAAAGGACGCTACGGCTCCATTTGAAAAGCGGACTTTACAGATTTTACATGCAATTTTAAAAGAGGCGTTTGTGAGTGTATTTTATATTTTTATTAAACTGCTTTTTTAAACGATACTGCACATGCCGCTCTATTTTCTGCCCAGCTAGAAGGTTGTCGGATGATTACTGGAAGGACACGGCTTGTTCTCTCAAAAGTGTAGATTCACTCACGTCTGTGAGTATAATATACCACCAGATCAGCACTGGGTGAAGATTTCACTTAAAAGAAACTAATTAAGCAATTAGACCAAAACCTTTTATCAATTGGTGTCTTTAGAACTAATTTGTTACCATAAGAGGTGTTTGTGAAATAAGGGTATTTTTGCACATTGTTGTTTAAAAGAAAAAAAAAAAAATTTTTGTGTTTCTTACTTTTCACTATTTTTGATTTCTCACTGGTTTGAATTTTTCTATTCACATATATCCTTTTTACACCAATGCATAAACTAACAGTGGTGTATATATATATATAAAATAGACACAAGTCGCACAATCGTAGTGCTCTTATTTTTATCACACACTGTTTATATATTTTTTTATATACGTTTAATCACGCACAGTTAAAGGTGCATTTATACAAAAAATAGCACGAAATACTACACCATATTACACATATCTGTTTTTGTTCCCTTTTTCCTTTGCTTTGTCAGGAAATGCAGCGATTCCCCTTTACCTATATTTGAATTTTCTACGGGCCTGGGAGAGCCCTTGATAAGGACTCACTGTAAGTTGGAACTTCACTGCCCAAAAGACTCAAAAACTTTTGCTTTGGATGAGAATTTTTGTTTGGGGAGTGGAAGGCAAAATGCAAAACCCCACAGAAGTTTATAGAGGGTAATAGATCGTAACAGGGCTGCCCTTTCCAAGGTGGCCTACATTATTGAATTTGGAAATTATGGTTTTATTAGGGGTGAATGCTTTTTTGCTGCATTAGCTATTCCTGTGTGTCGACACATATTTGCTATGATTAGCAATGGGCGAATAAATTCCGTTAAACTGCGATGAAAAAATTGCCTCACATCAGAATAGTCGCGCACATAAAAATTGTTGTGATTCAAAATTATTCCGACACCCCTTGACTTTAATGCATTTGGACAAAATAGTCGTGCGTATAAAAATTGTCGCTCGCGTCAAAATTACTGAGCGTCAAAATTATTTTGATGGCCATTGACTTCAATGCGTTTTGCAAATATTTCACAGTTTCGTCATTGGCCTCGGTAGGTTTTAGTTGACGAACTAGGGGGTCGAAGAATTTTTTAAAGAGACAGTACCTCGACTGTCGAATAGTCAAACGATTTTTAGTTTGAATCGTTCGATTCGAAGTCGAAGGTCAAGTCGACCATTCGAAATTCAAACTATTTTTCCTCTATTCCTGCACTCAAACTAAGTAAATGGGCCCCTCAGTGATGGGAAGGATTGAGCTCAAAAAGTCTGAAAGGCATTGTTGTAGATTATATATTCCTAATACTTAATTGGAGTATTTTTCTCAGACTGTAAATGCAAATACTGCAAAAAGGAAAATAGTAATTAGTCTAGTAATTAGCTGTATCTCTGACAACAACAAGCTGGAAGTGGGGAACTGAATGAGAATAATCCCTGCTAAAGTCACCAAGCAAAATGACTCATATTGAGGGTATGACTTGCACACGCCGTATCTGAGGCCACATTTAAATATGGCAGCCAAACGTGAATCAGCTAAAAAATTTCTGCAGCTTTCAATGCGTTTCCAACAAGGATTAGTCAGTGGAGCCCGTTATGCTCAGTTGGTGGGAGCTGAGAGGTATCACACGTAAGAAGGTTCTTCTGCACTAGGGGACAGCTGGGCTTTTTCCAGAATCAGTAGTGTTCAGCTGTAATTGGATCTATTTATACAGCTTCTTATTTGCACACAGCACTTTGCAGAAGAGCAGAGGAAACACAGATCAGCACGCATGGAAAATGGGAATCGGTCTACAATTAAATATTAAGAAAACCTTTGTAGAGAAGCAAGTGCCAATGTTATCCATGTGGTGAATATGACTCTTCAACCAGAGATAACGTCTGCTCAGTCAAGGCAGTTTTAATACATGGGCAAAAGAAACATTTGTGTAATAAAGAAAAACTCAAATCTTGAAATCTCACCAATACATTAGGGTGGTCCAGACCAGACCCCTCAGCTCAGGATAAGCTGTAACAATACAAGAATAAATAGGTGTTGGGCTCTCAAAGGATCCATAGACAGGTCACCACAAAGTAGTAAAAAGTATAAAAATCTTTATTAATACCATTATATCTGAAGCCTATGATTAAGTGGCACTGGACACGGAAAGTGTAAGGCTTTATATATTATGGTATTAATAAAGATTTTTATACTTTTTTACTACTTTCTGGTGGCTTTACATTGCATATCCCATCAGGACAGGAGACCCTGTCTGTGGATTAAGAGATGGAAGACCCCTGATTTTGATCCACTAGATTAGCTCTATGGCATTACTTTTTACACTTTTCTACCAATACATAAGATTTCCGATTGATTTTTTTTTTGAGGGAGTACTGCTGGGTGCTGGGGGTGCTGATGCTTCGTGGCTGTTTAAAATAATACACAGTGAAGAACAAACGCTCAATAGTTTAACATTTTTACATTTAGGAACATATTTGTATCGTGCTAATGAACCCACATTTTCACTCTATTTTAGTTTCCCTGTTATAATAACTGTTCACTATTAAGGAAGGGTTTAATGTGCCCTAAACATAAATATAAAAACAGTCGCCCACTGATTAACCACTGAGATCGATGTGGGAGAAAGTGTTTTTACAAATCCTAACTTAATGCGAGCGTGCTGGCTGAGTTATTGTAAGATGTTTGGAGTTGGCCGGTGGATGGATGTGATTGTTTCCCTAGTGAAAGCTGATCCTGAATTCGTTGGTGGAGATGTGGCATACAGATAAAGTGCAGTGCAGGCTCTGAACAGAGATGGTACATAAAGCTGGGTTTTGCCCGGCCCAGTCTGCACCCAGTTTTCATGCAGGCTATAGTGGCTCTGGTACCAGTCACATAGATCACAGTGCGGCTTCCTGGCACACGAGTTAAGGGCAATGAGCAGAACAATAACAGAGATCAATCCTGGTGCCAGGAGGGTGACACAGCAGGGTCTACATTGTCTTTAAATCACAGAGGCTGGGAAAACAGGCCGTCTGCTTCCAAATCAGACAGAGGACACCCCACTACATGCATTGCTTTCTTGCGGCTCCATACTTGTCTACATATTTTGCTGGACAGTCCCCATTTTGACAGCTCAGCCCACAGTCATGGTTTCTTACTGAAATGTCCCTTAGATGTCTCTTTGATCTCCTGCACTGATGCCTGAAAAGATACAACGTTTCTAAAACTTTAAATAAGAGGCTTTTAGCAGTGAGTGCACCTGCACTTAGATACATTTGTAACTATTTAAAGGGATTCTGTCATGATTTTTATGATTTCGTTTTTATTTCTTAATTACACTGTTTACACTGCAAATAATTCACTCTACAATATAAAATGTAACTCCTGAACCAGCAAGTATATTTTTTTTAGATGTAATATTGGTGTGTAGGCGCTATCTCAGGTCACTTTGTCTGGTCATGTGCTTTCAGAAAGAGCCAGCACTTTAGGATGGAACTGCTTTCTGGCAGGCTGTTTTTTTACTAATCAATGTAACTGAATGTGTCTCAGTGGGACATGGGTTTTTACTATTGAGTGTTGTTCTTAGATCTACCAGGCAGCTGTTATCTTGTGTTAGGGAGCTGTTATCTGGTTACCTTCCCATTTTTCTCTTGTAAGGCTGCTGGGGGGGAGGGGATTGATATCACTCCAACTTGCAGTACAGCAGTAAAGAGTGACTGAAGTTTATCAGAGCACAAGTCACATGACTGGGGGCAGCTGTAAAACTGACAATATGTATATCAATCTGTTTGCTCTTTTGAGAAACTGCTTTCAGTGCAAAATTCTGCTGGAGCAGCACTATTAACTGATGCGTTTTTAAAAAAAAAAGTTTTTCCCATGACAGTATCCCTTTAAGATAAGCAGGTCTCTTGGGAGAACCGAGACTTACAGCTTAAAGGGCAATTCACCCTCATTAGCAAAACTGTAATAACACATAAAACATGTCAAATTTTGTAAAAAAAATAAAATAAAAAAAAAGATATAGTATTTAGGAGGTGTGGCCTCAAAATGGGCATGGTCAAATGTTCAAATTCTTTCTGATTTTCATATGTTGGGAGGTATGCGTTTAACTACTAGAGATGCAGCAAATCAAGGTGACCAAATTCCAAATCCTCCATATAAGATTCATCTGAATCTGGAACCTAATTCATCATTCAAAATTGAGCTAAATCCCTCCCCCCCAAAAGAAGTTTCATGTGGGAAAGATGTTGCTTTCAGCTGCCCAGTGCTTTAAATAGGGTGGTTCAACTTTAAGTTAATTTTTTAGTATGTTATAGAATGGCTTATTCTAAGCAACTTTTCATTATTTCTTTTTTATATTTTTTGAATACTTTTTTCGTTTCTGACTCTTAAGCTTTCAATGGGGGTCACTGACACCATCTAAAAAACAAATGTTCTGTAAGGCTACAAATTCATTGTTATTGCTACTTTTTATTACTCATCTTTCTGTTCAGGTCCTCTCTTATTCATTTTCCAGTCTCTTATTCAAATCAATGCATGGTTGCTAAGATAATTTGGACCCTAGCAACCAGATTGCTGAAATTGCAAACTGGAGAGCTGCTGAATAAAAAGCTAAATAACTCAAAAACTAGAAACAATAAAAAATGAAAATCAATTGCAAATTGTCTCAGAGTATCACTCTTTACGTTATACTAAAAGTCAATTTAAAGTCACATTTGGTTCTGCGGAACAAAAAGGATCCAACCAAATACTACATTCAGTGCATGCTTTACATTTGGTTATTTGCCTATCTGGGAAAATCATCTGCCATTTTTATTTACTTCTAGTGACTGTGCCCGCTAATTTGAAGGGCTGCCGGGTCAAAACTTCCTGCACGGTTTTTCAAATTAGGAAAACCGGGGCAGGATTCCCCATGATTGACACATCGATCGTCTAATTGTTGAATGCTGCATCATAGACCCGCCCCTGACATCACGGTCCACCCCGCTGCATCACAACCCCACCCTCTCTGTGTCAGAGCCCCGCCCCCTGTCCAGTGAGCTGCTAGCAGGGAGGAGGTACCACACCGAATATCCTTGTCTACCTCTCAACTACACCTCAACATTGATCTAACACATACCTCCCTACTGTCCTGTTTTCTGCAGCACAGTCCCGATTTTGACAGCTCAGCCAGCAGTCCCGGGTTTCTTACTGAAATGTCCTGACTTTCTCATTGATCTCCTGCAAAGTTTTTTTTTTTAAACAGTGTTTATTTTGTTTTCAAGGTAGGGGGGGTTCAGAAGAGAAAAGGGGGGAGAAAAAAAAGGGGGGCATCAGGTACATTCCACACAGTCCACAAAAGATCTCCAGCAAAGTTACTGAAACAATTAAAATAAGAGGCTTTTTGGCAGAGAGCCCAGAACACTCAGCAGCTGCACTTGGATACGTTTGTAACAATTTAAGATAAGCAAAGGAATACTTGTAACTGTTTAAGAGAAGCAAGTCTCTTGGGAGAACTGAGACTCACAGCTTAAAGGGCAATTCACCTTCATAAGCAAAACTGTTACACATAAAAAAAATTGCACATAAACTCTCAGAAATGTGTTGAAACTTTCATAACCTACCAAATTTTGTAAAATGGACATGGTAATTAGGGTGTGGTAAAAATTGGTGCTCGCAACTTTTTTTCCCATCTTTCTTCTTTTTGAATGTTGGTTAGGTATGCTAGCAGTTTAAAGGGCATGTAAAGGCAAAAAAAATAAATCCAATTTTTCCTTAAATGAAAAAGAAAGCTATCTCCACTATACTTTAATTAAAAATATGTACCGTTTTTATAAGAAACCTGACCTTATGCAGTGACATTCTCCCTTCATTTACTGCTGTGGATAGGAATTGTCAGATGGTCCCTAACTGCTGAGCAGGGAAACAATCATACTTATGAACAGCAGGGGGAGCCCCCGCCTTACTTCCCAGCCATGCAGAACTCAAGCAGCTTTGTTTATGACGATCCCTAAGCAGCCCAGACCACACTGAGCATGTGCACAGTCTTAGTCTTGCAAAGATGTATAACAAAGTTACAAGATGGTGACCCCCTGTAGCCAACTTTGAAATCATAAATTATTTGTTTGATTAGGCTTGTGGTGCAGTAAGTTCATGTTTGTATTTAGTATACAATTTATAGCATTTCTAGCCTTATTCTATTTTAGACTTTACATGCCCTTTAAACAATGCTTAGGGTCACACTACCTGTACTTCAGGTTCTGGTCATACACCAGCCTGTGATGGGGCTGCAGTAGTAAGATCTGTATTCACAACACAAAGATATAGCACTACTCCCATTCTGCAGGTAGGTTCCCACTCCAGGGGTCTGTCTTGTAGGGATTCTTGTTTACTGTAACCTCCTACTCATCTAACCACTAGCAGTTCAGAAAAGGATCTGAACAAACAGGTCTGACATCCAACAAATGATATTTCGCTAGTGATGCCCGTTACATAGATGCTTTATTTTCCATTCACCAGAAACCACGTAACATCTCCCAGACTCCCAAATACACACAAAATACTTGGTAACGCTGATCCACCATGTCACTGACACTATAAGGCCAGTATGAGCTTTGCATGCAATCGGCAGGGTCACTTTTCAGTCCAAATGGCAAGAAAAACGGGAAGGAAAAAATGGCTAAAGCCACAGATGCTGTAAAACATATGGTCCTGGAATGCACAATCTCCGGCCAGAGAAAGTGTCTGCGGAGAAGTCCAAAACACATATTTGAAACCGTATTGTTTTTCTGGCTCTTAATATCCCCTTTCCTTGCAGACAAAGAGGCAATTATATGCATTATATAGTCCCTGGCTTGCACCGTCTCATATTTCTGTGTGTTTGTGTGTTATAATAATTGTTACCAGTATTACTATCTCTTTATCACTATGGAATATGTACTGGGAATTATAAATGTTTTATTGTTATTGCGTCATTATTTCAATTAGATTAGTCTATAGAGTCAATGAACTGCGGAAGGTTAAATTGGGTCACACTGCCACCTACAGGGCTCACATAGAAGTTCCTTTGCTGGAACTTGTTGCTGACAGTGGCAGAGAAGCTCAGGAAATGTAGGGCATTTGTTCACTTTTACGTAGATTAAAGGGGTTGTTCACTTTCAAACTACTAATTGTTTTCTGATCATCACTTTTATCCAATTAATTTCTTTTTTCTATATGTCACCATTTTTCTAATAAGTGTAAAGTTTCTTTTTTAAAGCAGCTGTGGGAGGGGGGGTCGTCGACCCTGTAAACTTCTACATTGATGCATTTAGTTGATACATTTCTTATCTTTGTCCCTGCTGTGGAGAATCTCTGGGTTTCATTACAGGCAGCTGTTAGAATCGATACAATAGTTACTAATACTCCAGAAATACTGCTGAGAAATGTATCAACTAAATGTTGCAAAATTAGTGATAGTTAGAGTCTGCACCTAAATTGCTGAGCTGTCATACCGAAACACCAGAGAACATTCATGTTTAAACTTAGATTTTAGAAAAACAGTAAAAAATATATGATGGAAAGTAATAGAAAAAAGTCTTTATTTCTGGGGAACAATCTGAAAACAACGGAACTTAGAAAAGTGTTTGGAAGGAGAGTATCCCCTTTAAATTACAAGCACCCCTACATTTCTGGGACTAAAATAATAACCTAACTCTTATCTTTCTTCCCTATTATTAATATTAGCATCAAAAATAATTTTTACTGCCCAATAAGTTGCCAACCAGGTGGCATCCCTATCAATGATTCATGTGTTATTATATTTATAGGCTGCAGTAATGATGGGCGAATTTGTCCCATTTCGCTTTGCCACGAATTTGGCAGCGCCCATTAAAGTCCATGCAGAAACTGAACTAGAGGGGGGCGGTCCCCGGCGCAGGACGAGCAGCCGGGCTTCCCACCCCCCTCCGT
Source organism: Xenopus petersii (assembly GCA_038501925.1). Lineage (NCBI taxonomy): Eukaryota > Metazoa > Chordata > Amphibia > Anura > Pipidae > Xenopus > Xenopus petersii. Next base: position 134,730,844 of record CM076678.1, on the reverse strand, counting down.
AAACCCGGAACTGGCCGGGATATGCACGGCGCATGGACTGCCGGGGGGCCCTGAGGGGTGTGGGCCCTGGCCCGCTCGCACCCCCTGCTCCCCCGGTAGTTCCGCCCCTGAGTCCATGGGCGTCCGTTTATCGTCAGAACCATCCCCGGCATCGGAAAAACTTGGACGCTGGTGAAACCGTCGCCGGCATCCAAATTTTTTCAATGCGGGCGAATTTTCAACCAGCAAATTCTTGTGGCAAATTCACAAATTTATTAGCTAGCACCAAAATGGGCAATTCGTGACTGGCATATAAATTCGCCCATCATTACCTGTCAGCCCTGCTTAGGGCTCTTACCCTCCAGAACAATAAAAAACCCTACTTCTCCCTTGATTATGAGCCGTGCAGACCATTGCCTCTGAAATGACAAATTAAAGGTTCACTATAAGACAAGGATCTTTAACCTGTGGCCCTGTAGGTGCTGCTGAATTATAGCTCCCAGCATCCCAGGGCCGGAACAGGGGTAGGCAGAGTAGGCACGTGCCTAGAGCGCAAAGCTGGGGGGGCGCCAGGCACGTACCTGCTCTGTCGCCTACCCCGTGTCCGGTCCTGTCTCTCCCAGACTGCCGAGTGTAACTTTTCTGAAAATGCGCTTCTGCACATGTGCGCTCGCCATTTGCGCATGCGTGCTGGAGCGCAGTTTCGCGCATGCGTGCTGGAGCGTAGTTTCGTGCGCACTGAGCCGGCGCCGTGGCCCGCCAGGTTGCCCAGGGTTGGCCCGGCTCTGCAGCATCCATATGTACAACACTAACCAACAGCAGACAGCTACAGGTATGGGACCTGTTATCCGGATAAGGGATGTTTCTGTCATTTGGATCGCCATACATTCAGTCTACTAAAAAAATCATTTAAACATTAATTAATCTCAATAGTATTGTTTTGCCTCCAATAAGGATTAATTACATCTTAGTTGGGATCAAGTACAAGGTACTGCTTTATTATTAGAGAAAAAGGAAATCATTTTTACAAATTTGAATTATTTGGTTTTAATCGAATCTATGGAAGATGGCCTTCTCGTAATTCAAAACTTTCTGGATAATACGTTTCTAGATAATGGATAGCTGTATCCAATTCATATGCATTTTAATTGGCTCTAAAATCGACCATAGTATGTGATAGGGACAGGGCCAGCCTTAAGCCGAATCAAACGCACACAGTGACATATTTCCCAGTGCCGTCTGCTCCAATCTGGAATCTGTTACATGATCATTTATAAACTCTGGGCAAATTAACCATGTGTTGCAGTCCGGGAGCAAATTTGCCCAGGGTTTATAAATAACCATTGTGACTTCACTCCCCGCATTATATAAACCACCTGGAGACAAGGGGCCTGGGTGATAGTTGCAGAGAAGCAGGGCTCGGGCTGTCACTGTGTCTCTTTAATGGCAGTGCAGCTTGTACAATTAATAGCAGTTAACTAAAATAACTAGTTTTCTTTCTTTTATTAGCCCTCCCTTTCCCACGCCAATGTGAACTGCAGTAATTAGCTGAATGCTGATCTCCAATTAACTCTCATAGACTGTTATCTCTAGATCAGGGGGCAGTTAGGTACCCAGCCAAGTTACATCAACCGACTGATTATAAATGACAGAGAAAAAGATGTTTGTATTAATAACGTCCCCTGCAATAGCAAAACCATGAAATTACATTGTAGTGTGTTAGGAAGAGATGAAATCATTTGAAAAACATCATTTTATTTACACTCGAAATCATAGATTTGCAATGAAACATTGGCATTGACCCTGTAGTCATCATGTAAATTACTAATCATTGCTTTATATGCTTTATAGCAAAAGCTAGGGGGATAAGGGGAGCTAAAGGCATGGCACCTATTATCCGGAAAGCTGAAGACCTGAACTCTCCAGACAAGGTCTCTTTCTGTAAATAGCATCTCCATACTTTAAGGGGTAGATTTATCAAGGGTCAAATTGAAAAATCTAATTTTTAAATTCGAATTTCAAGCTAATTACAGGGGCAGATTTACTAAGCTCGAGTGAATAATTTGAATGAAAAAATATTCGAATTTCGAAGTAATTTTTTGGGTACCGGGACCATAGAATTGGTCAAATTCAATAGAATTTGATTGAATCGAATGATTCGAACGATTCGAAGTAAAAATCGTTTGACCATTCGATAATTGAAGTACTGTCTCTTTAAAAAAAAACTTTGACTTCATACTTCGCCACTTTAAACCTACCGAAGTCCAATGTTAGCCTATGGAGACCTTCCCAAGCACTTTTCTTTTTGTTCGAACTAGTTTTTTTTGGTCAAATAAAAATCCTTTGATTGTTCAATTCGAAGGATTTTATTCGATCGAAGCTTTAGCGCTAAAAAACCTTCGAAATCGATATTCAAATTCGAAGGATTTTACTTCGCGGGTCGAATTAGAGGGTTTTTTAACCCTCAAAATTCGACCCTTGATAAATCTGCCCCTTAGTGTACTTCGACTAGGGAATAGTCCAAATTCGATTTTAATTTGAAAAAAAAAATCGAAAATTTGAATATCAAAATTTATCATGTACGTTCTCTTTAGAAATTCGACTTTGGCTATTTGCCATCTAAAACCTGCCAAATTGCTGTTTTAGCCTATGGGGAACCTCCTAGAACCTATTTGGTGTCATTTGGTGGACTTTCAAAAATCCAGTTTTTTTTTTTTAAAAATACTTTGAATTGAATTTGGATAATATTCGATCAAATTTGGTTTGAAGTATTTAAAAAAAAAATAGAACACAGCCTATTCACTCGAATTTAAAATATTAGTTTTTTTAAATAAATTTCGGTTGGTCTATTTTTATTCAAATTTCGAGTTGATGGGAGTTTTAAAAAAACTCGCATCACCTCGAAATTCGACCCTTGATAAATCTGCTCCTAAGTCTACTTAAAAATAGTTTAAACATTAAATAAATAGGATTATTTGCCTTCCATTAAGAATTAATTATACCTAAGTTTGGATCAAGTACAAGGCACTGTTTTATGACTACAAAGAATAAAGAAAAGATAGTTCGAAATGTCAAATTATTTGATTAAAATTGAGTCTATGGGAAGTGGCCTTCCCTGTACTTTGGAGCTTTCTGGATTATGGGTTTCCAGATAATGGAAAACGTGCCTGTATAATCATATGCTGATGTTCTGGTTCTTACCTCCTCTACCTTTCTTGTATGAATAAATTTTTGTTTAACCCTGCATTATCCTGCTAACTAGTGTTAATATGTACATTTGACAGCTGCCAGGTAATAGTGAGATGATGAAGAAGAGCTGTAACCTTCTTGCCTTCTCTCTGTTCTCCACAGCCTCTCTGTTTATCATCGCTATGCTGCTCGGGAGTCTGAACAGCTGCTGCAACCCATGGATCTACATGCTTTTCACTGGGCATCTCTTCCACGACCTTCTGCAGCGCTTTCTGTGCTGCTCCGCTCGTTACCTGAAGTCCGGCCAGCAGGGCAGTGACATGAGCACCAGCAGGAAAAGCAACTCTTCCACCTTTGTGCTCAGCCGCAAGAGTTCCAGTCAGAAGAGCATCACCCAGCCCTCTACTGCCTGACAACGACAAACAAACCCCAAGGACTTTTAGGAAGCAATCTGTCTGAGACTGGCATTGGGGAGAGGGACTTGTGACTGTGAGTGGTTTCAGTACAGGGAAGGCATTGTCTGTTCCCCTGCCTGTAACTAAAGCTACTGTATCACTTACTGTATAGCAGAGCTGTCATTTTTCCCCCTATAACAATGAGCTTATTGCTGATACCTGCTCCCACAGTGGGCCAGATATAAACATACTTCTGGGCAGATATGGAAAGAGTCCAAGTGCCCCAATCAAACTGATCAGGAAAGTCTTAAAACTGTGCCCCGCCATGATCTTTGTGGGAAAGCAACTCCCATTATGCAGAAAGGATTCTGGGAATCCAACGGCTGCTAGAGAGAGAGAGAGGTGGTGGTGAAGTTCATTGATAACGATGTGGTGTTTAATCCTTGAGGGACTGAATGTCTTAATTCATACTTATGTATTTGTGTCCGTGGGAATAGTTTTATAGCAATCTTTGGTCCCATAAAAAAATATCTTCCCCCAACAGGCTAACAGACCTAAAAATAGAATCACAGTAAGATGTGAGCAAATGTTTGTAACTTTGTGGTTCCATTTGATCAACTTTCTGGTCATTGCCATGTAATGTAACTCAGAGTCAAGTCAGGATAACTTCCAATGCCTCTAAATCCAATGTAATGTCTGAGTTTAATACCATTTGGCTTCTGCTTCGGAGATGATTAACATACTAGATATATGTCGGAGCCAGAATGGTTTTTTATACCCTGGACTTGGTTTGGGCTCTGGCTAGGGTTTCACTTCATGGGCATCCTACAATTCCCAGACATTAAAGTCAATATTGGGCCCAGAAGTGCTTATAAGTGGCTTGATGTGCTACTCATGGGTTCCCCAGCCATTTAGTCATGTGGTGCCCTAAGATTTCTGATGGTGGCTCTGTATATGGCATCAATCTATATGGAACTAAATCCATATGATCTTTGGACTCACTTATGTCCCAACCATTTCCTGTTGAAACCCTGCCACCATTTATTACCCTCAAACCCTGCTGTGTTACATCCCAACCAATGGTATAAATATAGGGTTCCCGATTTTACAGGAGTAACATCAAAATGTCAAGATATCAAGCTTAATTGGTTATTTTTGTATGTTGAAGCATTAAAAAAAATGAGCATTGACTTTAAAGTGGCCACGGTTTGCTACAATTTTTCACCCATCCTGAAGTCCCCTTTTTATTTTTTTTACAAGCCAGAGAGCCCTAAGTCTTGCACACTGTAGGTCCGACCAGGTGGCTGCCGTATAATATTATTAGATATGACTGGGATCTGAAACAATTGCATCCCACTGACGTGGTTTAATGTGTGAGTCCTTAGTAACGATGCACTTTAATTAACCCAGACATGATACTCAATGCTTAAATTCCATCTGCTTAAGGTTTAGTACATACGAATATACAGGAATAGAAGGGTCTTAAAATGTGAGAACCTGAGCTGGTCTCCTTGCAAGGACATTTCAGAACACTTCTGCCCGGTCACTCTACTGTGTTTATTCCAGCAACCCTCCCAAGTTATACTTTATTGTATGTCATGCAATTGAGGCATATTTTTATTTATAATTGCCCCAAAAATACATACCTCAATGAGATTTGCTAGTGGAAAGTTGCTTATACCTGCAATGCATGAAACTCTTATAGACAGGCAGAGTGGAAGGTGACATTGGTTCCCAGGCTGATTGTCTTATTAAGAGCAAGAGAAATGCATTTAGTAGAATAAAATATATCAGTCACACACATGACACTCAGTATCCAAGAGGCAGATAAGTGGCAGCCCACTCACAATGGCCCTCCAGCCTTGATTGAAAGTGGGAAATGGTGGGGAGGTCTCACTGAAGCAGTTTCTCCCATTAACTGAGCTCTGCCACTGGATTTGAAGAGAGTGGAAGCAGATTGGAAATACAGGTGCAGATAGACAGGGAGATCCTGAGCAGCTTCCAATCATTAAGACTATAGTATCAAAACATTCCACTTTTCAGTGCTTTGCCTCCTTGTCTTTCTCATAGTTGCTCTAGGTTTCAGGTATATAATCTTCTGTAAAGGTCTAAATATTTGGGCAAAACCTGTAACTGAAGTCATAGTCAATTTGTGCACATGTTTCAGTACATGATATCAATTTGGGGATTACCTATGTATCGAGTAGCCGACTACAACTATCAACATCTAAAGAGAGTCCCAGCCTGAATGAGCAGAATGATAACTATTGTATATTTCCACATATTTAAAATCAAAATTGTTAAATCTACCCTGACCACAGCAAGATACAACAAGAACATCGCCTTGGATGCCCTCCCACTTTCTGATAAGCCTCTTTTTTGATTTTGGAACTCCCGAGTCCAAATAGAGGCAACTGAAAGCCAAGACCTTAAACGGGGATGAAAATACACTTTTGCTACTTTAATTTTTTTTTTTTTTTTTAAAGTGTGATATTTTTAGTAAAAGGCACTTATAATGCATAATTTTTCCTGCTGGCTATTATGCAGGTGTTCTGTAAGAAGCATAGGAAAATCTTGGAGCCCACCTCCCTGCACTGCTCAGTCTCATCCAATGTGCAATGATCACAGAAATAGGCTTTTTTCCTAAAAAATAATTAATTAAAGAAATGTAAGTTAATAAATTAAAGAAAGGAAGCACTTAACAAAAGGGTTTATCTATGAAACCTTAAAGAAATTACAAAGATAGATTTTTAGAGAGAAAGAAAACACCAGCACCAGGGGTCTTTTTGCATCACAAAAGCATTATATTGTGTTGCATGAAAAACCGACGTTTCTGTTCCTATTGGGACTTTTTTCAAGGTTCTTTTTCCAATAGGGACCGAAACGTCGGTTTTTCATGCAACACAATATTTGTTTTTATGATGCAAAAAGACCCCTGGTGCTGGTGTTTTCTTTCTCTACATATGCACTTCTTCTCTGAGACCTGTGAGTGTGGTTATTGGCCGTTTGCCACATTACTGACAGTTATTTAGGTCTCCCGAAGGAAAAGGAAACAGATATTTCTGCTTCTTTCCAACTGAAGTACAAAGCCAAAGTATTTATAAATAAACAAAACTGTTCCTACTTTTCTATTTCGGGGTGTAAGTTTGTGTGCAGTGCAATTAATGCTGGTCAAGATGAGATATTTTCTTACTAAAAGGTGGAACATTACATCACAAATGCCCCACCAGCTTCATGATATTACATTAGTGGGGTCATTTTCCAGGCCTAATAACCCATAGCAACCAATCCGATGTTTGCTTTCAGACAGCTGAAAGTTCTGCTTGCTGATTGGATGCTCAGGGAATTTTATTCAGCTGCGGGTATGAGAAAGCAGGAACTAAGAAATAGGTCTGAAGAAGAGCAGCACATTATTTGTACACCTCCTTCCAAATGTAATGTAACCGCCAGAAAATGTAGTTATAGAGTGTATATTTCTATGTTCTTTAGATATATGTATATATATAAAATATCTATAAAATAAACCTAATATTTAATAAAAACTATGATTTTGGATGAATATATGCAGGAAAATATACTTAGTATGGAGATTTGCAGCTTGGTTGTTGCTCTTCTTTAATTCGGTGGCTGAACTAAAATCCAAGCTAGTGCTTGTCTTGGGATCCTGGGGGGGATGCTAAATATGCCTGTGCTTAAGTTATGAACCTGACAACTGTCTTCAGCTCTTCAGATGAACTATTTTGAAACTGAATATCTATTGCTTGAAATCCCAGAGGGAACTCTAATTAACTGAATTGAAACAAGCTGCCTGCAGTACTGATATTCAGCTTTGCTCTGTGTCTAGTTAAAGAGGATGGCGGTCATGTCACAGACAGAACCAACCCGTGTGTAGCAAGGCAAGTACTATTTGTTATAGTTCACTTCCTACTTAAGCAGGATGTATTATTGTATAACCACTGACAGTTTCTGATGCAAATGATTCATTTAATGGGGTGGTTCACCTTAAAAGGGATACTATCATGGGGAATCATTTTTTTTTTTTTTTTTTAAATGCATTAGTTAATAGTGCTGCTCCAGCAGAATTCTGCACTGAAATCTGTTTTTCAAAAGAGCAAACTGATTTTTGTATATTTAATTTTGAAATATGACATGGGGCTAGACATATTGTCAGTTTCCCAGCTGCCCCCAGTCATGTGACTTGTGCTCTGATAAACTTCAATCAATCTTTACTGCTGCAATGCAATTTTGAGTTATATCACCCTCCTCCCTTTCCCATCGAGCTGAACAATGGGAAGGTAACCAGATAACAGTTCCATGGTACATACAAGAACAGCACTCATTAGTAAAAATCCATGTCCCACTGTGACCCCATTCAGTTACATTAAGTAGGAGAAACAATAGCCTGTCTGAAAGGAGTTTCATCCTAAAGTGCTGGCACCTTCTGAAAGCACATGACCAGGCAAAATGACCTGAGATGGAGACTACACACCAATATTAACTAAAAAAACTCCACTTGATGGATTAGGAATTACATGTTATATAGTAATGTAAATTATTTGCAGTGTAAACTGTGTAATTTAGGAATAAAAACTACATCATGACAGAATCCCTTTAAAGTTAACTTTTATTATGCTATAGAATGGCCAATTCCAAGCAACCTTTCAATTAGCCTTCATTATATATATATTTTTTATATATTTTTAGTTATTTTCCTTCTTATTCTGATTCATCCCAGCTTTCAAATGGGGGGGTCACTGACCCCATTTAAAAAAACAAACGCTCTGTAAGGCTGCTTTTTATTACTCCTCTTTCTATTCAGGCCTTCTCCTATTCATATTCCAGTGTTTTATTCAAATTTGGACCCTAACAACCAGACTGCTGAAATGGCAAATTGGAAAGCTGCTGAATAAAAAGGTAAATAACTCAAAAACCACAAATAATAAAAAATTAAAACCAATTGTGATTTGTATCATAATAGCACACTCTACGCCATGCTAAAAGTTATCTAAAGGTAAACACCTCCTTTAAATTCTATGGTTTACTGCTGGATAGTACAAGGGCTGAGATCTTCACTTCCCAAGCCTGCTGCTAGGTGTTCCATGTTAGTTACAGTATCAGGCACCAAAACAGTATGGAAGGCTTCCAGGGCAGGGACTTGTGTATCGATGGAAGTACTAAATGAACATACATGTAATAATAGACATTATGTGACATGTTACAGAGAACAGGGAAACCTAGTTAATTAATCTGGGTAAATTGGCATGAACTGCTTTATCTTAATACATAAAGTAAATATCGGGAATCTTACCTTCCGCCAAGATGTTTTTATTTTGCCATTCGCTCCCTGAGCACTAGTGCATGTTTCTAAGGATAATATTATTATGTAACTTAAAGGACTGGAAACAACAGATAATGCATGTGTATATATATTATATGTATGTACTGGCATGCAGGATTTCGTTTTATATAGCAACACCTTCACTTTTATTCTGCAGAGTTTTTTGACCCAGGCTGTAAAGCTGAGCTGAATTCAGGCTGAGACATGTCTCCGGGCTTCACAGCTGACAGAAAACACACTCCAGTGAACGTGCTTTTTGCACAAGTAAAGGATAGAAATCGTTTCCATGTCAGTTATATCAATTCAGTGAATAACTGGTGTTAGTGGTCCTTTAACTTTGTGTACTTGTTGAACAACAGAGAGTTAATTAACTGGACTTATTCATGCCATTCATCCTATAAGGTCCATTGCCTAAATCACCTCCGTGGAGATATATATACAGTATATATATATATTTTAATAAATATGTTTTGCGACAAATACTTTTAAATATTTACGGTTTTATTTGTAAATGTAAGAGCTTTATTTTCTTTCCTGTTAATGAGATTAAAAAAATTCCTTTAAAGAAAACCTTTAATAAACTCACTTCCTTCAAAGTATCATTTGGCTTCTCAGAGTGTGTGTGTATGTTCTAGATGATTGGCAAGACAAGTGATTTTCTAAAGGGTAAAAATATACAACTTGCATATTGACTGGATCCAGACATGTTATAGTTTCTTTTGGGGAAATCACATATTTTTAGCATTAGCATGAACCCATATCAACCAATAAGAATTTATTACAGAGCCAATGATAAAGAGCTGGCCACAAACCTCTTTATCTACCAAAAAAAGAAGCTAGAAAGGCTTAGTCAATTGAGTGAGGCCAACCTAATGAGGTTATGGTCAACATTCATAAATGACACTTATTTTTGCTAGCTGTTTGCTTAAAGGCAGGGCTGGACTGGACCATAGGGATACCAGGGGATATCCTGGTAGGTCCCAGTCCTATTAGGCCCTTCTTTTCCTAGTAATGGTTCATCCTCAGTGGCATAAAATGACAGGGTGCTCTTATGCCATTATAGAGTGTTCCAGTAGGACCATCAAGCAGGGAGGTTGCAATAGAATCAAGGGAGATTTAAACAGTTATTATGTTTAACCAATCCCAGCAAGACCTTATTGTATGATGTGCTTGATCATTGGACCTCGTGCAGGTAAGGGAAAGAAAAGCACAAGTAAAAAGGAAAGGGGGGCAGAATGGTTGTGAAGTTGCAAAGAATAGATGGGAAGATTAAGTGAACATTTTATATGATTTTATATGAGCTTCTTCTCATGGAAACTGTCCAAATATAATCAATAAATAATGCTGTACCATTTCAGAAATACTGCAAGTGTTCTTCACTATCTCCCTCTCAGCAATCTGTCACTCTACATGCAGGAGACAAAAATGTGATTAACTGTTAGTTCAAATGCATTGGTATGGGTTCCCTGTCTATCAAAATAACCCACTGAAAGCAGAATGAACAGAGACTGGTTGCTGAGAGGGGAGTAGTGAAGAGTAATCTAATTTCAGATACAGGTACAGGTACAGAATTTTTTATTGATTATTTATTGAGTTTCTTACTTCCATGACACAAAGCTCATATTACATTTTCAATTTCATGGTAGCTCCCATTTAGTGAAACAAAGATAGGAATGGGGACAAAAGTGGAGAAAGGAAAAAAGCGAAAGGCAGGCCATAGGAGAAAAGAGGAAAGTGTACAGTGTTATTGTTGTTGTTGTGTATCATGCAGGACCTGGGGCAGAAGAAAAATAAAGGAGAAAAAAGAGGAAAGTTAAAGGGCATTAAACAGGGTAACTGAGATTAAGATGGGAAGAGGAGAGGTTGTAGAATGTGAGAAGTAAAGCCAAAAGAGAGGAGAAAAGACAAAAAAGGAAGGTAGAAACTGGAATAAGGAGACAGTGAAGGTTAAAGAATAAAAGAAGATTGTGGAAGAAATATAGGCGAACCATAATATGAGACAAGGAACAATAAAAAAAAAAAATAGTATGAAAGAAGGAGAAAATAGCGAAAGAATACAAAAAGGAGAAAACTATGCCTCTTGATAAATATAGCTGCTGCAGTACCTACCAGTATATGTACAATATATACTTGTATACTGTATATACAGACCTACTGTATACATCTAAGAGCAATGGCATGTTGATACAGGGGAAATCTGGCTTTTCAGGGGTGAAAAAATCTCTCCAATTATGTTTTTGTGTGAAAATGCAGAAGGAAACATCTTCAGGAGATTAAGTAATTGAAGTAATTTAGACACAGAGCAGGGATTTCCATGTCCAACATTCTAATGGTATAAGGCGTTAAAGTGCCATTTCCATCATTGCCCTTCAATTGTATTCGTTTCTAACCAACTAATTTGTTTCTAGGATCTTTTATGTGTCAGAGTCTCCTGTTATTCCTGACACAAGTAGCTTTGATCTAAACACTCTGGGGCAGATTTATCAAGGGTCCAATTTTAAGGTGATGGGAGTTCTTTTAAACTCCCATCAACTCGAAATTTGAATACATAAAAAAAGTAGGGATGCGCCAAATCCAGGATTCGGTTCAGGATTCGGCCTGGATTCGGTCTTTTTCAGCAGGATTCGGCCGAATCCTTCTGACCAGCCGAACCGAATTCTAATTTGCATATGCAAATTACGGACGGGGAGGGAAATCCTGTGACTTTTTGTCACAAAACAAGGAAGTAAAAAATGTTTTCCCCTTCCCACCCCTAATCTGCATATGCAAATTAGGATTCGGATTCGGTTCGATATTCTGCCAAATCTTTCGCAAAGGATTCAGGGGGTTCGGTCAAACCCAAAATAGTGGATTTGGTGAATCCCTAAAATAAAGACCAATCAAAACTTTTTAAAGAAATCAAAGTTTTTAACTTCGGGTGAATAGGCTGTATTCAAATCTTAAGTTTTAGCACATTCAATCGAATTCGAATCAAAGGATTTGCCCCAAAAAACTTTGATTTTTCAAAGTCCACCAAACGACTCCAAATGGGTTCTAGGAGGTCCCCCAGCAATTTGGCAGGTTTTAGATGGTGAATGGTCAAAGTCAAAGTTTTAAAGAAACAGTACATGATACATTTCGAATAGTCAAATTGTTTTCAAATTCAAATCTAATTTTGGCCTATTCAATAGTCGAAGTACACAAAAATAGCTCGTAATTCTGATTTTTTTTTACTTCGAATTTTCACTTCGACCCTTGAAAAATCTGGCCCTCTGTGTTCATAGCCCTAAAAATTCAACCTGCTCCAGGGTATTACAGATGTCTAAAGGAAGTGATTACATTTTGGAATTTTGCAGGCAGTTTGGGTGGCGTGTGAGCTGGCAGCAAGGATGAAGGTCACAAACGGACTGTAATCACTCAGTTAATGAAGTGCCTGGGACATGAGACACTGGAGTCAGGAGGGCTGTCTGGTCTGTTCTGGGATGAGGCACAAATGTATTTTGTATTTACACTGTTTTTATAGGTCATATTTTTTGTTTCAACAAACACATGACATTGTTAGAAGTTTTAAGTGCTCAAGATGTAATGTGATTATATTTCTTTTCAGACTTGTTTGTTCTTAGGCTTCTCTTCATGTGACTGCAAGGTAGGAGATAATACCGTGTAGGATCCCTATTTTCATGGGGAACCCATTTAGTTTGATGTATTAAAATGTTTGTTTGGCTTTAGTAGAACACAGCACAGGCATGATTAAAATAAACAATGTCATGCAGTAGTGAATATAAATTCCTAAAAATAATTATAATTTGGGCCAGAATTTGGTTCTATTGTCCTGGATTTCTAAAGCAAACATCCTTTCTCCAGCTACAGCGAGTTCTTGCTAAACCTTGTTCAGCTCAGCTCACACCCTGCACTCTTCCTCCATCTTAAAGGAACAGTAACACCAAAAAAAATTAAAGTGTTTTAAAGTAATGAAAATATAGCGTACTGTTGCGCTGCACTTCTACAACTGGCATATTTGCTTCAGAAACTCTACTTTAGTTTATATAAACAAGCTGCTGTGTAGCCATGGGGGCAGCCATTCAAAGCTGAAAAAGGCACAGGACACATAGCAGATAACAGATAAGCTTTGTAATTCTTCGAAACTTATCTGTTATCTACTGTGTATCCTGTAATTGAATGGCTGCCCCCATGGCTAAACAGCAGCTTGTGTATATAAACTATAGCTGAGGCCAATAAATGAGCAGATCTTTCAGAAATATGCCCAGCATGAGGCCGATTGTTGGGCCCTAGGACACAATGGTTGGATCACAAGGATGTGGATACAGGTGGTCAGAGCAAGGACTGCATCAACGACCCGATGTAGTCCTCGCTCTGACAGGATTTTTAAACCATTCTGATTGATATCTGGCCAATAGCTGTTAGAGGGCCCCATACACAGACCAATAGGCTGCCAACTCGGTCTGTTGGCAGCTTTTATCAGTCCGTGTATGGCCACCTTTACACATCCATCTTTATTGCGACTGAGTAGGCTCATTTATGAATGCTCTATTAATTATTTTAGCAAGGTCCTCAAATCTCACAGCATCCCACCGCACATCTGTAATGATTGGGTACAGCTTTGAGTAACTTAGCTGGTATTAGATCCATTATCCAGAACCCCATTATCTAGTAAGCTCTAAAGAAAGAAAAAAAGAACAAGTTCTGCTGTATCCCAGAATCATGCTAGTTCATATGTGATATGTAACTACATCTGAATGAAGCTAATGAATAAGTGTTGCACACTGTGAATCCGGAACATGTTTTTGTTTTAGCAAATATGGATGAGTGACAACACAGAATTTTCCAGTTCATAAGAATGTTAATAGCAGTTTATTTGATACTGTGACTGTTAACACCAAATCCTATGTGCTACGTTATTTATATCAGGGAAATGCAGCGACTTGGAAGAATTTGTGGGATCGCTTGGCTGTTTATATAGTGTTTGTGTTCCAAAGTATTTGTCAGTTTGCTTTGGTAACTTAATATCTCTGTTCTCTGAGCATCCAGCCTATTCCTGCCCTGCAGTCTGTTCTGTTTGCTTTTCACAGATTTCTCTGATGCAGTACAAATAACAAATAACTGCCAACATCCATGCAAAGCAAGATATACAGAAGGATAACGCAAGGCAACTTTATTATCTGTCCGGATGAATTAATCCAGAGCTAGAGGCAATGTTAACGTCTTCTTACTTCTGAGGCTGGTTGCACATTGGGTAGAACACAAATGCTTTGCTAATAGTCTTTTGGGTGTGTCAATAATAAATAAAAAATAAGCCCAAATATGCCCCCTCCCCTGTCTCTCATAGAGTTCAACGGCCTTGGTGTTTGTCAGCTGATTGCCACCTAAAATAATGCACATTTTCTGCCATGACAGGCTTCCAAGTGTTGATACTGGAATTTCATGTACATGCCATCCATTCTGTGTGCCGTAGCCTAACCCACAGGTATTTTTTATTAGTTGACTAAGCACTACCAGTTTTCTCAGTATAACATCCCTTACAATCCATTCTTAACATACCTGGTCCTTCTGTTGGAACTGCCCCATAACTATTATCTTTTTATGCAGGCTTCCTCTCTCTATATCACACTAAAGTATCTCTTCCCATTACTTCACATGTAGCTGGTACAGATTCAATTTATGGTTTGTCTAAACCATCTCTCATTATTATAACAACTGATTTCTATTACTTTGACCTAAGGTTAACATGGGTTCCACCTAAAACAATGGACATACTAGTCATATCTGATTTGAGAATAAGGCAGAGGGCATTTGACCTTGAGGAAGGTATTCGCAAAACCACAAAGGGCAAATTATATAACAATAGATTTCTGCAGATACATCCAAGATGTCTAATCTGCATCCATCAAGGACATTTAACTATTAGCAGTTTCCCCCCACTTATAGGGGACCCCAGTCAGCTTACATTGCCAAGGGCCCCAAATTCTCTAAAATTGTATCTAAAGTATCTCTGACAAATGGTAATCTGTGCCAAATGCACATCACTGGAACCACAGCAGTGCCCAAAACCAAGTAAGTGGAATGACAGGGTTGGATCCGATCCAGTCAATGACTTCCATCAGTTTTCAAGCCATAATCTTGGTGCAATCTCCAGTATGATGAGTGCTGAGGCCATAAAACTGCCATTGTGCAATGATAATTCAGGCCAAGTTGTCTTTGTGGTATCCATTAGTCATAGATATGTACATAGTCTACCACATTAATAGGTGCATGCTGGAAGAGCTTTCATGTATTGTCCATACAGTGTGCAGAACTCTCATTCATTTGGACACAGTAATTAGGCAGTTATAGGGGGAGCCACTGACATTTCCGCTGCTGGATAAAAGGACTTGTGCCATTTGATGTTTTGAAAGAAAGATGATGATAAAAATCCAAGCAGTCGTTATCAGATATAATATTTAGCATTACATTATTACAACTGTAGTTTTTGGTTTGTGAAAATGTATTTTATAAGGCCAAAATATCCATGAATCACTAGCTGGTTTCGGAAGAAAAGCTTGGTGTTTGTTCAAGCTTATCTCCCAAAATGTTTAAGGTGGTTGGTGTGGTTGATAACGAGGATATTCAAGTATTACATGTTCTTCTGCAGAGTCACTTTGATGGAACCGAAGATTTTGCCCAAGGCTTCAAAGAGAGGATCACAGAAGGTATGGATACAGAGGGAGAATGTCCTTCCCAAACACTGCGTCTCTATTTGGTAACTCTTGACACAAGGCACAGCTGCCCAGATATAGCAAAAGGAAATGAGAGCGAAGATAAACCCCCAAATAATGGAGAGAGGAATGCCAATGACAGCAGACAGGATGCGATAACACCAGAATTTGGTTACGGTATAAGTAGTATAACTGGCTTTCCATACACCATCAAAGCTGTGTGTTCCTTGTGGTTCTGCAATCACATCTTCAAAATCCACCTGCACAAGAGCAAACAAGAAACATTTTGGTTAAATATAACACCAGAGAATGTTATAGTTTAAGAATCGGGGAAGCCACATTACAAATAATAGGGAGAGGCACAATTTATGCACATTAGAAGCCATGGTATGATATGTTAAAGGAAAACTATACCCCCAAAATGAATACTTAAGCAACGGATAGTTTATATCAAATTGAATGACATATTAAAGAATCTTACCAAACTGGAATATATATTTACATAAATATTGCCCTTTTACATCTTTTGCCTTGAACCACCATTTTGTGACTCTATCTGTGCTGCCTCAGAGATCACCTGACCAGAAATACTACAACACTAACTGTAACAGGAAGAAGTGAGGAAGCAAAAGGCAGAACTCTGTCTGTTAATTGGCTCATGTGACCTTACATGTGGTTTGTTTGTGTGCACAGTGAATCGTACGATCTCAGGGGGCGGCCCTTATTTTTTAAAATGGCAATTTTCTATTTATGATTACCCTATGTCACATACTACTAAAAAAGTATATTATTATGATAATGGTTCATTTACATGAAGCAGGGTTTTACACATGAGCTGTTTTACACATGAGCTGTTTTACTCAGTATCTTTTAATAGAGACCTACATTGTTTGGGGGGTATAGTTTTCCTTTAATTAATCAAGGGAAAATAATGCAAAGCCGTTATATATACAGTATATATAGATTTTTTTTGTAAGAAAGCTAGATAATATCCTCTCAGCTAAATAAAGTTCTACATAGCCACAAGGGAAGTCAACACAATAATTTACTATACAAACCCCAGAAAGACCTTGTGGCCATCATTTCATGGTCACATTCTGACAGTTGAGGCTAAACCAACAATAAAGGGGTGGGTGAGATATGGGCTAGATAAAGGCAATGACAATTTGGAAAAAGATATAAAAAAGACAGAGCAGCACAAGAAGAATTGGTTGAGACCTTGCATCTGATATTTCAATGGAAATTTGGCATTCTGAGCAGATGGACAATATTAAGAACTATAATTTCAACAGGACATTGTTGTTATAAATATAGAACCTTTCTAAGACTAATACATTAGTATTGTATGATATTGTAGTTTATATTCCTTTCAGAATATTACAGTCTGCTATTATTTTATGGTATTGATAATAGCAGTGATTTAAAAATACTAGGGCTGACCATAATTCTGATTTAGGATTTGACCTTAAAAGTCCTTCTATAGCAAGTGACACTGAAGAGGATACTGTAGCTTTGTAGGATTTTGAAGTTGGCCACCCTCTAAGAAATATCTTGATACTATCTTGAAGATACTGCTGTTGATCTATCTATCTATCTATCTATCTATCTATCTATCTATCTATCTATCTATCTATCTATCTATCTATTTATCATCATCTATCTTGAAAGAAGACCTTTTTTCTAAGTGTACTAGTATTTGGTAAGCACACAAAAAAAGAGAGAAATAAAGAGTTCCTGCACATACATTGAATGTTTAGACATGGCTTAAATCACTGTGGGTGTTGTGTATCGCACAACACGGAATATGAAATATGAATATGAAAAGTTACTCAAATTAAATCTTGACTTTGACCATTGAGATGCCCTAGCTGGTAACAATCCACCCAAGATGATGAGAGAAGCAATGGACCATTATGTAAATATGTTCTCAGTCAGGCCCCTTACAGCACCTGAATGGTTAAGCTTTCTTTGTTCTTATTAAAGGCTAAATATAATAGAAAGTAAATTATACAGGTCACTGACAGGCTTCATTACACTCACTTACATGTAGAACAGATCAAAGACGTGTGTGGATGGTAGCATAACTCATGGAAAGATCACATCTGATTAAGGGAGTCTGTGAAATAGCAGACGCCTGAGCACCTAAGTTCAGTTCTCTCTCAGTATTAGGTTTTATTCAATTTCCAGTTGAGTTTTTAATGCTAGAAGGAAAAAAGTCACTAACTAATCTAATTATATGCACAGAGAAGTGCATGCTCCATACTGACAGGGTGCTGCTGAGAAAAAACAAATATGATTATATATGTTATATAACATGTAATTATATAATACAATGATATACTCTAAATATATAATACAGGTATGGGACCTGTTATCCAGAATGCTCGGGATCTGGGGTATTCTAGATAACATATCTTTCCGTAATTTGTATCTTCATACCTTAAGTCTACTAGAAAATCATGTAAACATTAAATAAACCCAATAGGCTGGTTTTGCTTCCAATAAGGATTAATTATATCTTAGTTGGGATCAAGTACAAGGTACTGTTTTATTATTACAGAGAAAAGTGAAATCATTTTTAAAAAAGGGAATTATTTGGAATAATTGGTAAATTCACTCTTTTATACTTGAAAGAGTAAATTTTAAATGGCAATATATTATGTTTAAACTGTTATCTCTTTCCTTTGGACTCTCCCTAACCGGTCCGTCAATGGGCCAGGAGCTTGATTGTCGCTCCCTGCTCGATCAGGCAGCCTGAACCTCTTTGACAAACAATACAACCCTGCACAGGGTACCCATGTGGTTTTCACAACTGCTGGCACAGTCTCTCCCAGGACACAGTCCCACACTCCACTCTGGGAGGACAACATGAATCACTGTTTAGTCCCTTACCCAAGAGCTCTTGATATACCCCAGGTAGTGCTACCTGTCCCAAAGTACATTTCCTTTGGACAAGTTAATTTCTCCCATGTAGCAGACACATGAAAACACCTATTCTCACACAAGGGACCACACACAGAAGACTTCTAATAACTCCATTCAGCTTCCAAGCTGAGTACACTAAGCCAGATCACCAGGCAGCTCCCTTAACTTTTTGCTGCCTCTGGGCTCCAGACCTCACCCTGGCCAAGGTCCACATGATTTTCTGTGTCCCTCTATACCTAAGTTCAACAAGGGCCTCAAAACCCTTGGGGCCTTTTCTTTACTGAGGCCTAAATTCCAGTCCCCCAGCTACATCCACTCCCTCCTAAAGTGGAAGGCAAATGAGGGAGAGCATATAAAGACTTATTTAACAGTGACACCTCCTGGCCAAATACTGCCAGGGGCACACTTTAACCAGAAAAAGGAAACATTCTCCCTCCCAAACAAGGGGATTTCCACCCAGAAGGAGATTTTCAGAACATAGGGAAAGTTAACCCTATGGACCTCTACACTTGTCTCACAGTTTATCACATGAAACATCTATTGAAGTCTATGGGAAAAAACTGGAACTAGGAAACTAGAGAAATTTTTTTCTCCTCAAATTGAATCGCGTTCGTGAATTTTCACATGAAAAACCATGAGATAACTTTTCCTCACTGAATTTCATCTGGCCCATTATGTTCTTGAATAAGAACTAAATTTTAACTAAAAGTATGATAGGAATGCTGCACATTATGTTTTGGGCTTCTGTATGAAACCAAGGCCATCCCAGCCTTTAAGCAGAGAAGATTTGTGCCTCTGAAGATGCCCCAGTAGCTTCCTATCTTCTTTTCTACTGATTCACTGGTGAATGGATTAATAATCAATCCTGTCTATCCTTGACTATGACAGACTTATTTCTGTTAATGTTTTGGTACTTTTTCATAACAAAGAACACAGTCAGCAGGCCAGAGCACACTGAGCGTGTGCAGTGCCACTGACTCATAAAATGTTATGGAATATGGAAAGGTCCTACGACAACTATGGAGGCTTGGATTTTTACTGATTTTTGCCCGCAGAACCCTTGGGCTGGTACAGTAAGATCAGCTAAAAAATACAGCATTTCTAGCCATATTTTTTTAAATTGTTTTAGTTCTCATTTAATGAATCCGTTTTGTCTCCTTACCACATGCCTCCCATAGCATAGCTTCCCATGGGGGCAACAAAGAGAAAACGTGAACAGCAAGCATATTTTGCCTGCAAAAAACAGACTTTATTGATTCCAGAATACCAGAGAATTAAGGACAGAAGTTGGGAGTGAGGGCACCTTATTCCTATTATCTGTCCCAATTGATTATAATATATATGTGTGTATATATGTATATATATATATATATATATATATATATATATATATATATATATATATATATATGTGCTTTTGCAGAAGTATCAATGCAAGAATTTGACTGACTGAAACAATATGGAAATATTTAACATGTTGACAAGCTGATAAATATATGCAGTGTTTTTGGCACTGACGCCCCATTCCTAAAATCATCTATATGGGAATTTGCAACATAGAATGTGTGCTATGTGGACATTTATTCAAGCTAAGCCGGCACATCATATAGATTTAGCCAATGTATCAATCACTACTATTGCTGCCAAATTACAATACCACAAGGATGACACAAAAATAAAGAGATTAGTATAACTCTATACTGCTAAGAAGAATCAGCTCAGTTATTCTCTTGCCCCAGCTTAAAATGAGGGAGAGGCAAAAGAGTATTTAGTATCATTCCCATCATGAAGCCCCAATTTTACATATGGGGCCTATCACATTACATTCAAGTAGGGCCCTTATGTTTTACACTATTATCTTATTTTATTTTTACATTATTATCTTGCATCAGCTCCAGTGTAAAACATAAGGATTAAGTCCAGAAAACTCTTTTGTTTAATCAAAAATCACGGGTGGGGTGTGGCCAACACTTTTGGGTAGTGTCACAACATGTGCCCATACTATTGCCAAAGATGGGGAAAATGCCTGAAACCATCAGAACCATCACCCGTAGACTTTAATGGAAACCTCCTATCACTGCTGGCCTAATATTTGGAGGCAGAAAACTTCCTGTATATTAAAGTCAGGCAACTTGGGTGGTAACCTGGGTGGTTTTAGGCATTTCTCTATCAGCAGAATTGCTCAACTGTAAAATCCACTGGGTGTGACATTAACATTAGAACTGATTTTATTACATAGATCATATAGTGTACCAGGGCAGCTACCCAGTGTATCCATTCAAATCCTTGATTTTGGTTTCAAACTTGTGCTAGACATATTAAAACAAATTACTAGTTGGCTGGTACCTGGAATTGCATAACTTTGAAGTTCTGTGAACCTCTTTATGGGTGTTCGTTCATTCATCCACATCCAAATTAAGCATTTACTGTACCAGGGGGTCTCCAACCCTTTTCACCCTTGAGCCATACTAAAATGTAAAAACTGTTGGGCAGCCACACATGCAAGAAAAATTCCTTGGGGTGCCAAATAATAATGTGATTGGCTTATTGATAGACCCATATGGCCTACAGGATGCTCTGTTGGGAGTAACCCTGTATCTTTATGTTTACAAAACTTGAATATAAGCCAGGAACTTCAACTTGCCTCTGTGGGATATCAATATTATTCATAGAAAACAACCAGTGGTTTCCTGTAATCAGTGTTCTTGCAAATGAGCCCTCAAATACTACATGTACATAGGAAAAAAAATTATTCAGTCCTATGTGCATGTGATATTTATCCTGAGGAAGAGGTTTCCCCATCAACACAGGAAGGGTTTCTTTAGAGCTGGGATTCCCAACCTATTTTACTCATGAGCAACATTTAAAGTAGAAGCCAACCCCAAGAAAACATAATTCTAAGCAACATCCCAGTTTACATTTATTCAACATTTTCACTGCTTTTAAAGGTGTTTGAAAAAACAATTACTATTGAAAGCAGCATTTCCCTAACTCCTGGTTGTTACTTTTTAAACAACAGCAATAACAGGTCTTTTAATCAGCTGCCTTGTCTTACATTCTATCAACAGTCTGAGCCACCAGGGCAGAGAATAGTAAGGGACAGAGAGAAACTGCTTTCAATAGCATTACATATTAAAATGACTTAAAAAACATAGAGAAAACCCCATAGAAAATGCATAACAAATATACATTGCAATGTTGCTTAGAATGATGGCATTCCCTTTAAATATAAAAAATGCTGACCGCTGGTTGGCTGATCCACAAACGGACACTGTTAACTAATTCTAGGGATGTTATGTTTATTACTAAAGAATTTTGGGATTTGAGAAACTGTGTTGGGAAAACCCATCTTCTTCTTTCTATTCCTTTCTTCTCTTTAATGCTCTTCTTCTCTTGACTTCAATGTAAAATGGAAAAGTTAATAAAGAAAATCTTCAAAAAAAATATATAAAAAATGCTGTGGAGCAACACAAGTATTAGTAAAGTTCCATGGAGGAACCCAATAAGGGCTGTAGTTGGTTATTTGGTATCCCCTATGGGGAGTGGTAGACAGACTAGGCTTTGTTTGGCAGTAGACATGGTCTTTATGCCTCCAAAACTTGCCTCCAAATTTGCAGTCAAGGCAATAACCCTAGAGGATACTGTACCTGTATGAAAAGACAGTAGTGCAGGTGCTGTAGATTTATTGCTGACCCTTTGATGTATGCGGCTCTTTGGTCTCTGTTTGCAATTTTCTTAATTCCAGCAATTGTGGGGAAGTGGTTGTGAGCAAGGATGATTATTAGTAAATTACTACTAAGCTCCAGTTAGCAATTAGTAGGTTTATTTTTATACTATTTGAAAAAACTGAAGTATTAAAAGTATTTAGCTTGAAGTATTATCTGATCCTGGGCAAAACTCTGTTTACTCCCAAATGGGGCTGCAGTGTTGGTAACAGACAAAGCTTTCTCTGCACTGGAAAGTAATTGAGACAGTGACCACAGCCATAAAACCAGTGCTGCACCAGTGCTGCACTTTGCAAAACACTGGTCCTGCTTTCAACAGTGACAGCACCTGCCAGTGCTCCGTTCCTTGAGTCTGATTGATGTTCAAGTTGGGGGTAATATAGGTGGGTAGGATGGGGGATGGACGCCTAACGGCCCCTTCTCCTTGTGAATACTGCTCTGTATTCATTTGGGAAACACAGGTTCATTTGGGAGCAAGACGAGGTACAAAGTGTAAAGAACATGGCACATTACATCTGTGTTTCGCGTATTACACACTGCTCTGCAGATGGGAAGTGAGCCCTCAAAATTTTTTACAGTACATCTGTTTGCTCTAATGAGGTACTGCATTGTCACCTACCAAATGATTGCATCCACTATTGCAGTTAGAAGGACTGTGTATTATTCCCCCAGCACAGCATAAGGGGCACATGTCAGCCGTTTGGGTATCATTCTGGCCTTTGTTCCCTACTGCTCATTAACTTACATGTCTGAATGATATTTGCACTATGCACACAACCCAGGAGGTCATAAATATCTCCCTAAGGCTTTAAGAAACCTTTACATATTTCTTTTGGGTTTGCCCCTTATGGTAGCTTGCATGGGAGGGCAGAAAGGCGATCAATACTATTCCCTGTGCAGAATAACTTGTGGTAGCAGGACTGGGTGATTACCAAATCCTTTTTATAATCGTATGTATGGCAAATTTTCCCTTTACTCAAACTGTATTAATAAATGATATAATGTTGTTCATTTACTCAGATAGAAACTCTTTGGAGATGGGCATTGAAATGGTGCATGGCCTAAATAATGCTCATTAACAAAGAATTCAAGAGCAAAACTCAAGCACAAAGGGTGGAGAGTGACGTGCTAGAAGCTTTCAGTAAAGTGCATCAATACAACCTGGTCAATAGGGATACACGTTTCAGAAGAGGAGAGCAGGAGGCACAGACAGAACTTGACCAGCTGGGAAAATGCTCAGCCCATGCCGAGAGCATGATTCAAACTAAGAATAATAATTGGTGGGGAGTTATACACAGGTATGGAGGTGCTGTATTGATTATATATCCCTACAGGAAAGCAGCATTAGACTGGAATCAGTTTATAAGCTCCCAGTGCAATGGGGAAAATGCCTAATAAGAAACAGTACAAACCTAGTCTCTCCCCTCCCCATGTCTGTATGATGCGAATGTACATATTTCTCATTTAGCACCACATTAGGAAATTAGTCCCAGAATGTTTTTTCTATCTCAAATGCCTCAAGAACCGATTTCTGAAAATACCAGTGTTTTGATTATTGCCTCATCCTGTTCAGTGGCTTGGCCCCTGTTAGAACTTTCAGTTGGAAAATCAGCACCTCAGCCGTCATAACAGAATTGGCACAGCTCCGGGTCACTGGATTATTTCAATTAAATAGGAATCTCGCAGACAGCACAGCATTGATTAAAGTGGCCTGCAAGTCTCTCTAAAGAGGATTTATACTGAAGCACCATGCACCAAACACTAGCTCAATGTGAGCGCATGAGTTACTCAGTTAGAGTTAGAGCTTGTCTATTAAAATCAGTTACTCTGAGCCTGTTGAGCACTGACATTTTGGCTTCAAGGTCCCAAAAGGGACTGAAATGTTGGTTTTGCATACAAATGTAACTAATACAGAACTGTTTTGCACAAGAAGTCCCTTGGTGCTGGTTTTTTGTTCCAGTTGTGTATGAAGTTTATACTGAGCACAGGGGCAGCTACAATTATTCCCATCATTTCAAAAAAGAGGGACAAAAAGATTTGACCCTTTCTATGGCCACACCCCCTAAAAGCTATGTATTTTTTACACTTTTCTGGGACAGTTTTGCTAATGAAGGTGAACTGACATTTAAGCTGGGAGACCTGCTTATCTTGAATAGTTACAATTGTATCTTTCCTTCTCTGAAATTGTTAAAAATGTATCAAAGTGCAGGTGCTGAGTGTTTGAGGCCCTCTGCCAAGAGCCTTTTATTTAATTAAATATCAGAAACTTTGTATCTTTTTCTGGCCGTTCAGTGCAGGAGATCAAAGAGAAAGTGGGGACATTTCAATAACAATCCAGGACTGTGGGCTGAGTTGTTAAAATCAGGACTGTTGGGAGGTATGAACAATCCTTTTGGGTTTAATTAATGTTTAAATTATTTGTTAGTTGACAACAGGTCCTGTAATATATTGAGCTGCCATCTTGTTTGGGACAACAGCTGGTCACATGTTCTCCTCTTCCTGTTCCTGTACAGAGAGTATGTGGAAGACTAAGCCACCATTTTGCAGTGTGTTGTTGCTGTATTAAACTATAGTAAAAGTTATTCTTTACAAGACCAGTTCATGTGTGTGCCTGTGCTCTGGTTTACTGTCTTTAGAAGTATGTTCAGAAGAAACAGTCTAATTTACGCTCGTATGAACACATTAAACCACTTACACACGGTAACAGTTTATGACAGGAAGGAAAAATTCATGTCAAACAGAAGTGCCTTTTTTTTCTCTGGCTAGAGTCATAGCTAGAGCCATACATCATACAACCTGTCAAGAGATGGAAATGTTTATATGTTATATTTATATACAGTGTGTACTAGTGAATGTAACCCGCCAGTGACTTGGAATTCTTTCGCACAAAGGGGGAGTTAAACTTGCGTGTGATGGGAGTAGAGGAAGAAGCAGAGATAAATGATGGGTAGTGGGTGAAGTGCACCTGGGAAGAAGAAATGGAAAACTGAATAAATCTCTGCTTAAAGAAATGGGAGACATAGGGGTAAATTTACTAAGCGGTGAAAATTCGCCAGCAAAGGCTTCACAGCCATTGCAACACTTTGCCAGGTGAAAATTCGATCAGACAACGCAAATTTACTAAGATACGAAGTTTCGTCCTGGCCGACAATTGCTGGTGAATATTCGCTACAGTTACTTCGGCAGTGTGAGCAAATCAAAGTGAAGAATCGCTAGCGCTCAATTCTGCCTAGTGCAAATCCGTTAGAGGTCTTGTGCTAAGGCTAATTTGCATACGGCGGGAAATGCACCGATTTATGTTATATTGTGCATCTAATACATTACATTTACATCGATAGTTACATATGCCGAGGGAACCTTAATAAAGTCAATAGGGTTGTTATAAGTTTTATGCACTCCATTGCACTTCGTCTGGTCTGAGCTGGCAAGTCTGGCGAAATAGGCAATGTTCAGTAAAATCCACATCTTAGTGAATTTGCAGAGTAACGTCCAATCGCCAGAGCGAAAATTCCCCTGGCGATAGAGTGCAAATTAATGCTAGCATCTATCTCCTTCGCAAGCGAAGTGACGCCTGCGCCTGTTAGTAAATCGGCGAAGTCCCTGAAAGTGGTAATGCTGGCGAATCTTTGCCAACCTTAGTCACTTCGCCCTTTAGTAAATCTGCCCCATAATGTGAGACATTTTGGCACTGGTTTTTTGGGGTGATGTCACCTTAAATGTGACATATCGATCCCCATTGAATTCTTAGGAAACACCTGCTGTTGAATGTTTCCAACTGCATGTCACAGGCTTCATTCACTTGAGCAGGGAGGTGAAGCATTTGTTGAAACAACAAGCCCCACTGCCAGTGTAACCGATCAACTGCATTGTTTCATTAGTGAGTGCTCAATCACAATGTGCCTAAGATTGCCACCAGTGTCCTGAAAACAGTCAACAGTTCTAGAAGCCACTTCTACCAGGACCCCTAACAGAGAATCGTGTTACTGCTAACTATAAGGCTATACAAGGTCCTCCAAACCAAGGCAAACTGTCTCATGCACACTGTACTTATTTTTACTCTTTCTGCTAAGATAGTCTCATATTACAATAAGACTCCTTGTGGTCTAGTTGGGTCCACAAATCTCTAAAGAATGGTGAAATATTGTTTAATGTGGTGCAGGCTTTGAAGGGTTTCTGTTGCTGCATAACTTGTTGTTTTCAAAATGCATCAGTTAGTAATACCGCCCCAGCAGAATTCTGCACCAAAATCTGTTTTTCTAAAGAGCAAACCGATTTTTTTAATATTTCATTTTAAATCTGACATGGGGCTAGACATGCTGTTAGTTTCCCAGGTGCCCTTAGTCATGTGACTTGTTCTCTGATAAACTTCAGACACTCTTTATATTACCTCCCTCCCTTCCCCCACAGCAGCCTGTCAGCAATGGGAATGTAACCAGATAACAGCTCCTCGACACCTCTATTGCTAAAAATGCTCCCATACTTAACCACGTGGTATATATGAGAACAGCACTCAATAGTAACAATCTAAATCCTATTGCAACGCCTTCAGTTACATTGAGTAGGAAAAACTATAGCTCATCTGAAAGCAGTTCCATTGTTAAGAGCTGGCTCTTTCTGAAAGCACAGAATCAGGTACAACAACCTGAGATGCCTGCCTATAGGCTTGGGCTGGGGTCCCCAAAATGTTTTACCTGTGAGCCAAACTCAGATGTAAAAAGCCTTGAGGAAGAATGAGAGCATAAAATATGTTCCTGGATGGCGCAAAATAAGTGCTCAGATTGGTGATGTAGTAGCCTCTAAGTGGACTGGTAGTCTACAGGAGGTTCTGTTTGGCTGTACATTTGGTTTTAGGCAACCAAAACTTGCCTTCAAACCAGAAAGTACCTCCTTTGAGACCACTGGGAGCAACATACTGTTCGCAAGCCAATGGTTTGGGATCACTGGGATACAGTTTGGTTCTTGTCCAGAGAAAATAAATATAGGTGTAAATTAAAGAGAAAAAAGTTGGCAAAATCTGCCTTTCAAATGTAAGTATTTTGTGCATGAATGCATCTGGCCGCTAGGGGAATAGTAAACATTTGGAGATGAAGTGAAGCCCCATAAATCGTTTGGTTTAGGATTCAAGTACATTATTATTCCTACTTCTATCCCGGAGTTTGTGTGATTATTTGCTGTCCCAATGTGTAGGATACAGGTACAGGGTAGTTTGAACATCTTGTGTGTTCAAAAATGATCCTTTTTAACTCTTTTTAATTGTGTGTGTAAGGTAGGTTGTGGGATATTGCAATTACTGGTTTACATATGCCCATACTATATTTTGTTACAATTGGTTGAGCTCACTAGTGTCATAACTTGTGACCATAGATGGAACATTGGCTGGGACCCCTGGGGACTTTGGACCATTGAGAACATGTAATAAAAGGTTAAAAGCTGTCTCCGGGTCTAGTGAAAACAGCAGACCAAGAAAATGCTACCTGTAGCTATGGATTACGAGACTTGAACCTCTTCTTCCTCCTTCACTTTCCTGGCTTCAGTATTTTGTTTCCGATTTGGTCACATTTTCTAGCAGGTTTCATTTCATTGCATCCGACAAACCAGTAAACCGTAACTTCCAATTATGTGACTATAGTTTTGTATGCCAAGTGCAACAGGAAATAGGTCTGTGTTCCTTTGCTTCCCCTCTAATTCGATTTGTTTTGTCTAATTCAGTTTTCAATGTTACCTCAATGCCATTAGTTTGTGCCCCTGAGCTCAGCCCACATAACAAACCCAGAGACTTCACAGAATATCTTTCTATATAATTAGGGTACGTTGGACCCCAGTATCCTAACTTGCAAATGTGACAGATCCAAGGTATGGAAAGGTTTTCCATTCATATTTATTTGCCATAGTCCTTGCAGCACAAATGATTTTATACCTAGAGTATGCTTTAGATTGTCACATCAATCAGAGAGAAAGTTTTCATTGAGGCAGTGAGGCATATGTTTGATAGACAGCTATGACGAACTGAATGAGATCTTGTTAATAAGAAAAACTAAAAATATCTCTTTTAATTCATTGTGACAGGTATGTGACCTTCAGCTGCCCAAGAGTCTTTCAGATTTTAATGGACAGTGTATATATATATATTTATACTGTATATACTATATAAAAATCTCACAAGATCAATCAAAAATCCATTTACCAGACCTGCTCTTTGTACTTTCATAGTGCAAGTAAATTTAATAGTATTGGAAATGCTGTATGGTGTACCCTTCTTGCTTTCCCTAAGGAGACAAAAATTCATAGCTGAAGTCACAATTTCCCAAACAACAATTTCTTATTTGCAAATGTGCCACTTAAAGGTGATTCACAGCAGTCATTTTCTCTGCTGTAATGTTTATTGGAAGCAGGACCCAGTGCAAATCAGAAATTGTGAGGCACCATTATTTATATGTATTATTACTTATAACCTTACAGCAACCTATACAGTAGCTGCTATGTGCCTACAACTCCCAAAACCCAGTTATTATTGGGTGCTGGGATATTTCCTTTAACACCAAATCAAAACTTGTATTATGTAAATGTGAAAAACATGTCCTTTTATACCATACCAAAAGCAAACATTCAATAGCCCCAACTCATTCCTTTCCCAGAGGCTTTTAACCCACTTCTGTTGTAGCACCATCTCTCCCTACTATATCTGCTATCCCACAGTTCCAGTCCCTTCCCAGAGACTATTATCCCACTTTTACTATAGGCATCATCTCTCCCTACTATACCTGCTATCCCACAGTCACACTCCCTTCCCAGAGACTATTATCCCACTGTTACTATAGGCACCATCTCTCCCTACTATACCTGGTATCCCACAGTCACTCTCCCTTCCCATAGACTATTATCCCACTGTTACTATAGACACCATCTCTCCCTACTATACCTGCTATCTCACAGCCGTAGTCCCTTCCCCAAGACTATTATCCCACTGCTACTATAGGCACCATCTCTCCCTACTATACCTGTTATCCCACAGTCTCACTTCCTTCCCAGAGACTATTATCCCACTGTTACTATAGGCACCATCACTCCCTACTATACCTGCTATCCCACAGCCACAGTCCCTTCCCAGAGACTATTATCCTACTGCTACTATAGGCAACATCTCTCCCTATGATACCTGCTATCCCACAACCACGCTCCCTTCACAGAGACTATTATCCCACTGTTACTATAGACACCATCTCTCCCTACTATACCTGCTATCCCACAGTCACACTCCCTTCCCAGATACTATCATCCCACTGTTACTATAGGCACCATCTCTCCCTACTATACTGTACCTGCTATACCGCAGCCACAGTCCTTTTCAGGAGACTATTATCCCACTGCTACTACAGGCACCATCTCTCCCTACTATACCTGCTATCCCACAGTCACACTCCCATCTCACTGTTACTATAGACACCCTCTCTCCCTACTATACCTGCTATCCCACAGTCACACTCCCATCTCACTGTTACTATAGGCACCATCTCTCCCTACTATACCTGCTATCCCACAGTCACACTCCCTTCCCAGAGACTATTATCCCACTGTTACTATAGACACCATCTCTCCCTACTATACCTGCTATCCCACAACCACAGTCCCTTCCCAGAGACTATTATCTCACTGTTACTATAGGCATCATCTCACCCTACTATACCTGCTATCCCACAGCCACAGTCCCTTCCCAGAGACTATTATCCTACTGCTACTATAGGCAACATCTCTCCCTATGATACCTGCTATCCCACAACCACGCTCCCTTCACAGAGACTATTATCCCACTGTTACTATAGACACCATCTCTCCCTACTATACCTGCTATCCCACAGTCACACTCCCTTCCCAGATACTATCATCCCACTGTTACTATAGGCACCATCTCTCCCTACTATACTGTACCTGCTATACCGCAGCCACAGTCCTTTTCAGGAGACTATTATCCCACTGCTACTACAGGCACCATCTCTTCCTACTAAACCTGCTATCCCACAGTCACACTCCCTTCCCAGAGACTATTATCCCACTGTTACTATAGACACCCTCTCTCCCTACTATACCTGCTATCCCACAGTCACACTCCCATCTCACTGTTACTATAGACACCCTCTCTCCCTACTATACCTGCTATCCCACAGTCACACTCCCATCTCACTGTTACTATAGGCACCATCTCTCCCTACTATACCTGCTATCCCACAGTCACACTCCCTTCCCAGAGACTATTATCCCACTGTTACTATAGACACCATCTCTCCCTACTATACCTGCTATCCCACAACCACAGTCCCTTCCCAGAGACTATTATCTCACTGTTACTATAGGCATCATCTCACCCTACTATACCTGCTATCCCACATACCACCTATGCCAAAGACACATTACCTCCCCTTCAATTTAGGACCCCACAACGTAAAGGAGAAAAATCAGTTTTACAGAATAATTAAAACAATGTTACATGCTAGAAAACAAATCTAAACTCTGCATAACTCTTACATCTAGATGTGTACATTATTAATACAATTTCTGCTTTAAATAATGATCCCCATAATCAAATTTGGAGATGCAAATAGACAAAGAACACTGAAACAAAAAGTAATTTACCCAAAGCACTTGACTCTGTCATCAGATTCTTCATCCTGTCAAATAAGGCCCTGGACCTGAACTCAGATACAGTATAAATGAATCATCAAATGGAAAGACAGGTTCCACTTAAAATTTCCATTAAGTACCTAGTCTGATATTTGGGCTAATGCTGCCAAGAAGTATGTCTGTGCGTCAGATAGAGAAAACATATGCATGATTATGAGCTCCTGATAGTGAATGCCTGACATCTAAGAAACTTTTGTCATGCAACATTTCTTTCTCACTCTGTCAAAGGGAACATGGTTAAATAAACTTCTGTTCCACATACTAAGCACCATTTAGTAGATGTTTTATGTGGTATATTATTTCTATTTATTAAAGGGGATGTTCACCTACAAAAAAACTTTACTTTCCAAATAGCTCACTGTAAATAATGACTGAACAAGGCATTATTATTTATATTCTTTACTGTTTTTCCTCAAATGTTTACAATTGAATCAAATTTGTCTCTCATATTTCAGAGTAGCAGCTCAATAAGCCATTTTGTTGACATTGTGACTTTCTCAACTGCTGCAATACATTAAGGGGGTTATTTACTAAAGTCCAGTCTTGCTTTTTTGATGCAAAACTCACATATGTCGAGATTTATTAAAGTCGGATTCTGCAAAAAGTCAGAATCCGATAATCAGCCTTCTCGGACCTGCCAAGGTTGTATATAAGTCAATGGGAGAGGCCCATATCCTATTTGGAAGTTTCTGTGGTCTGCTCTGGAATCAGCCTGAAAATCCGACTATTTCAGGATTTTCGGGCAAAAATCTGTAAAATTCTGGCTTTTCGAGAAAAAGCCCCAAATAATCTAGAAAATCAGGAAAAAATCTTACGATTCTGGGTTTCGTTGATTTTATCGAGTTTTCACCCGATCTGATTAAATAGTGCTTTTTTAATAATAAGTAAGTTCAGATCATGGACTCTAGTTTGGTCTGACTTTTTTATTTGAAAAAAATCTAACTTCTTACTTCTTCATGAGGCCATTTTAACACCATTTATATTTCCTTTGGTTTAATTATAGTTAGTTACCTCTGGGGTCAGGTAGGATAGTCACATGGTTATGGAAAACAGATCCATTAACAGCCTCTTTGTCATGTTCCTATTTAATTACTGTTGTGTATACAAACAGATTTGTTGTGCAATTTCTATCTGCTCTGAAACAACTCACACAAAACAATATAAAAAAAGTTATTATGTCACTCAATGTAAAAGTAGAAAGGCGACATTTGTGTTAATGGGGTTGTTCACTTTGAAATTAACTTTTAATATGATACATCGAATGATATTCTGAGACAATGAGCAAATTGGTTTTCAGTCTGTAATTGTGGTTTGAGTAATTTAGCTTTTTTTTCAGCAGCTCTCTCAGTTTGCAGTATCAGCAATCTGGTTGCTAGGGTGCAAATTACCCTACCAACCATGGTTTCATTTGAATAAGAGACTGGAACATGAACAGGAGAGGGTCTGAATAGAAAGCAACAAAAAGTAGTAATAACAATGAATTTGTAGCCTAACAGAGCATGTGTTTCATAGATGGGATCAGTGACCCCCCATTTGAAATCTGGACAGAGTCAGAAGAAAAAGGTAAATCATTTAAAAACTACAAAAAAGAAAAATGAAGACCAAATGAAAAGTTGCTTGTAATTAACCATTCTATAACCTAGTAAAAGTTAACGTAAAGGTGAACCGCCCCTTTGATGGAGATCAGATAGAATGTTAATTTAATGGCTAGATTAAAAATATTACAAGCAGGGGTGTAACTTGCATTCCCTGGACCCCTGTGATTTTTAGCCCTGAATATGGAAAAGTGGGTGCAGACATGGGTCCTCATTGGGTCCCCACAAGAGGGCAGTTGCACTTTGTACTACTTTAATCAACTTTTTACTGGAAGTCTCACAGCTCAAAGGGCAATTCACTTTCATTAGCAAACACATAAAACATTGCCCTAAAACTCCCAGAAATGTGTTGAAACTTTCTATAACCTGCCAAATTGTATAAAATAGATGTGGTTTTTGACATGTTAGGAGGTATGGGCTACCTCAAAGTTGTTGGTAGTTCCAGCGTTTCCACAGCTACCAGTGTAAATTACTTGTGCCAAAAAAATGACATGCAGTGATGTGCGTGTCGAGTTTTCCTCTACCTGCACTCACCCCATACCCTCCACCTCCCAAACCGGCCCGTTCCATCCCCTCTATTTATAGACCTGCACTCGCCCCGCGTTGACGTTACAAAAGGGGCAGGGCAGGTGTGAGTCTATAAAATGATGACCGGAAACTGGCAGTATGAGAGTGACCCGAACATTTTTTGCGGTAGCCAGCCCAAACCGAGGTCCGGTTGGTTCTGGGGCTGCCTGAACATCACTAATGCAGATATCATTTTGACTTTGTGTCCTGGAAATTACGAGATCCCTAAATATGCTATTGCACACATCCGGTGCATCTCCACCTTGGCGTGGAATAATGAGAACAATACTGCATTGTGGCTAAAAAAAACTGGCGATTTGTGGTTGTACTTTGCGCACTGCACTTGAGCTTGCAAATGAGCCCTATTGTTTTGCTATAACTAAACAGAAGGGAGGAGATATTTGGTGCACAGGCAAGTCCAGGCTGGTTGTTGTCTATTAAGCTGCCAGTTTGACTTTTCTCAATATCTCTGTGCAGCGCAGCATGTAACGAGTAGCGGCATATATGAATAAAAAACAATAATAAATCAGTAGTGGTTGGACTGTACACATTCTTGTTGGATAATATACAGCACTGTACAAAGGGTAGAGGTCCAACATAAAGCATCCTAGGATCTGTGTGTAAACAAGGTTGACTTCTTTCTGCTGTTGAAGCTCATTTTACTTCCCCCTTGATCATGCACAAACATGAAAGTATTGCACAATGGCTTTCCCTTTGAATCTTTTCCACTCATTGCATGGTTTTTTTTTTACTGACATCTTTACTGCTCTATATTTATAGGCATTTCAAATCATTTTATTGACTGTATGTAAAGTATGAAAGGGTTGGAAGCCAAGGCCTGCCATGGGTATGTACTTACGACTTTTGTTTATTTCTATTTATTTGGACAAGGGACGTGCCAACAGCAATCCGGAGCAAAATATATATTTGTTTTAATGAGTTGACTCATCTCTTGGCATTTCTGTTTGTAGCAGTTTCTAGGAGTTGTTTTGTCCCATTGATGGGAGCACCGTAATAAGTGATATTAAAGCTTAGTAGGAATTCATGCAGTGTAAAAGTCGAACAATTTACAATAAACAGAAGAAAGGAAAGAGGGACAATTCTGCAAATTTAGTTGATAAATTATCCATATTGTCTCCCTTATCCCTTAGTGTTCCTGTTATGCTCATGGCAGTTGTCCTGGCTACCTGGAAAGTGACTGCTCTTAAACGACAAGGGAGATGACTGGCTATGTGGGAAGTGTCTGTACTCTGCAAATAAGATTATCAGCTGGCCAGTTATTTACTGATAGTGGACAAAAATATACACAAAAAAGTGCAGGCAAAGTTAAATTGTCCCTTGCACACATGATGCCCGTGTACCACCCCGTCCAGTATGCAGCATTTTTATATACATATAAGTGAATGTTTTTGTGTTTTGTTCATAGTTCACAGAGTTGTGTCAACATCTGCCACTTGCAACTCATGGGTGGCAAGGTCTATTGAGGGCAAAAATAACTTGACACATTGCACCTATTTTTTGCACTTTGAATACTGTGCAATTTGGTAAATGATCTCTTATTGCTAGTAAAGCACACTTGAAGAGATTGTCACGTATCCCAAAACCCAGAACAGATGCCAAGGATCCGGTCACAGCTCACACTCCACCTAAAACAGCCACAAACATCCGCAGTACTGTGCTGCAACGTTTTATTCCAAATTCCACAACATGTTTCGAGTCGACAAGGACCCTTTTAAAAAAAGGAAAAAGGGTTATTGTCGACTTGAAACATGTTGTGAAATTTGGAATAAAAAGTTGCAGCACAATACTGGGGATGTTTGTGGCCTCCTTCATACTATGTGAATTGTCGAATATTTGGCCTTTATGGTGTGACCTAACTAAGAAGGTGAGCCCACTAGATAAGAAGTTAAGGGACTTGCTGGGAAAACTGCATAAAACACCTACAACAGCCACGTCTCACTTTGGGAGGAGCTTGTGGTTAGTTGGATGCAGCCATGTCTTTATGTGAGAGAACCAAATTGAGGTTCTGGGCAGACAAGGGAACCGTAACATGGGACAGGAGTAACGGGGTTAGAGCAAAGGGTAGTCGTAGAACAGGCTGGGTCAATCAGTCAGCTCAGTACAGAGTCAGGATCCGGACGAATAGTCAGAAACAGGCAAAGGTTGGTTCAGGCAGCGTTTGAGCAGAGGTCAGGGACAGGCAGGGGTGAACTGCAGGAAAACTGGGCAATAAACACATCCAGTAACTATCTGGCAATAGACCTACGTTGGGTGATGGCCATGCCGAAAAGAAAAAATGTGAGAAAAGTAGTCAGTGCGAAAGTGGCGAAAGTGCACTACTTCCTCGAGGATGCGGGTGTCCCCACTAGACCACCAGGTATTGTTACAGAAATTAATTAAATTTTTTTTATACCTATCATAACATTGTATTTGCCTTCTATAATTTTGCAATATGCTTTTAATTACCTATTTCACACTTGAAAAAGAATCCATGCCGATCCGAAACATGTTGTGATTAATAAAAAACTTCTGCAGTAGAGTCTGCGAATCATGTGCTCCATCCTACACCTCATTGTTTAGGTTTTACATGTTCCTCTATGAAGGGGCTGCCATATTTGTGCAGAATTCTATTAGCATGAGAAACTTTAACTGAGAAGGGACAGTCATGTTGGCATAACAGTCAGGTTTAGGAACTTCATGGAACAATTACAAAATCAGTGAAAAAAAAATCAACATGACCTTTAGGTAACTATAATGTACACTAATTTTTGAAGAATAGTTATTTTAGTGGCAATATTACTTTAAGCAAAATTAAATAACTTCTAGGCTGTATCATAGGGGTTTTGACTCCAAATAATCTGAACCAGTCTACCAGCATTGATGTTGACCTTGGCTCCCACCTGAAAGCAAAACACATTATTTGAATACAATATAGATGTACTGTATATATACTGTATATACTTCCCAAAATCCAAATATTGATGCTAAAAGACAAGGGCACATTAATTTTAAAAATGGAGAAATGCTCATAGGGC
This sequence comes from Xenopus petersii, assembly GCA_038501925.1. Taxonomy (NCBI): domain Eukaryota; kingdom Metazoa; phylum Chordata; class Amphibia; order Anura; family Pipidae; genus Xenopus; species Xenopus petersii. The sequence continues at coordinate 134,694,728 of CM076678.1, read as the reverse complement.
AGGGCACCACTTTTTTTGTGCAAACCCCCCCTGGAACAGGACATCTACCTGATGCTTATCAGACAATTCCGGGAACCCTCCTTAGTATTGGTGGAAAAGGCTGGGAAACCTGGGACTTAATAGCATGATACCTCCATACAATGGGCCAGATTTAATTTAGTGAGAGAAAGGTTTATCATATAAAAACTCATGGATGAGATTCAATTTGAGATTCAGAAAAACTTATTTCACGATTTATCATATGAAAACTCAAATGAAGTCTTTGGGAAAAACTGGAACTGAATTATGAGAAATGTTTCTCCTAATGTTTCTCCTTGAATTTAATCTCATCCATGAGTTTTCCTGTGATAAACCATAAGGTAACTTTTTATGACTGAATTGAATCTGGCCCAGTGGGTGTTCAGAATTACACCTTAGGAAGTCTCTGGACTCTGATGGCCCTTTTCTCATTTTCGATGGCAAAACCAGGCTACTCCTTGGCTTCTTTTTTCTCAGATATCCCTTCTGACTTTCAACATCCGGCCATTATCCCACCCTGGCTAATCAGAATACTTCCTCACCGATGACACAACGAAATGACACAGCACAGTGTTGGGTGGGGAGAATGTTCAGTAGTTAGGGCAGCCCTAGAAGATTTCTGGAGGACCTTGGGGAATGGGCAATATTTATTGTTCAGAAGGACAGTATTACTCAAAATGGAGAAAGAAGAAAATGCACTCATACATTTCGATGTGTACCCAAAGTACCTGCAATCTTTTATTGGTGCGGAATACAAAAATCAAAAGTTTCAGCGGTGTACTTGGACGAAGGGGGCGTGAGGCTTCTGAAACATTTGATTTTTGTACTCCGCACCAATAAAAGATTGCAGGTACTTTGGGTACACCGCATCGAAATGTGCATCTTTCTCTTTCTCTATTTTCGGTTAACTCTCACATTGAGTCACATGATAATCTGAAGTTAGCACCGACAAAGAAGTGTGTAAAACAAACCGTGAGTGTATTGAACCCTAAAATTATTGACAGTATTACTCAGACTTACAATACTTTCTACCTTGTTAGACAACACCAAATCTTTATGGCCTTTAGTATCTATATTGCTATAAGCCTTTTCTGCTGGAGACATGAATTGAACTAAAGAAAATGTAGACAATGCAAAACATCTCCAAACTTCAGACATAATTACAACATTTCCAATCTCTAACCACACTTACAAAGAAATAATCTGAAAGGGCTATGATTGAAAGTATTTAGATCTGAAATACGAGTGAAGATGTCACTAAGACACTGTTTATACGGTAAAGGAGCAGCAAGAAAAGGGTGATCCTTCTGGCAAGCTCCCCAGAAGCAAAAACTGGAATCTATATCCAGACATCTGTAATTCTGAAACCAGAGCTGGGATCTTCCCAATGGTCCTGCACATATTTGTCTCAAGGAGTCACGCAGATCAGAGAACACACTACAAGTCCCTTGCTGCCAGAAATAGAAAAGCATTTGGTTGGCACCGGCATGTCCTCTCAGACAGAGAGATAAGCATGACCTTGTGTGAAGTGGGAGGGCTGGGCAGTTATAGTAGAGGAATTCATCTACAGAAGGTAGTAAGGTTGTAAGGAACCAGCCACTAGATGATTAAGCAGATCACAGTGGGGAAGTTTAGTTTAAAAAAAATCCTAAAGAGAAATTGACTGACCTCTGAATCCAAGCTGTTTATAAACTAGAGTAGAACTCAACCATAACTAAATCTCTTTATTAGGAAAATCTTCTTGTGTTGTTGTTGTGCTTCTCTCTGTCATATCATGTTAGCCTTCTGTGACTAAGGAATCCACAAAGCTATTGCAACTGCAACAAGTGTTGGATCACTGTGCCTGAGATGTTTTGTCTCTTGCTCTACACTGGTAACGCAGGAAGTCAATAGAGACATCTGGAAGAATAAACAAGTGCAACACTCATTGGCTGCTTATAGGGGTTGTTTAAATTAACTTTCAGTATGATGTAGAGAGCGATATTCTGAGACAAATTGCAATTGGTTTTCATTTTTTAATATTTGTGGTTTTTGAGTTATTTAGCTTTTTATTCAGCAGCTCTCCAGTTTGCAGTTTCAGCAATCTGGTCCAAATTCCCCTAGCAACCATGCATTGATTTGAATAAGAGATTGGAATATGAATAGGAGAGGCCTGAATAGAAAGATGAGTAATAAAAAGTAGCAATAATAAATTTGTAGCCTTACAGAGCATTTGTTTTTTAGATAGTGTCAGCAACCCTCATTTGAAGAAGAAAAAGGCAAATAATAAAAAAAAATATAAAGAACAATGAAGGGCAATTGAAATGTTGCTTATAATTTGCCATTCTGGTGAACCGAAATTTGTCTCAGGAATTGGAAAATGGGCTTTTCTTTGCTGAAACGTCTACTGAAAATATTCTACTTTTTAAAATGTATTTTATAGCAAAATGACTTTCACACAGCACAATTGGCCACAGTTTTATCTAAAATGTACCCTAAATAGTACAAAAGAAGAACGCAAAGTCATACAAGGCTGCTAACTAGCTTTCCTGTAGATTGCAGATGAGTAATGTGACAATGTGTGTAAATTACTAACAACCTTACTTTGTGTCTGTGTTTCTCCCATAATAGGTTTTTAATCACAAAGCACCTTCCAGTCTCACTTATTAAAAATGCAACTGATGCCAAGCTTAAGGACTAAAGAATAACTACTGGAATATTGGAATGATAAATTAACATTCCCAATAATTTTCACCCCTTTCCAAAATCCCATACAAACTGAAAAAGAGTAAAACTGAGCAGCTGGAGAAAAGGCTAAATACAAATAGATTGCACAAAATATCTAAGGTAGAAAGGATAAAATATTTGGGTACTTTTTTAAATGGGATGTACTGTCCCCAGTAGTGATGGGCGACTTTGGGACATTTCACTTTGCCGAAAAATTTGCAAAACGGAGCCTCGTTTTTGACGCCGGCGTCTGTTTTTTGGATGCCGGCGCACATTCAACGGAGAAAATGCGCCGGTGTCCAAAACAACAGATGCCGGCATCCAAATAACCGGACACCAGCGTCCAATGTTTTTTTGACTTGGGCAAATTTTTGAGGCGGTTTTGCGAATCGCGGGAATTTGCCGCAAATTTGCACCTGGCGAGTAAATTCGCCCATCAATAGTCCCTAGGTCAAAGGAATGACTAAAAATGTGTCAGGAATTAGACTGAGCTCCTATTGTTCCTAGTAAGAGTTGCTGATGAGTGGAACACCCAAGCACAGTTCGGTCACACGCAGATGAACAAATATTTTAAACAAAGGCATTGGTAATTTGAGTGAATCAGGCCAATTAATTGTGTAAATGACTGATTTGTTTGTGACCAGTTTTACACAAATTTTTGGGCCGGTTTAGTGACCACAATGTCACTGGAATTCTGGGGCAAATAAAGCCCACACCTCAAAATTTAAAGGAATTTGTAAATTTATCTTGTGGCTATTTGCCTATACATGTTCCATAGGCTCAGGTCAAGCAAATTAATTGAGGTCCATGAGATCATTCATTGGGTCAGTAATCAGCGAGTATGTCTCTGTCATGTAGAAATAAATCATATGGAAAAATTTCAGTCAATAAAGCCAAGTTGAGTCCTGGATGTTCCTGGACTCCTCACTACACAGCCCGTGCCAGAAATAATTTATGCTTTCAAAGTTGGCTACAGGGGGCTGTCATCTTGTAACTTTGTTAAATATCTTTACAAGACTAAGACTGTGCACATGCTCAGTGTGGTCTGGGCTGCTTAGGGATCTTCATAAACAAAGCTGCTTGAGTTCTGCATGGCTGGGAAGTAAGGCGGGGGCTCCCCCTGCTGTTCATAAGTATGATTGTTTCCCTGCTCAGTAGTTAGGGACCATCTGACAATTCCTATCCACAGCAGTAAATGAAGGGAGAATTTCACTGCATACGGTCAGGTTTCTTATAAAAACTATACACATTTTTTAATTAAAGTATATTGGAGATAGGTTTCTTTTTCATTAAGGAAAGTAAAAATGGGATTTTATCTTTTTGCCTTTACATGCCCTTTAAATGCAATCGTCTCCATTCTTGTGTTAGTGACATGTTAGATCAGGAAGGTTCAGGGGAGCATTACTATTTCAGCATCCATTCTACCACACAAATGACTTCTCAACATCAAATGCCCTATATCATGGGTTTGTGCATGTTACACAGAAATATAGCAGGTCTATGATGATTACAACAGGGAAGGACACACAATATAAATTTGATTTATAAATTTGATTTACTGAGCAGAAGTTGGAAAATAATGTCAAGAATTATATTTAGGACTTTCTTCAGCTCATACTGAGAGCTACGTTTGAGTGGCAGGCTAATGCCAAATTCTGCGCAGTGATGGAATTTTGCCACTTCAATGTAAATTTTCCAAGATTAATATCTGCAGTTACAGGTGCACCTCACTATAAAAAAAACTATTGAATTGCATCTTTAAAGTCATGTCCCTGTTGAATTTGAAATAGCATTATTATTATCCTTTATTTACATAGAACTGACGTTTTCTGCAGCAATTATACATGATTTATATCAATCCCTGCGCCAGGGTAGTTTACAATCCCATTTACATAACAGTCAGTTTAATCAGCAGTCAGTTAACCTGCCTCTAGGAGTCATTTGTGACCTCTAGGGGTGCAAGTGCAAGAGCGTGCTCCGTAGTGCTTACATCCTAAGTGTTTCACCCCCTTGTATGCTCTGCACTGAGCACCAAATGAAGAATTTGACGCTCAAAAGAGTGCAGCATCAGGATGTGTATTAGGATAGGTGGTTAAGACAGGGCCTTGATGCAGACTGTGATCCTACTGCTTCTGTCTTGTGCCTCCGCTCCTGCCTCTCTTGACTGTATTTCTGCCTATTATAGACAGTGTTCCCTTTGAAACACATTCTGCTGGTCACTACACTCTGAAATAATGCGCCTTCAGAAAGGCTGGTGTTCAGCCAAAAAGTCAGTATGTTTGCCTACAATAAATGATTGCGAATTGATTTATAAGTCCCATGAGTATGGTCTCTTTTGCTTTATATATATATATATATATATATATATATATATATATATATATATATATATATATATATATATATATATATATATATATATATATATATATATATATATATATATATATATATATATATATATATATATATATATCATGTCTTCAGAAAGGTCCAGACTTGACCAAAACGTTGACAAATAAACTTCACTTTGCTTGATCTCATTATGAAGTCCTGGAGTGCGTCATTCCTTGGAACACGACTATCTGCACTATATATGACAGCACCCAGGCAGTAAAACTCTGCTGGATTGGAGTGCACCACAGCCTGAACTGTATATATATATATATACTGTAAATAAAAAGGATCCTATATCCATACTCAGTGTCGGACTGGCCCACCTGGATACCAGGAAAACTCTCGGTGGACCCAGGTGTCATTGGTCCCTCATGCTGCTAAACATTTGTTCTATTTCTATGAGAACAAAGTAGCTGAAAAGATGGAATAATAGATGATAGTATTATAGTATGTAAAGAAAAGAGACTAGTAGAATAGAGATTGAGTGAGGAGAGGAAGAATAATAGTACTGGGAGAGGGACCCTTGTCTAAGATTAATTGGTGGGCCCCTGGTCAAAGGTTATTGGGTGGGCCCTTGGTATCCCAGTCTGACACTGTCTATACTAGTGGAAAAACACTAATTTACTGGGTTTCCTGTAGACTAAGATTACTGTTGCTACTCTATACTCTATATAATGGTAGTATTATTTTTAATCTAGACCAGTGATCCCCAACCAGTGGCTCATGAGTAACATGTTGCTCACCAACCCCTTGGATGTTTCTCCCAGTGACCTCAAAGCAGGTGTTTAATTTTATATTCCAGTCTTGTAAACAAGTTTTAGTTGCATTAAAAACAGGGGCAATGCCAAACAGAGCCTTTGACAGTCCACATAAGGGCTACAACATAGCCAATCACAGCCCTTATTTTGTACCCCTGGGACTTTTTTAATGCTTTGTGTTGCTCCTCAACTCTTTTAACATTTGGATGTGGCTCACAGGTAAGAAAAGTTGGGGTCCCCTGATCTAGACTTTAGAAAAGTCCTTATTGCAGTGATATATACCAGAAATAGAGTGGTTAGTATGGCATGTGTAGATGACTGATGGATATTAGTGCGACACACTAAAATCAGATCAAATTTTTTTATATATCCATGCTATTTAAGCAGAAGTTAGTACAGACCTGGTAAAATGAAAATTCTTTGGGAATGGGCCAGAAGGAGAAATCCACTTAACTCATGTTGTATCTGGCTTTACTTGGAGCACTGCCATACTCTATAGACTCAACAGAGATAACTGAAGCCTGGGCCAACGTCACTTATTACTGTCTACCGAGAGATAATTGCACGTGGGGTACCTTTATGGACATGGATATGATTTTATCTTAATTAAAACCTGTAATTGGTGGAATATAAATCAATTTTGCAAGTAACAGGCAAACAATACCAAGCAAAGGTGAATATGGGGACTGCTTAGCCTCAGCTATGTGCCTATGATGCCAGGTACATTGGGAAATACAGAACATCTTGTCAATGGAAAAGGGCACACAAATGGCTACACTAAATAAACATACCATGAACAGCTCAAAGATTTCTATGCATGTAATCTATATTTAATGCGTGAGAAAGTGCAATGGCTACAGTGAAAACTACGGCTAAATATACAGAATTAAGGCTAAGTACACAGTTGCTGGAGACAGGGTGCTTATGCACTTCAGCAAGTTGATTCCGCACTTCACCAGCTGTCAATCACCTTGGTTTCAGTTGGACCGCTTCCTAATTGGGATGACAGAAAATGTTGTTTTGAAGTGGTTCTGCAGGATGTGAAATCACTGCAGAAATAATTTCTCAAAATAATGGTACCAGTGGTTATATTCTCTGTTCTATAATACACGTTAACCTCTGACCCAAGTAATGCAGAATGTAGCTGAGCCTTTTCCAGCAATACGATTAGATGACAAGTGATTAACCTTTTCCCTGCTAAACATCAATGGCTCAGCAGAGCTCATTATATGCAACACAGCTTTGCAGGTCAGTATTTTACCATTATTTACCAGGAAGGGTCAGTGACTACACCCACACATCCCAAGACACATCATAACTCACATTATATTGCCTAAATCAAAGTTTCTGTCAATATGCTTTCTGATTTAATGTAACACTAGAATGAAAGGGCATTACTATGAGCCTGAAAGACAATCATTTTCAAATCCCCACGAGTCACATGAACTCATTGCCCTGATGAATGAAAAATAGAGAAATAGTTCATATATACTATTACATAATGTATAAGGATACACTTAACAATGCTTATTTAATTTGCTTTTATTTGTATTAGTGGGACTGCCATGCTTCTTCCAAAGAGCATTCACTTTAATGATCAGTACCCAAATATACTGTATATATTTACCTCTGTGCCCCTACTGTAATTAATATGGATGTTAGAAATCTCGAAGGAGTTCCACGGCTATACAGCTGAGTGCTTTTCTAAAGGTCACATAACTTTGCAGTGACTTCTAATAGCTAATAAACTTTATTAGGTTCTATATGATCCTCAGAATGGCAATTTGAATGGTGACAATGTGCATGACGCATATATGAGTGATGTCACTCGCGCACAGCAATACTTGTGGGTCTTCTCCATAAGCCATAGAAAAATTATGTGTTTATGAATCCGGTCCCTGAGGAAGTGTGGTGGCTAACTACGTGAAAGACGTTGGACTGAATTGTATTCATCTATTTTTCTACGTGCTTTACTTACAGTATGTTGGATATTTTGTAAGCAGTGTTTTATTAATTTATTTAAATTTGCTACACTATATACTGGCTTCTATGTTTTATGTCCAACCTGTGGAACATTTTATCACTGATGGGGCATTTGAAGCTCTGCTGCAGGACCATATGCATCTTTATTCCTTTACATTTAGCTTAATACTAGTCTATATCTGGTGAACTGGCTGACTCACTGGGTGTGCAGTAAAGGAGAGATTACACAAGTGCACAAGTCACTTTAAGTGGATTTTATTGGTAATTTTTCCCACATCTTTTTGCACAATTTTGTATTAACTTTCTACACCATATAGATTTTATCTAATGTGTGCTTCCATGTAGTTCAATTACTTCTATACCTTATGTTGTAAATTATTAGGATATTAGAAGTCACCTTGGAGTTTTATGACCTTTATGACCCTTAGATTTGTCTGACCTAATCCTAATTTCTATACGTTGCGTAGTTTTACCATTTCCGAAAAGCCACAAGGGCATTTGATCAGGTAACGTGCCTCTTTAAATTGTGGTCGAAATCTAATGTCACCCCTGCCTATGGTGATATTTTTATGATTTATTTTGTATATGCACAAAATACATATTGTGAATATTGTTTACATTGGGGTGGTTATATTGATGATGTGTTACATAGTTACATAGCTACATAGTTAAATACATAGTTAAATTGGGTTGAAAAAAGACAAAGTCCATCAAGTTTAACCCCTCCAAATGAAAACCCAGCATCCATACACACACCCCTCCCTACTTTCACATAAATGCTATATACCCATACCTATACTAACTATAGAGCTTAGTATCACAATAGCCTTTGATATTATGTCTGTCCAAAAAATCATCCAAGCCATTCTTAAAGGCATTAACTGAATCAGCATCACAACATCACCCGGCAGTGCATTCCACAACCTCACTGTCCTGACTGTGAAGAACCCCCTACGTTGCTTCAAATGAAAGTTCTTTTCTTCTAGTCTGAAGGGGTGGCCTCTGGTACAGTGATCCACTTTATGACCATCTAAAGGGCCAGCATTGCATTCCTTTTATAGTTTCAAGATATAATTGATACATTTCCCTACTACAAATTTAATGGTATTTTACTCTAAATTGATGAGTTTCTTTAATGGAAATATATCAGACATGTATTCATTAATGATACATTCCCTATTCTGGTCTGTGTCTTCTCTTCGCCTAGATCTCAAAATTTATCTGGAGATCAGAAGAACTTCCAAGTCCCAGAATCCCTCACTGCACAACAGAACAAGGTGAGGGAGGGGTTCAATCTCTGTGTGAGGAACTGGTCCCTGTAACCTGATAGAACAGTGATCCCCAACCAGTGCTTCGCAAGCAACATGTTTTCCACCAACCCCATGGCTGTTGCTCTGAGTGTCCTGAAAGAAGGTGCTTATATTTGAATTGGAAAACGAAGTGGATACGAGTGCCATACCGCCACCGATTACATTGTAACCGACGGGAGGCAGTTCGTGGGATTAGTCACCCCAAAGAAGAAGAGATTTGCCGCTGGGCTACTAATCTCCCCGAATCTGAGCGTGTGCCCTGTCCCTCACAGTGAGCTTATCCCTGCAGGGCAATACACTAACCATTGCATACCATGTGCAGAAATCACATTGGAGCAATCAATAGAAACATAAGGTCTTATTAATCTGATGCAGGGCCTCACTGATATGGTCTATTATTCAGGTATGGAGTTAAATAATCTTATTGAATTTCCTTAAATGTTTGGCTTGAATAAAAAGAGAAGGACCACTCAAATCATTTCAATAATTTTTGTACTGACGGACTTTAATGAAATTTCTCTTAGAACAAATTAAGGGCGTATTCATATGTCCGGAAAATGGTTTTAAACTACCCTCTGTATCAAGGACAAGCTTAATTGACGTTACATTCGCAGGCTTACTATGAATGTTTGTCAGAAAAAAATAAGAAATGAAGCAGGGAAATATACCCCTATACCTGTCACACTCTATCAGTGAGTGCCATATAAAATATTTACCTGCAGGTTTGAAGTGCTTATATATTATTGCATTCCTCTGTTTTAACCTTGGAAAATGATACAGACAGGTAACACATAGTACAGTTCCTGCTTACAATACACACTGTTATAATTCCTCTCTGTACCCGTTATCCAGAAAGCTCCAAATTACAGGAAGGCTCCCATAGACCCCATTTTATCCAAATATTTAAAAAAAATTGCCTTTTTCTCTGTAATAATAAATCAGTACCTTGTACTTAATCCAAACTAAGATATGGGGCAGATTCACTAAGGGTCGAATTTCGAAGTTAAAAATACTTTGAAATTCGACCCTCGAATTGAAATCCTTCGACTTCGAATATCGAAGTCGAAGGATTTAGCGCTAAACGTTCGATCGAACGATCGAAGGATTTTTCGTTCGATCGAACGATTAAATCCTTCGAATCAAACGATTCGAAGGATTTTAATCAAACGATCGAATGAATATCCTTCGATCAAAAAAAGCTTAGCAAGCCTATGGGGACCTTCCCCATAGGCTAACATTGACTTCGGTAGGTTTTATCTGCCGAACTAGGGGGTCGAAGTTTTTTTTTAAAGGGAAAGTACTTTGACTATCGAATGGTCGAATAGTCGAACGATTTTTACTTCGAATCGTTCGATTTCGATCGAATTCGAACGAATTTAACCAATACGATGGTCGAAGTACCCAAAAAAAAATTCGAAATTCGAAGTTTTTTTCATTTGAATCCTTCACTCGAAGTTAGTGAATCTGCCCCATAATCAATCATTATTGGAAGTAAAACCAGCCTATTGGGTTTATTTAATGTTTAAAGATTTTATAGTAGACTTAAGGTATGAAGATCCAAATTATGGAAAGATCTATTATCCAGAAAACCCCAGCCCCCTGAGCATTCTGAAAAACAGGTCCCATACCTGTATAAGTATAAGTATAGTGAAATGGATAAGCTTAGTAAGGCTGCATGTTGTACCTGTTTAGTAAAAGCTGACTCTTTCTAAGTGAATTAGCAGCATTCAAATGATCAGCAGATATATTGGAGCAATTAGAGATAGTCATAATAATATATACTTCTATTATTTTGTGACATGTAATGATCTGGCCCTACATGCTTCATTACGGCGCATAATTTGTGCTGCTGAGAATGACATATACATCATGGCGGAGTTAATGGAATTTTTATTTGGAAATTTGCTTCGGTCATTACTTGCTCCATAGACTTCTCAAGTGTTACAAAGCGACTTGCATTTTAGATGAAGATGGTTTGTATAATGAATCTTCCAGAGCTTTAATGTAGACGTCCATAAAGTTTGTTATAGAAGAGTTATTATTGCATTAGGATCAAATGTAGTTCTGGGTCCTAGCTACTTATACAAGCACCGGCCCGGGGTTACACCAGTGAGCACCACGGAGAGATTCTCTTCCATCTTCCTCTGCGCATGCGTTTGCCCTGGGAAATTTGGAGCAAGAAGAAGACGGAAGAGAAGAGCTCCTTGGTGCTCACTGGTATAACTGCGGGTGGTGCAGTTTTCTGCTGATTGTAGCACCGGACGGGGTTTCAGGTAAGTCAACACAATCACTTATGGCGGGGGTGCCCAAGTGCACCAAACCTTTCCTTCTCCTTTAAAGAATCAGGAGAAGAAGGCAAATAATTACAAAACTATAAAAAATAAATGCCAATTGAAAAGTTGCTTATCATACCAAAAGTTAACTTAAAGGTGAACCACCCCTTTAAGGCTACAGTTAAATTGCATATCAGATCCAGACTATTCAGGCAGAGAGCTCAGCTTCATATGATATATGTTAGGACTTACCAAAGAGAAGAGCTCGGTAAGCATAAAATCACTGCGACCATGTGGTACGACTTAAATCTACTTATCAGATCTATACATATAAAGTACAGGCACTTTGCAATAGTAGGATTGAATCTTAAAGATAAGGACTAATATTCCAAGCTAGACATAGTATGCATGGATAGAATTATTCATAACAAGTTCTCAGGCTTTTTTGAAGTCTTCAGTTCTCATAAATAACAAATATCCTCAGTATTTCAACATTTTACTGCAGTGCAATGTGGACCACTTAAATGCAAGTCTAATAGTTGGAATTCTAGTTAATGGGCTTTATATAGGTGTCTCCCACCCCCATCGCATTTTTTCTTCCCAGCACCAATGCCATTTATAGCACCTATTCTAGCAGATGGCGAATTCCAGACATGTTGCTCTTTGCCTGTAATCTCTTTCTTACTCTGACAAATGCCTCTGCAAATATAAAAATAATAAAGCAAATTTGTCGGGAAGCCTAATCTGTCTCAATGGCTCATAAAGATTCCTACTGTGAAAAGTCTAATGTATTAAATTTCTTCTACATCTCGAATATAATGAAGGACTACGTCGAGTGATTAAAGGTTACCAGAAATCTGTTATGAAGGTGAATAACAAGAAGAGACCACCTTCAGCCAAGCGCATGGAGGTTTAACAGAGCTCCTGGGAGAAGATGACCTTTAGAACCTGATTAATGTCTCATCGAGATGGGCCGAATTATCAGAGAACATATGCAGCCCTTGGGGTCAAATGCAGCCCTTGACAATGAACAGAAGTTCTCGTGGTTGATAAGCAGCTTTGCTGACTAAATGCATTAAAAAACCCTTCTGCCCCTGTTACTGTTTAATTTGCTTACTGAGGAACTGTTGCAGAGGTTCTACGTCAGGAGGGGGTTGAGTATGAATGAAAGGAGGGAGTGTCTGTTACTCAATTAGCATGCTGCTTGGAACACTGATCATAGAAGCAGCTCCAACACGTGCAACTCCTTAAAATCTTCTATATTTGGATGGAAAAATGTATGTTTGAGTTTGCCATAATCCAGGAATAGGGAATCTGCAGCAAGCCAGATGTTGTTGAACTAGCACTCATTTCAGACTTGAGATAGAATTGCTGAAATTGTAGCACAATAATAACAGCCTGAAGACAATTTCTCCAGTAGTTAGCATTTTGGTTTTCCATCTGTCAACAACAGCTCAGACAACCCGTTTGATGACTGTCATGGTATCTTAGCATTATCATAAAATAGGCTACTACCAAATTGCTTTGTTTTTAGATCAATGTAACAATCAATAACTAGTTTGATATTTTGCTACCTATAAATGACCTCCTCTCTGGACCCCTGTCAACCTACAGAATAGAGGCTGTAAGGCAGTTATAGAAAATCAATACATATTTTCACAGCGGACATGCAAAGTCCTTGGTCTGTCCATGTGCTTTCCAAGATATCTGTACATAGTTTCTACATAAGTATTGTCTAGCAGAGACTGGAAGCCACACTGGTACATCAAATATATGCACTTTGAAGCAGATCTATGATTAATTAAACAATTCCTGGAGCAAGGCCAACCTAAAGGCTATATCAAAGGAATAGCACCAAGTCATGCTTAGTTGGCAATGCTATCTACTAGAGCATCTGTGTGGGTAATGATCTCACCAAAAAGAGCAACACAGATCTTGGCAAGCACACATCTCAAAGGCAATGCAAATTATCTCTGTATCCATTGGTATATTTAACTTGTGCACAAAAGAACCAGACCTTGATCACACTGTCATTAATCCGCTTGGGGTCTCTGTCCACCAGATCAATCTCCTTAGTCAGTAGATCTTTTGTGATCTTGCCTTCATAGAAGGATTGTTCTTCTGCCATAACTCTGTCTTGCATCTTTCCCAGCACCTTTCACTCCACTGCCGTCCCGCTGTCCCTTGTGTTTGGATGGTAGCCTCTGAAAGAACAGTTTGCTATATCTTTGTGATGTGTGCCTGACAAGCTTCCCTGGATGCCAAAGGACAGCTGCTTTACATAACTTAGCAAAGCTCGGTGTCATATCTGACCCCAGGCTAGCTCTCATCTGAATCTGATCCATCAGATCACTCCAAGTTTGAGAGATACATTCCTTAGCACTACTATATAACATAGAAATCAGTGAAGGAGCATGGGAGCATTAATATAGGTGAAGGGTTTGTTAGGTGTTTAACAGGGATCTACACTCAAAAATAATTAAAATAATTAATTTGCCTGATAAACGACATTAGAATTCCAAGCAACTTTCCAATATACATTCTGTGCAAATTGACCATGGTTTAAAAGTTATTTGCAAATATTTAAATGTAGTATGAAAATGAAATACTGTAAATGCCTTCCTCTGCTAGATAAGCATTGTAACACAGTTACATTATTAATCTGCACAATATACAGTATCTGCATTTAATGTACTAATACTTCTTGGCCCAAACCTACCCTGCATGTTGCATGCCCTTCTACCCTCCCATGCTGCTTCTGCCAATCAACCCCCGACCACTTATTGGTTCAAAAGGCTTCCTTTACAATTGCTCTCCTTTGGTCAGCGTTGGACTGGGGTGTGTCTGGCCCATCTGGGCTGTGACATCAGGGTCCTGCATTCCCGGGCCCCCCTCCCCTACCCCCATGGGCCCCCTACCCCAAGAGCAAATAACAGGAATGAAAATGACACAATATAAGTGCACAAATGACATCAAATCTATATATCATTTCCCCCAATTAGATGTTGGTTAAGTTAAGAGATGACTGCCATTGAGTTAACACTTTAAAAATGAAGCATTACTCTATTCTAATGGCCAATTGAATGGAGTAGTTTCAATTACTTATCTATATGGAATATAGGTAAATAAAGTAAGGGTAATTTATGACCAGTGAGGAGTGAATTTATTCGCCGGCCATGGATTTGCAGCGAAATTCCGAATTACGCCATGTGCAAATTTTTTTTCCGAAAAAATGCTATGAGAATTCGATGTTGAAAAATTTGCAGAGGAAAAATGGCCATAAGAAAAAATGGCACTTAACTTTAATGTATTTGGAGAAAAAAGTTGCCATAAGAAAAAACGCCCATCGACTTTAATGAATGAGGACAAAAAAAACGCCATAAGAAATTAACGGCCATTGACTTTAATGCGTTGCGACAAAAAAAGTCGCCATAAGAAAAAACGCCCATTGACTTTACTGAATGAGGACAAAAAAAATCACCATAAGAAAAAACGGCCATTGATTTTAATGCATTAGGACAAAAAAAAGTCCCCATAAGAAAAAACGCCCATTGACTTTATTGAATGAGGACAAAAAAAAAATCGCCATGAGTAAAAACGGCCATTGACTTTAATGCATTAGTACAAAAAAAAGTCGCTATAAGAAAAAACGCTCATTGACTTAAATGCATTTGGACAAAAAAAATTGCCATAAGAAAAAACGCCTGTTGACTTTAATGCATTTGGAGCTAGAAAAATTGTTGCGCGCATGAAAACACCATTTTGCGATTTTTTTTTTGTTTGCAGTTTCGCAAATTTTTCTGCAAAGTGAAACGGAAAGATTCGCTCATCACTATTTACAGTATGACTGCAAGTGCAGTGTGCATAGGTCAATTACACCTATTTGAGATTCAGTGAAACTGTACATGCTCAGTGAGCTCTAGGCAGCTGTGTCTGGGTTTGCTGCAAATCATCAAGCAGAAGATGAGGTTCTTCTGTCATAGAGGCTGATGGCAGAATTCTGATGCTAACTGCTCTGGTTTTTGAGCTGTCATGCAATGAAAATTTGAATTAATTAATTCATCAGCGTGGTATTGAGACTTTTATCTTCTATATATACAGTGTACTGTAAATGGATCCCTAAGCTCAGGTAAGTGACTGCAGCCCAAAGTATGTTCTTTGAATCAGCAGAAAAGAAGATGGGGAGCTACTGGGGCATCTTTGGATCAAGAGATCTTCACTGCAGTCGGGACCTTGAGCCTCTCAGAATATAATGAGCAGCATTTATAGCCAACTTCTTTGTTCAGCTTTATGTTATGTATTGACTGTTAATGTGTGTAATATGTTCTGCTGGTAATTATTTCCCTAGCATCTGCCTCTCTATCTGTCCCTTCCTCCCATATTGCTGGCAGTTCTCCCATCCTGAGTAAAAGTTGTTCTACTACCAGCTGCTGTGAGCCTTTACTGTACTAATACAGGGTCCAGAGTATAATACTTTTGTTTTCTTATCATTTTAAATGCATGGAGGAGATCTGAGAATGGAAAGAGATGTTTAGCTATCATTAGGTGAGACCTTGAGAACGTCATATTTAAGTTAACTTTTAGGGGCAGATTTATCAAAGGTGAATTTTCGAATGAAAAAAATTAAAATTTTTAGCTCGATTTGAATTTGAAAAAAATGAAAAAATTAGAATATTGAAATTTATCATGTACTGTCTCTTTGAAAATTCAACTGCGGCCATTCGCCATCTAAAACCTGCTGAATTGCTGTTTTAGCCTATGAGGGACCTACTAGAACCTATTTGGAGTCAATTGGTGGACTGTGAAGAATCAAAGTTTTTTTTCGGAAAGACTTTGAATCGAATTCGATCGAATGCGCTATTCCTATTTGAACGAAAACGGACCTATTCAACCCAAAAAAAACTTTTTTTAATTCGAATTTCGCAGTTTTTTCAATTCAAAATTCGACCCTTGATAAATCTGCCCCTTATTATATTATTAGTACATATGGTTAATTCTAAGTAACTTTGTGTTTTCCTTTGTATAGTTTTTGAAGTATTTGCCTTTTTCTTCTTAATCTTTCCAACTTTTAAGTAGAGGAGTCACTGACCCCATCTAAAAAGCAAATGCTCTGTAAGGCTACAAATATATTGTTATTGCTACTTTTTATTACTCGTAATTTGGACCCTAGCAACCAGATTGCTAAAATTGCAAACTGGAGAGTTGCTGAATAAACATAAAAATAACTCAGAACCCATAAAAATTAAAAGCAATTGCAATTTGTCTCAGAATATCACTCTCTACAGCAGTGATCCCCAACCAGTAGCTCGTGAGCAACATGTTGCTCTCCAACCCATTGGATGTTGCTCTCAGTGTCCTCAAAGCAGGTGCTTATTTTTGAATTCCAGACTTGGAGGCAAGTTTTGGTTGTATAAAAACCAGGTGCACTGCCAAACAGAGCCTCAATGTAGGTTGACAATCCACATGGGGCTACTAAATGGCCAATCACAGCACTTATTTGGCACCCCAAGAACATTTTTCATGCTAGTGTTGCTCTCCAACTCCAACTTTTACTTCTGAATGTTGCTCACGGGTTCAAAAGGTTGGGGATTCCTGCTCTACATCATACTAAAAATGTATTTAAAGGTGAACAACCCCTTTAATGAGACAACATATTATAGAAAGGTAACAAACCTTGACAAGCAGAATTAGATAAATTCTGTGCATAGACTGTGTTTCAAGATCCTATACGAGAGATCTATAAAAGAAAAAAAATATATCAACTTCTATGAATAGTGATGCACATTTTTGGGCAAGTTCTATCTCTTTTTTCTGTCTGGTTTCAGAGTACACATTTACAATAGTTGTCCCTTAGGGCATGTAAAATCTAAAATAGAATAAGGCTAGAAATGCTGTATTTTGTATACTAAATATAAACATGAACTTACTGCACCACAAGCCTTATCAAACAAATGATTTATGCTTTCAAAGTTGGCTACAGGGGTCACCATCTTGTAACTTTGTTAAACATCTTTGAAAGACTAAGACTGTGCACATGCTCAGTGTGGTCTGGGCTGCTTAGGGATCATCATAAACAAAGCTGCTTGAGTTCTGCATGGCTGGGAAGTAAGGTGGGGGCTCCCCCTGCTGTTCATAAGTATGATTGTTTCCCTGCTCAGCAGTTAGGGACCATCTGACAATTCCTATCCACAGCAGTAAATGAAGGGAGAATTTCACTGCATACAGTCAGGTTTCTTATAAAAACTATACACATTTTTTTAATTAAAGTATATTGGAGATAGGTTTCTTTTTCATTAAAGAAAGTAAAAATGGGATTTTATTTTTTGCCTTTACATGCCCTTTAAGGGCAGAGACACACGCGAAGATTCAGGGAGATTTAGTCGCCCATCGACAAATCGCCTTTTCTTCCGGCGACTAATCTCCCAGAAAAGCCTTCCCATCAGCTAGGATCTAAATCGCCAGCGAGATGGAGCCAGAGCACTTCCTTTTCTGAAGTCGCCAGAAAGTTTCCTTGTGTGGCAACTTCGGGCGACTAAGCGCTCAGAGCGCCATCCCGCCAGCGATTAGTTTCTAGCGTGCGGGAAGGCAGAAGAGGTGAGTTGTCAGGCGACTAAATCGGCCACGAATCTTCGCGTTGTTTTTATATGAGCAGGTCCTTAATGGTATTACGTGGGTGGGGTTCAAGAAACTATTTTTTGCTAATGTTGGTTTTTGTTATGTGGAAGACTAATAATGTATGTTTATACACAACTGAATATGACAAGACAAGAGCTTATAGGGGTATTAGACTACAGAAGCCACAATTTTCCCTTCTGTAAAAACTACAGGACCATTATGATTGCTCACACCTAATTCCTAACACTTTGGTTTGAGCTGGGAACAGACCCAGAATAAATATTAGCTTTCAAGTGCTCATTATTCATTCCTCCCAGGCATTGATAAGAGATGTTCTTGGAGATAGGATTGCGTGAGGAAAGGGTATTACAGTGTAAGGTGGGAACTCCCTCAGCTTCACTCCATAAATGTTCATTTGATGGAGGAGTTGCTGGCCTGCCCTGTAAACCCACAAACATTATCCTTCTAAATTGGACAAGGTCAAATAGTGGATCTGGCTCTTTCATTAGAAGTATGGGAGGAAAAGTACTGTTAGATTAGGTCTTGCACAACACAGCAATATAATTCACAGTGAAATGCTCCAGACCCTGCCTAACAAGGAAAAGCTTTGCTCTAAAAATGACTTGAAGGAAAACAAGCAAATATTTTCTCCCCGTTCATATTTACTTGGGGGTGGCTGGCATAGGCGTCTGTAGGAATTTTCCCACAGAGGGCAGACTCATAATCAAACCAAAGTCCTTAAAGTGATGGATTGGGCCAGACTGGCCTCCCTCTGTCCATCCCATTGCCTGCTGTGATCTTGATATACTGTATGTTAGAAAACTCCAGGAGAGTTACATGCAAGGGGGTCCCAAAATGAAGACTTCTGTGTTATTTGCACAGTGCTGTCTATCTTGTCATGGTAACAAAATTATTCTTGGCACCTTCTAGAAGGTGAATAGCAACAGCTCCATCATGCGCAATGGAACCAATCCAAGTGTGACAGGTCTTTATCTTAGACTTAGGCTGATCAAAAATAGAAACTGTTCTGCCATGCTTAGAACACATTACGTCACCTTAGTAGCTCTGGAGTAGCATGGCTGCCTTTCTGAGGGCTGAAGGTCTAATCCAGAAATCAAGGGAAAGTTGTGCTAACAGCTGAATTTTAAACCATTAGGCGGGGGTGAAATGAGGCTGTGACCACAAAATTCATACAGACCTCTCCTCAGAATCCCCTTGACAAAGGCCTTGGTGCCGAAACTTTGAGGCCCTTCTCATTTTTCTGGTAGGTGTATCCGCTCCTTGCTGATATCTTGCTTGCTATGTACAACTAATGGGTGGTTGATATTCTATGCTATTTTTTAATACTGTATAAATTGTGCCATGTGTTGTGTGGCATTGTTCATGTAAAATGCCTTTTTTTGCATAAAAGTAAAAACTATTTTTTCAAACCACTCTCTTTCTAAATTGTATTTTGTTTTGAGTGTGCAAACATGCAGACATATATTATTGTTTGTCCATATATTGCAGTTAAATAAAAGCAGGCCAACTACATCAAGTCATCTACAAGTCATCCCTGATCTGGCCATTCCTACACTCACTTTCAGGGATTCTATTATGATTTTTATAAGCTGTTTACATTACAAATAATTCACTTTACCATATACAATTTTATTCCTGAACCAACAGGTGTTTAGGCAGCTATCTCAGGTCATTGTGCCTGATCATGTTCTTTCAGAAAGAGCCAGCACTTTACAATGGAACTGCTAAGATATTGTTCCTCCTATTCAATGTAACTTAAGGAGTCGCAGTGGGACTTGGATTTTTATTATTGAGGGCTGTTCTTATATTTACCAGGGAGCTGTTATCTTGAAAACCCATTGTTCTGCTGATGGGCTGCCCTGAGGACCGGATGTGGAGGTGAAAGCACATCAACTTGCAGTGTAGCAATAAAGAATAACTGAAGATTTTCAGAACACAAGTTACATAACTGAGGGCACCTGGGAAAATAACAACATATCTAGCACCATCTCAGATTTCAAAATGAAAGATAAAAAAAATCTGCTTGGCCTTTTGAAAAACTGATTTCAGTGCAGAATTCTTCTGGAACAGAAGAATGTTTTCCCATAATATAATCCCTTTAAGAATTCTATTACTTTATTATGCAGAATGCAGAGGACCTCCTGCCTCTGTCTAATCCAGAATTTTACTTGAAAGCTTGCAGACAGTGGCTACATATATGTGAGGCACACTAGCTGAATGCATGGAGTTTTACTAAAATGCAGATTCATATTTTTAAAATATAATTCCTACCTAAACATAATAAGATCAGACATTAGCATGACAGTAATTACACATATTGACCCTGTCTGCAGACAAGTAAAGTGGGAGAGCAGTTAAAAAATGGGAGTGCAGCACTGCAGATAGAGCCTCAAACCTTGCGGCACATTCTGTAGATTCTTCCAGTGCTAAGAAATGTAGCATCGCATCTGTAGTGAGCTGCCATCTTTCAATACCCAATCCCATAACTCCTACTCAGACTATTTATAGAAAGGGGAGCTGGAAACTGCCAAACAAGCTGACAGAGTGGACCAGTAACAGATAGAACTTCATGTTTTCCTTGTAGGGACAGTCAAAAACCAGGGTAAAAGTTTGGAAATAATTTTACTGCTGAATAACGGTAAATATAGCAGAATACTAGTGCTGGCCATCTTCTTCCATGCTGTGGGCTGATAATATGTCATACACCATATGTTTGGCGGCCGCATGGTATAAACATTGTGATGTCAAACAAGTTGGCTATGGGACCTTTTGGAGGGCAGGAAGCCAGAAAAATGATCTAAAGTCTCAAGTCCAGCTGATGGGATTCCAGTTGGAAGTGTCTGTACATTTTAGCTGATATAACAGTTTCTGCTTCCAACCAATGGCCAGATTTAATTCAATGAGAAAAAGTTATCTCGGGGGTTTATCACGTGAAAACTCATAGACAAGATTCAATTAGAGGAGAAATTTTTTTTCTCCAAATTCAGTTCTAGTTTTTTCCCGTAGACTTCCATAGAGTTTTCACATGATAAACAATGAGATAAGGTTTTTTGAATTGAAATGCATCTCAAATTAAATCTAGTCCATGAGTTTTCACGTGATAACCCTTTTCACAATGAACTGAATCTGGCCCATAATTTATTGTTTTGAATGTTTTCCTCTTCCTTACCAATCTCTTCTAGTTTTTCTTTACATGCACAATGTGCTGTAGATCTTCAGTACCTCTATACTGGGAAGAATCACTAGTTTAGACAAACAATAGTGGTTTAGACTCAATCGCTAGTTTAGACAGACTCGTGATCATGTCCTTTTAACAGTTCCCCCATAAAGAAAAAAGTATTGCATAAGAAAAAATGTACTGTGAACCATCTGTAAAACTTTCAAGGGTGTACCAAAAAATGTTTTTTTGATCCTCATGCTACATCCTGCCTATGCAGTTTGGGTGGGTTTGGTCTGACTTCCACACATCCTTTGTGGGCCATGGTTGGGTTTGGGCTGTACTTCATCATGTGCCCACACTGCCCACCTTACAAAGCCCCGCTTCTGCCTCTAGGGTGCGCTTTTTATAGATTGCACCTGCATGCCCCAGCCTGTCTGTGATGTCAGAGATGGGTGGGACCAGCACGGGTCTATGAATTGTATTAAAAGGAGATATAAACCAGTAATATAAACCATATATAATTTGCCTAAGAAAATGCAATTCTCAACAACTTTTCACAATTTATATTAAAGGGAAATAATCGCGGAAATGAAAATGTAATGTAAGTTTCTGAAATAAAATGCAAAAGTAAAAATATATTTAAATACAATGAAAGTGTTACTGATCTGGCCAAATTAACTACAAACAGAGAAAAAGAAGGGGGATTGATCAATGCACATTTCCTGGTCCCCTGTCCATAGTTTAAATATATTTTTACTTAGCCTTGGAGTGCTCCCACGACCCCCCTTTTTTTGCATTTTGTATTGTAGCAGAGTTATTCTGACGGAAGTCTGGCAGTTATGCTGCAGGTCAAGCTTCCATACGGTTGTAGCACCCCACACCCATCTCTTTAAATGGTGGTACCATGCCTTTAAAAATAGGTGTTGGTTTGGGCAGTCTCTCTCTCTTAAAAGCCACAAGCGGGGGAGGATTAAGCCTGTAGAACCAATGCTGTGGTGTAGGCAATCTCTCTTTTAAAAGCTAATGGCGGGGGAGGACTAAGCCCTCTTTGTGAAACCAATGCCCAGGTCAGGAGACACTTATCCCAAGAAATGCTACCATGCAGGGACGTGCCAGCCTTTGAATACTATGACCAGAGGTAAATAGTTAGGGACCAGCATATGGGGTTTCCATTGACGTGGTATGGTGGCTTACCAATTGTATGATCATAAAAACACCTGTTTTTGTAAATGCATGCACTAGATACTGGATTACTTATGAGACAGGGGACCAGGGAATGTGCATTGATCAATCCCCCTTATTTTTCTCATACTGAAATAAGAAACTTTCTAAATACAATCAATTAAAAATTCTGTACTGTTTATGCAATAATTAATTTTTGGATTACATCCCAAAAATAGGACCTTGATAAAGGTGCTAATGTGGATCGCAATGTTGGGCACAAGTGGTAGGTGAAAGAAAGAGTTTTTTTGTTTTAAATTAAATACAAGACAGCGCTGGTCCTTACTAACCATATGCATACTTCATCATCATTTATTTTTATAGCGCCTACAAGTTACGCAGTGCTACGAATGTGCATCTCAACAAATCATTTGGAGACGAGTGAGGACACATTGACTTTGAGATATATATATGTATGTGTACGTGTATATATATATATATATATATATATATATATATATATATATATATATATATACTGTATAAACTCTTTTATATAAAAATAAAATGTATGTGTACGTGTATATATATATATATATATATATATATATATATATATATATATATACTGTATAAACTCTTTTATATAAAAATAAAATGAGATTTGAAGCTAAAAGTGCATTTCAAGAGTTTTTTACGTTTGCTGCTTTATGCTTTTAAACACCAAATTGTCTTGAATTTCACATCCTAAATCAGCTGCTTAGAGAAGTCTGTGACTGTTAAAACATCAGATGACCTTTCTATACGGATTCTGAAATCTTCTCCCGACTATAGACTGGTCGGAAGAACTGACCAGCAGGTAGCGCTGTTGTTTCAATCTCATATTAATAGCGGTATAAAAAGTTGCTAACATATTTGAAAAAAAATGTTAATTGTAATGTACTTAGAAGAGCTTTCTGAGCAATTCTACATTCATTTGTTTTGAGGGTTTACATTTCCAGTACAGTTGCAAGCCTTTCTCAACTTTCTCATAATAGTCATTTTTATTACTCTCTGAATCTGGTACCGTCAGCGTGAAACTTTGTGGGAAAATGTTCTGTGTGATGCAGAAGGAATGCCAGGTTCTGTTCATTTAGAGATTTACACTTTGGCCAGGGAACTAAAATTAAGTTCATGAAGTGTGTCATGAAGAACATCTGGTTCTACTAAGAGCCCTTCACCTAATTATTAAAGGGGTAGTATACCTTCCTTTGTCAACATTAGTGGAATAAATTATTTTTTTTGCCCGTTGCTTTAACTAGGACATATCTGTTTTTCTTGTGTCAAACAGGGTAAAATTAGGCACAGAAAATAAAGTCACCTTCTGCTTGAAAGTAAAGACATGAAACCTCATGAATGCTCGTGATAAGGAGTCTTTCCATAACTTGGATCTTCAGACCTTACGTCTACTAGAAAATCGTTAAAATATAAATGAACCTAATTGGATTGTTTTGCCTCCAATGAGGGTTGAATATATATTAGTTAGGATGTTTATTATTGCAGAGAAAAAGAAAATCATCTTAAAAAATGTAATTATTTACTTAAAATGGGGTCTATGGGAGATGGCCTTCCTGCAATTCAGAGCTTTCTGGAAAATATGTTTAAATGACATGTAAAGGCAAAAAAATAAAATCTAATTTTTACTTTCTTTAATGAAAAAGAAACCTATCTCCAATATACTTTAATTAAAAAATGTGTACTGTTTTTATAAGAAACCTGACTGTATGCAGTGAAATTCTCCCTTCATTTACTGCTGTGGATAGGAATTGTCAGATGGTCCCTAACTGCTCCTCAGAGAAACAATCATACTTATGAACAGCAGGGGGAGCCCCGCCTTACTTTCCAGCCATGCAGAACTCAAGCAGCTTTGTTTATGATGATCCCTAAGCAGCCCAGACCACACTGAGCATGTGCACAGTCTTAAGTCTTGCAAAGATGTTTAACAAAGTTACAAGATGGTGACCCCCTGTAGCCAGCCTTGAAAGTATAAATTATTTGTTTGATTAGGCTTGTGGTGCAGTAAGTTCATGTTTATATTTAGTATACAAAATACAGCATTTCTAGCATTATTCTATTTTAGACTTTACGTGCTCTTTAATGGATCCCATACCTGTTTTAGCCCAATTCAATGAGAAGCTGTTCCTTGTTGCCTTGCACTGTGTTCATGACGAGTCATCTGAGGGATACAGGTTGACGCCCCATCCTGGACCCTAAATTGTGGCTCATTCAGAAACATGTTAGGGAGCACCGACAGGGATCTCTGCTGTATACCCTATGGGAGGTGGTAAGGATATTTATATCTAGCAGGACTGTAACTCGCATTGGATGTTTGATAGGCTGTGGGTGCATAGTGTAGCAAAGCCTGGATACAAGTGGTTACTTTCTGAATTTGTGTCACTGCCCTCAAAGTTTTTTCTTTTAGCCCTGTTTTCCTTTCCACTTGCACAAAATCGCAGTTCACTTTCAAGTTTGTGTGTGACTGGGGCCCCCATGTATAAAGGAAGCAGACTGGGTTCCCCCCACAGAATTGAGGTCTGTTGCCTCTAGTCCATACATTACACAAAAGCGACACTCATAAATTAAACTGTTTAACGGAGATTCCCGTTAAACAGTTTATAGATATATGTAAGGATTTTTTTCAATATGTTTCACTAATGTTGTGCCATGATGGAATTCTCCTACTAGAGCAGGGATCCCCAACTTTTTTACACATGAGAAACATTCAAACATAAAAAGAAGTTGGGGAGCAACGCAAGCATGAAAATGTTTTTGGGGATCCAGTTATGAGCTGTGATTGCCTATTGGGTAGCCCCTATCTGGATTGGCAGCCTACAGGAGGTTTTTTTTGCAACCAAAATGTGTCTCAAAGCCAGGAATGAAAAAATAAGCACCTGCTTTGAGGCCACTGAGAGCAACATCCAAGGGGTTGGTGAGCAAAATGTTGCTTGCGAGCAACTGGTTCGGGATCACTGTACTAGAGAGTCCTGACTGGTTTCTAAACTGCTTGTCTTTGGGCAATGGCAGTCTTAATAGACATGCAAACTGCATATTAGCACTTTCTAAACTGGCCAAGGTTGCCAAATAAGCAGATCTTTATCCGATTTGGCCATAAACATACTGGGCCATATTGGAAATATAAAATTGTTTGGCCTCCAAGCCAACAATCACATTAAAATGGAGGTTTACTGAGACCCAATAGGAGAGAACGTTATCAGAACACTAATTTGGTCCTACTCTGACGACATTTCTGATGGCATAATATTCAACAGATATCAACCAGGCACATCCTTGAGGGCCCCACATATGGTCCTAGAAGCTCTTGACTAGGCCTGGAAGGAGAAGTCGGCAGCTTTTTTTAACTCATGTATGGCCAACTTTAGTGTCTTTTGTGGTGGTGGAACCTCAGCCAAAACAAATTTTGCAGGTCCCCATTAGTTAAATAAGGCAAAAAAAAGTATCCCTCTTGCTCTACTATGATCTTGTTTTTCCATTTCTGTGCAAGTTTTATTTACTATGTTATGTGCCTGGTTTTAATAGAAACAAACTGTTTTGGCTTATGAGCAGTATCTCCATCTGGAAGTCTTCCTTGGTCATTTGTAATAGAAATCCTTTTATTTCATTGCCAACTTTTTCTGCATTTTTTTTTTAATCTGGTGGAATTAGGCAAAGACTAAAAACATAGCGTGTTCTAATCTTTGGGATACTGCGACCACAGGAAGCTGATACTCTCCTGAACGGTCTCGGAGATGTTAACTTATAAATTTACTGATTGACTAACTTGACTGACTTGGTAGACTGGCAAGATCATAGGGCTGGATATACAATGTGATCATTCTCACAGAAAGGAGGAATGTACTGTTAAATGGCACTGTGCATTTCTGGTGGGCATGTAAAACTGTACACTTAAAGGGAAACTATCGCGAAAATTAAAATATAATATAAGCTTCATCATATTGAAATGAGAACACAGTCAATGAAAAATTCTGTATTGTTTCTGAAATAATCAAGTTTGTCGTCACTATCCCCCTCTTAGTATCTGTTTTTCTTCATTCTCTCTTCATGCAGAAGTTAGGTGTCAGATTTTCATTGAAAGCTATATCCAATATATTTTATAGGGGGGTCCTTTTGCCTAGAAGTTGTATTAGTGATTAGAGAATCAGTTATTCAAGTTAGCTCTAATACATCTGCTAGGAAAGGGAGCCGCCTATAAGACAGATGTATTAGAGCTCACTCAAATAACTGATTCCAGGTCAAAGAAAATCTAACAAAATTACTGCCTTTGGCACAAATTTTGCATGTAGAGAGACAGGGTTTCTGTTGGTTTTAATAAAGTGAGCTCCAATACATCTTCTAGGCAAAAGGAGCCCCCCTAAAAGATATTGGATAGATCGGATTTAACCGATTTGACAAAATCAGACTCCCAACATTTGCATGAAGAGAGAATGAAGAGAAGCAGATGCTGAGAGAATGAAAGTGAAAAGTAATTTAAACTCAAATGAATCTCAATTTTTTTCTCAATTTTTTCTTAAAACAAAGTACCAAACTCCCTTCCATGAATTTAACTCATTTATCAATAATTTTTTGAAAAAGTCAGAGTAATAAAATGCTACGATTCGATTTAATCTAATTGTTGCTGCGAAAACTCAACTTTATTAGATTATCGACAAAAAGCAAGACTTTATCGGATTATCCAGCACAGATCACAATGCCAAGAAACAACTTCACATCTGCCATTGACTTGTACATGCCCTCAGATTTTCGAATTCAGATTTTTAGCAGCTTTGGGGTATAATACATCTCTAAAAAGGTTTTTTTTGCGTTAAAAATTCGAGTTTTACCCCAAAAAACTGGACCCCAAACTGTTTTGCTCAAGCAGAGAGCGAGGGAGTACAATTGCACTCACTACTAGAGATCCTGTCCTCTCATACAAGTGTAGGAGTGGCAGTAGCCCCACTTTTAAGAGTATTTTTGGAAAATGTCTTTGGTAGAATTGCCATAGACGTATTGAAAGACATATCATCATAGATAGATGGCAAGTGTAGTGTTTGCTCCATTTCTGGTCAATTGAGCAGGTAGAATTTCTTGGCTTACTGCTTGAAAAGGTATGATTGGTTGCTAATGGTTACAAGACCTGAAGCATACTTTGTAGTTTCAATACATAATCCTTTAGTATTTCGGTAAGGCATGTCCAGTAGGTGGTCACTCTAGATGCTGTTGGAATACTTGTTTTCAGCAATGTTTGGTCCTTTAACAATGTCCCAGGGACCCCTTCTCATTGGTTCTGCCTCTAGAAGCTTTTATAGTCTAGAACAGCTGAGTTGTCCTGTAGGGTAGGATCCTATGTATTTTCTTCTCTCATGCTTACTTTTTCATTTTTATAAAGAGAGATTTTATTTTCATGCTGCATTACATTTTATAGTTACATGCAGGACCTCCATCCGGGGGGAACAAGGGGGAACAGATTTCCCGGGCCCGGGCATGAAGGGGGGACCGGCAGTGCTGCAGTTTAGAAAGAGCTAGGCCCCCCTTGCCAGCGCCGAAGATCTGAACAGCCGAAAATGCGAAAGTGCGGAAAAGCTGATCTCCCGAAGCGCCGAAAAGTCCCGAAGTCATGAAAATAGCTGAAATTAAAGTCCTGTTGAAGTCCTGAAGCCACGAGTTCAATTCTACTGAACTTGTGTGTGGGGGGGGTTACTTTTGTAGCGCTGATGTCTGTGTGGTCTTTTAACTGTGATGTGGAGTGGGTGGAGTCTGAGGCGGGGCTTAGGCACCAGGGTGGGGGGAATTTTGTTGTACAGGGCCCCGTGATTTCTAATGGCGGCCCTGGTAACATGCATTGGTGACAATCACCTAGACTCACTGCTGAGCATTTGATCTTTAAGGTACATCTGAAGCGCCAACACTAAGAAAGCTAGAAAGAAAAAAATAAACGTTATGATATACAGAGCTGCCTCTGTTACTGCATTTTGTGATATGTCATATTAAGCTCTACTGAGCCAAGCCGTTTCCCTCTTTCTGTTTGTATCTGTAAATGTATTGCCATGTCCTTATCTCCCTGCTATACAGAGCTCTATACAGCTGCAAATTAAAATGGAAATTAAACACTTGATTTTTTACCCATGGCTTAACATAACTGATGTTTGAAATGATGTACAGCAGCTTTTCAAAGCTTCTTCCTCCCTCCCAATAGTATACCCCTCTCACTACCCATTGCTATTTCTGCCTGCTGATGTAGAAAGGGATATGCAGAATGGTCGCACTCTATCGCCAGGTGAATTTTCGTTCTGGCCAAAGTAACACTAGCAAAAATTCACCAGCGTGCGGTGCCCTGGACACTACTTCACATTTTAGTAAATTAGTGTTGTCTGTGCAAATTTTCGCCTAGCGAAGTGTCGTGATGGCTGCAAAGCTTAGTGAATTTACCCCATGGACTGGACGTTCTCTAAGCCCCTCTGATTATCCCCTTTGACATGTTGCTTTGGACAATTCCAATTCTTAAAGGAAAACAATGTAGGTCTCAATAAAAAGATATTGCATAAAACAGCTCATATGTAAAACCCTGCTTCATGTTAATAAACCATTTTCATAATAATATACTTTTCTAATAGTATGTGCCATTCGGTAATCATAAATAGAAAATTGCCATTTTAAAAAATAAGGGCCGCCCCCTGGGATCGGATTCACTGTACTCACAAACATACCAACAAACCATACATGTTAGGTCACATGAGCCAATTAACAGACAGAGTTGTGTCTTTTGCTTCCACACTTCTTCCTGTTACAGTTAGAGTTGAAGTATTTGTGGTCAGGTGATCTCTGAGGCAGCACAGAGACCATCACAAAATGGTGGCTCAAGGCAAGAGATGTAAAAGGGCAATATTTACTTAAATATTGTGACAAGCTGGCGGCTTGTACACGTAACTTTTAGGGGGGATTAGTCAATGGTGAGCAGGCAGCATAGGAGAAAGGAGCAGAAAGACAGGGACACACAGTTTCTTCAAGGAAAACACCGGTTTATGTTCCCACTTTCAAACAAACAGTGCATTGTCCACAGACACAGGGGTGACCATTTTATCATTCAAACAAATAATAAAATAAAAAACCTAGCCCACTGGGCACTACCTTCCAACTATGGAGCAGTCCCTGACTAGGCTGGGCCCCTTGTGGACTACCAGCAAACAAAACAATTGTTGTGGCTCACCCCTGTACTCACAGTCTTTGAGTGAGCTTCTTAGCCTCCTGGCTTTTCCTCACAGACAACAAATCTGGCTCTTAGTCACAGCCACGGGCTCCCTCTGCTTCATGCAGGATCAGGCGGCACTCCCAGCTCCTCTGGGAGTTCCTTAACACAGCCAGGTCTCCTACCTGCTGTGCCCTGATGAGAGACACACTCTCCCATTCCAATTAACTTTAAATAGTCTTTCCACAGGACAGCTTTCCTGTGGAAGGTGAACTCCAATCTCTGGACTGGCTCTATGGAATGGAGTCCCTGGCTACTGAAATCTTTAAAAAGAGGACTGATTCTCTGTTTAATAACTCCCTTCCTGGAGCCTATCTCAGTACCTGGGGAGAAATTAAAGGCTAGAGTGACCTTTTTCCACCTTTTCCTAGTCACTCTACCACAACATATATTCCAGTTTGGTAAGATTCTTTAATATGCCACTTAATATGATATGAACTATCTGTTGCTTAAGTGTTCATTTTGGGGGTACAGTTTTCCTTTAAGGATTCACTGGCACAGCTGCAAATAAATACGCAGTTTGTCTCTGCTTGAACTAGCCTTGAGTGCCGGTGAATCCTTTGCGTTTTCGAAAAATGTTTCCCTAACTTCGCTGGATAAACGGTTGCCTGTATATGTCTGGACTGCATAATACACAGGAAGACTCCTCCTATTAGTTAAATAAATGAAATTACTTTGTGTAAGTAAATTAACTAACTAGGTTCCAACCTATGAATGTAATTGTTTCAACTTTTTGCATTACTGATTGCTTGTACCACTGGGGGTGAATTGTGCATAATTATGGTTATTTGATGACATGTGAATTACGCTGTGTGGGGGGTGTAAAATTGACTTCCAATCACAATTTTGTATGCTTGGCAAAGGGGTACAACCCTGAAACATTGCACAACTGCACGGGTTTGTCCCTGCTTGAACTAGCCTTGAGTACCAGTGAATCCTTTGGAATTGTCTGTCTGGGAGGTTGCCGATCCCTCCATCACTGTGCACCAGCCATTTATCTAAGAAGGCCAGGGTGTGCGAGTGGTGCTATATATTCTATGTTGCTTTGGACACCAGAAAAGGCCCTTCAAGTCTGTGGGTGGCCAGAAATAGTGCAAGAAGAGCATCAATGATTATAATCTTTTCCATAATCTAGTCTCTTTCTGGATGAGAGGGACTCTGATCAGTACAGCCTTAATCAAAGGACAACGGGACATTTGCCCAGGTTGTGGGGGCCCATCTGTGTCTCTATTAACCTTTTCCAATCTCACGTCTGTCTGTCCTGCTGTGAGGGGTATGGGGTTACCTGTGCGGCGGGTGCCATCTTAGATTCTAGGGCGCGCGCGGCGCGCCTCTTAAAGCCACAGCCACGCTGGTGCGAAATTTGAATCTATTTAAGGGCCATTCTGTGTTCAGCCCCTTGCCCGTGATAGAACTTGTTTCTAGTGGTTTCCTGAGCCTTGTGCATCTGATCTGTATCTTGTCTGTCTGATTACCCGTGTTTGACTCAGCCTGTTCCTGACAATTCTGCATTCTGTATCCTGACCCTTGCCTGCCTACGACAACTCTTCCTGCTTAACCCCTTGATTGACAACCCGGTTTGACCCTTGCCTGCCTGACGATTCTTGATATCTGCCTGCCTCGACCCAGCCTGTCTGACGATTCTCTTGCCTGCTCCATTTGTACCGTGACCTTCAGCCCAAAAGACTGTGCTAACAGTCGTGCCCCTTCGCCAGCCAGAACATCTCGCCTTGCACCTCTCGTTAAGTCCAGGTGGCACCCAAGTAAACTGAGGGCTCCTTCCGAAGCCCAACGGTGGTCACACTACTGGTAAAGCCGAGCCGAGACCAGGGTGCTTGGCACTTGTTCTGGTATTGGGTGCCGGTCGTGACACCTGCCTCACCAGTCCTGACTCAATGGGGCAGATTTACAAAAGGGCGAAGTGGCCAGAAATTGGCAGGGACATCGCCAATTTACTAGCAGGCATAGAGGACAATTCACTAGCAAAAGAGACCGTCGCTACCGCAGTTTCATACCCTATCAGCAGACAAATTTTCACTGAGTCGAATGATCATTACTCCTCTAATTCCCTAAAGTCTAAATTTTAAAGCACCTCTT
Organism: Xenopus petersii; assembly: GCA_038501925.1. NCBI lineage: Eukaryota > Metazoa > Chordata > Amphibia > Anura > Pipidae > Xenopus > Xenopus petersii. Next base: position 134,662,950 of record CM076678.1, on the reverse strand, counting down.
CAACCAGAGTTTCCTTCTCCACCTTAGACCTGGCAAACTAATAAGATGAAGCTTCATCCACCTCAATCTTATGTCAGTGACAACATATCTTGTAAAAGTCCAATATACTGCAGCACACTGCAAATTGTATAATATTCAAAGTGTACTTTATTGGCTCAAATGTGAGCAGACATGTGGCAAAATTTCGGGCCTCACAGTGACATCATATCTTGTCTGCCAAAAAGTCATAAAAGTTCTAAAAAAACGCTGGCATTTTTTCATATTTTAAAGTGGGATAGTCATAACTATTAAAGATTTTTGTGTTAACATTTTTTCCCAACCATTTGAGGGGCATGCCACATTTGTTTTAGGGTGGGCTCGTGTCTAGGGCATTAGAGGATCTCTTTTGTCTCTTAGTGTAGTGGCAGCAAATTTGCCCCTGGCGAAGTGGTGCGAAGTGTGGCGCAGCCTTCACTGTTGAAAATTCGCGGATTTGCCCCAATTTCTTTCTCCCAGTTTGATCAGCTTCACTCTCCCCACCACTGTGCAATGAACTACCCTGCAAGGGAAGCAGGCAGTTTTCTTCATATAGCCTGTGTAGAGTCAGGAGGGGATCAGTTAAATCTTTGCTAGGGACCACCGTGTCCTTAAAACTGTTGGGGGGCCTGGGAGAACAGAGGGCCTGGTAAGCATTGGATAGGGATGGTTCTGTTAGACCCCTGACTAACCCAAGTAACTACAGTATAAGGCAGTTTACATTTTAGGCTGGAGATAATTAGAACAGTTCATAATGTAAAAAATTGAAAATCTTTACTTATTGCACAGAGCCTTGCATAGATCCCTCTCATCACCAAGACCAACTGCACATTTTCTTAGATTACCGCTCTTTCCTCTACACTGGTTTAAATTTTAAGATGAACTCAAACCCTCTAAAAACGTATTTATACAAGTCAATACTTTATAGGGCCCCTTTGTACTACATCCAGGTGCAGTGTAATAAAATATATATATGTCTGTGAGAAATGTAACCTGATCAGCAGGATAAACAAAGAGGAACCATGAGGAATTCTTACTCTGTACAGGAATGACGTGACTGTGGATTCTGCTACCGTCTTTAGTTTCGTTCACACTGATGTTCCGTGTAGGGATAATGTTCCTGCTGAGTAGACCCAGCACCCTCTATTCTGCAGACCTGAATGGTACAAAAAGCCATGTGGTTGATTGGTACAAGTAAGGGACCTATTATCTAGAATGCTCAGAACCTAGGGTTTTCCGTAAGTTCCGGATATGTCTGTTAAATAATCCTTTAAAAAATCTGCTAAAAAATTATTTAAACATTAAATAAACCCAATAGAATTGTTTTGCCTGCAAAACGAATTAATTATAATTTAGTTGGGAGTAAGTACAAGGGACGGTTTTATAATTACAGAGAAAAAAGAAATATGTTTCAAAATTTTGAATTATTTGATTATAATAGAGTCTATGGGGCAAATTCACTAACATTCGTAGTTGCGCCAGGCGCAACTTTGCCGCGCTTCGCCGCACTTCGCCACACTTCGCCAGGCGTAGTTTCGCCAGAGCTCCACAAATTCACTAAAATCCGAAGTTGCGCACAGGGGTAGCATAAGATTGCGAAGTTGCGCTAGCGAAGGCTAATTTGCATACGGCGCCAAATTCAAATTTCAATGGAGGACTACGTATCAGCACTACAAATGGCTAGAAAACCTTCAAAACATCAATGTGTCCATTGTATAGGTAAGTTGCCATGAGTCAGGAAATGTAGGGGGGAAGGAGGGGAGCCCCAAAAATGTTTTCGATCTTTTTCAGCCTATCACCCATAATGTAGAAAACACGCCAGCGTTTTTTGGGACTTAGAAAAAATTTTGACTTTTTTTGAAGCAATCCCTATCTACTCTATTGCGCTTCGCCTGGTCTGAGGTGGCGAAGGAAGTCTAGCGTAAAAGGTAGAGTTCAGTACACTGCGCGCGTTAGTGAATTTGCGTAGTTACGTCCGTAGCGAAAATTCGCCAGGCCTAAGGATGCAAAGTAACACTAGCAAATCTACGCCAGCGTTCGTTAGTGAATTTGCGAAGTAACGAAAATGCCAAACGCTAGCGAATTAACGCTAGCGTTCGGCGCTTCGGCGCTTAGTAAATTTGTCCCTATGGGAGATGCCCTTCCCGTAATTCAGAGCTTTCTGGATAACGGGTTTCTGGACAACAGATACCATACCTATATTTTATTAATATATGCATAAATGTGTGAATTACTTTACAAGGCATAAACAAAAACATGGGTACAATTGATATAAATTGTTGTTTGTAAGGAACTCCAATAGACAGTCAAAATTAGGTTTCAGCCGGCAAATAACTTGAATTTTTTGCAAATCGAAAAGGGATTAGTGATGAACGAATTTGCGCCATCTCGCTTCGTAGAAAAACTTGCAAAACTGCGAAAATTTCACGAAACTGTGCCGGCGTCTCGTTTTTGATCTTTCCTTAATTTGGATTGTCATACCTTAAGTCTACTAGAAAAGCATGTATATTTATATATAATGTATATTTATATATAATAAACCCAGTATGCTGGTTTTGCCTCCAATTAAGATTAATTCTATCTTTGTTTGTATCAAGTACAAGCTACTGTTTTATTATTACAGAGAAAAGAGAAATCATTTTTTAAAATTTGGATTATTTGGATAAAAGAGTCTATGGGAGACAACCTTTCTGTCATTCGGAGCTTTCTGGGTAACAGGTTTCCAGATAATGGGTCCCATACCTTTATATGATTGTTCACAAAGAACTTACAGTCTATGAGGATGAAGAGACAGAGAAATAGGGATGGAAACAAATCAGGTGTGTATGTTGACAAGGTGGGACTGGCCCAACCTTGGAGAAGCACCTAGTGGGCCTTACTGCTCTGGCCACTTAGGTGGTTGCTGTAGTGCAGTGTGATTCAAGTCAGGGGTGTGGTGTATTGGCAAGAACTAGTAATTGGTGGCAGTAGTAGCAGGTGGTATGGCTGGGGGGGGCGAGTGTGCCAATGGGTGGTGAACCCTTGATCCAGTCCAGTGGCCCTATGTACAGTATGCCACTCTAACACTGTATGTTGAAAAATAGGAAGACTGATAAATTGTTCCTTCCAGAAAGTGGTTCCTGAGGAGGGATAGTGATTCCTAAGGCGCTAGCTGGGTGGTAGAGCATTCCCAAGGCATGATGGGACAATAAGGGAATAATGGTAGATGGTAGATAAAACGACATGCACGTGATTCTGTACAACTAATTCTGCCTTTCTAGGGGGTTAGTTAATATTCCTTAGGCAGGTGCAAATAGAAGCCTGTGGTCTCTAAAATTTCTATGAAGGGACTGTGCCTGTGGGGTAGTTTATAGCATATATGTACAGGTAGAAATAGTGATATTCAAACAAGGATGTCCAACCTGTTGTCTCCAGATGTTGTTAAAGTGAAACAATTGCGAAAATTTAAGAAACTTTCTAATTACAATCAATTAAAAATTCTGTTTCATTGTTACTGAAATAATCAAGTTTATATTCACTATTCCTCTCTCAGCATCTGTTTCTCTTCATTCTGTCTCCATGCAGCAGTTGGGTGTCAGATGAACGATCCAATACATCTTAAAAGAGGGGGCTACCCTTTCCTAGCAGATGTATTAGAGCTCACTCAAATAACCAATTCCAGTACAAACAAAATCTAACAAAATAACTGCCTTTTGCACAAATTCTGCATGTAGAGAGGCAGATTTTCAGGTGATTTTAAGCTCTAATACAACTTCTAGGCAAAAGGAGCCCCCCTATAAGATATATTGGATCATTCATGTGACACCCAACTGCTGCAAGAAGACAGAATGAAGAGAAATAGATGCTGAGAGAGGAATAGTGAATATAAACTTGATTATTTCAGAAACCATACAGAATAATTAATTGACTGTATGTAGACATTTTCTTATTTCAGTATGCGGAAGTTTATATTAAATTTTCATTATCGCGATAGTTCTCCTTTCATCAAAAAATCCCATAATTTAGCAACAGTCAAGGACCTAGTTTATATGAATGAAGAAGTCCTATACACGTTCTTTTCCCAAGTCCGACAACCACTGCCCTGGTTAATGGATCCTTTATATAAGTGTCTTTTTGTTGGACCCAGATCTATATAAAACTATTTGAATCATCACAATGTATAATAAAGGTACAATAATACTACATCAAAGGTAAGAAAATACTAGTGGGAATAAAGGGAAGATTTTTTTTACCAATACATGAGACATGTCTGTGAAGGTTCTCGTTCATCCAGGTTATGGTATCTCTACAGTAATTCGTCAAATCAACTGGACTTACTGTATTTTCTTTTTCCTGAAATAATCAAATTCATAATGACAAAAATACAAACAATACAAAAATATTTGTGGTTTTGTACCCTGGAATCTTACTCCAACCAGCATAATCTGTTTAATAAAACCAGAATGGGTTCAGAAAGTTCATGGAGGCAAGGTGTTTATTGTATTAACATGATTGGAGCTATGAGGAGTTATTATAACTGTCTAGGGAGAAGTGCTTAAACAGACTCTGGTGACATTAATCCTATACTTGTGCCAAGTGACAATAAACGCCTCTTTCATATGGGGGAGTTTGTTGGTACAACAAAAACATTTCATGCATCCGTTATTGCCATTTCAGCTTATTGAGTCATCCTGCATAACAGAGCCACCGAAAACAAAGGTTTGTATTTGGCTCAATTGTACCCAAAAGACTTTTCTGCAAAGAGAGGCGTCAGTGTGGCCACTGAGTACTGCCCTCAAGGCAAGTTTGAATGCTTTTCTGCCAGATGGAAAACTCTTGCAATATCTTCACTGTCTGCTTAAAGGTGAAATGCATTAAATAAGTCATTATCTGCCTGTGCACACCCAAATCAGTCCTCTGGATTTAGTCACAATTTGCAACAATGCAATAAATAATTGTGGTTTTACTTCATGAGGAAGTGTACATTACATTTTACTTTATTTCCTTTGGATGGCCGCAGGCTCGAGTAGGTCTTAATGAATACAAACACACTCAACTCTTTGCAGTCCATCTATGGCATTTTATTGAGTATGTCTGAACTATTATGTTGAGTTACTTTGATCTACAAAATAAGCCTAATATTTAATTTGACTTCTTGTAGACAATTTATGTAGGTATTTTGGGCGCCAAACATGAGCAGAAGGGTTTCAGCAACCCAATAATCTATAGCCCCTGGAAAAGTGAATAGGCAAGAAGGGAGTGGACAGTATTAGAAGGCATTTAGATTTTATCCACTCCTCTGCACAGTACCAGGGTTGGATCTATGGGTAGGCAGAAGAGACTTGTACCTCAGGTGTAAATAAGGGGAGCCCAGTGTCGGACTGGGATGCCAGGGGCCCGTCAGAAAAGCTTAGGCTGAGGGCGTACTATTATAGCTCCTCTCCTCACTCAACCTCTTTAATCTCCTAGTCTTTTTTCTCTACATACTATCCTCTATTCTTCCATTATAGTTCCAATAAAGAAACAGGGAATGACCATGAAATAGGCCAAATGGTTAGAAGCAAGAGGCCCACCGGGAGTTTTCCTGGTATCCCTGTGGGCCAGTCCGACACTGGGGGAGCCCAAATATGTGAGGGAAAGACCAGAGCGCAGCAGCAGGGGCAGTGGGCCTGGGGGTAGTGGTATGGTGGAGAATGAGACTGGGAAGGGGGCAAAGCAGGTGGAGTGAATTGGGTGACTGAGCAGAGGTGGTGGTATGTGGAGCATTGTGGAGTGAGTGCCATGCTGAATAGTATTGCCTTGGCTGCCAACACTTGACCTGGCTGTGCCTGGCAGTGTGTAAAACCAACTTATGTCATGGCACTGTGGGTATGTTCAGATTTGGCTGAATCTGGGTCTCAGAAAAAAACAGAACTTTATCCTCAATTCAGCACATCCCTATTACTATCAATAAAGCACAAGGACAGGGATGGGAGTATCAATTCTCAGATATAAAATCTGCTCTTCTTTTTTTTATCCATAATGACATGTTTTTTCCAGCATAACTGCAAATGCAAACTCAACTATGACCATTGGCTGTGATATACCAATATGGATACACATTAGCATCTATTTGGCAAAGCACAGACGAGGCAATAAATTCAGTTTCTACAGGATTCATGTTAGAACATGGTCAGTTATGGTGCATTAGAATTAGAATCCCTAGGCACAAGTCAGCAGTTCCTACTGACAAAACTGTCTACTTGAACGCTGCAACTACTGCCATGTCTAAGCTGGCAGTATTTTAAGGTTTCCCTTTTGCTCTTGCACTTGTAAGGGACCCAAAGTGTTAATGTCCTTGCTGTTCAGGAATTACTGGTTCTGTAACCTATGCTTTGTGGGAAGTATGTTTTCCTAATTGGATTAAATCCTGTCTCTAGTCTATATGCCAGGAGGGAGCACACGGTAATTTGTTTGTGGTCTTCACCTAGAACCAGGGGCAGATGTGCTGGAAGGATGGACTGTAAAGGCCAAGTATAAAGCTTGGGACCCTAAGAAGACCAACAACTTTTGAGAAGTTGGGGAACAGGAATCCCATGAATACCATGAGCTAAAGGCAGTGGGATAGCACTGGAATAGTCACAGTGTGGGTTTGAATTTGAATCCACTCTACCAAGAAGTATTGTGGAGTTTACATCTCCAGGGAACAGCGGCCTACATGTAGGGACCACAGCCTGGAAAGTTACTTAGGCTATTCCTACACCTACATTTCTTTCTACTGGCGAGTTAGTACTTCACACTCTTACTTTCTCTTATGAGTAGTGGTATAAGACGATCTGCACTTCCTCAGCCAGTGTTAATTCTACCATGAGACAAGGTGAGAACCTGGCCTCAGATGGCAGTGGCCCATGAGTTACCAGGGACAGCAAAAAGCCGCTCCTGATAACTTTAAGAGATGAATTTCTGGTTATTAAACCAGACATTTGGTTCCTCTAGTTTAGAGAGTGAAATTGTGCTCTCTGCACTAACAATAGGGATGTAGCGAACTGTTCGCCGGCGAACTAGTTCGCGCGAACTTCGACTGTTCGCGTCCGCCGCAAGTTCGCAAACGTCGCGCAACGTTCGCCAATAGGCGTTCGCGTCAAAATCGTTCGCCCATTCGACCATTCGATCGCTAAAATCGAACGATTTTCGTTCGAATCGAACGATCGAAGCCATTGGATTGAATGAAATCATTCGATCCAATGGCTTCGATCGTTCGATTCGAACGAAAATCGTTCGATCGAACGATTAAAATCCTTCGATCGTTCGAATCGAACGATTTTCGGATGTTCGAAGTTCGCGAACTGTTCGCGAACTGTTCGCATTTTTTGCCGGTGTTCGCGAACGGCATTCGCGAACACATACACGGCAGTTCGCTACATCCCTAACTAACAATGCAGCCCCCATGCAGTGGTCTAACTAGATGTTATGGGGCAAATTATTTTTCAGCCCCCCCAAAATGTCTAGAGGTTGATTCGGGGAGATCAGCCACCCGACAACAAATCTCCTCTTCTTTGGACGACTAATCTCCCCGAACCGAATGTAAATCACCAGCGGGGTGGCAATCAGTGCGATTCGTTTTCCAAAGCCGTCCAAAGTTGCCTCACGAGGAAACTTCAGGAAAACAAAGTGCTCTGAGTGCCATCCTGCCTGAGATTATTATTCTAGCCGGCGGGAGGCAGTTTGGGGAGATAAGTTGCCCCGAAGAAGAGGCGATTTATTGACGGGCGACTAAATCTCCCCGAATCTAAGCGTGTGTCTCTGTCCTTAGAGTACAAGCATAACCCTCTCTAAACATTTCTGTTGATCTTCCCTCTCAATATGTCCCTAGACACCCTGCCCCTCAAACATATGTACTTTCTTTATGCTTCTCAGTCTAACAAGGTAATTGGAGATTACATGGCTCTGCTGTTTAATCTGAGTCTGATATGAATGCGGCTTCCGTTGGGGATTCAGAGTGATAAGAAAAACTTTAAATGCGTCTCTTATTTATTTTTATGTTTCATTGCACTGACAGCTCAGGCCGTCCGGTTTATATCAAGCACCCCGCAAATATGTATTGAACATGACAGTCTGCAGACAATAAACACAGGCTCTGATATCCAGCCAAGGCTGCAGCTTATTTGCATTTGGGTAGTAATGGAAACTGACTTATTAGGATTCTCAGTCTATTACGTTCTCTCAGGGCAACCATAAGGCATGAACTCAGAGCTGTCCTTAACCATGGTAGCACCTACGGAGCTGCACAACTAGGGATGTCGCGGACTGTTCGCCGGCGAACTGACTTTACTCCAATGCAGATAAAAAGTAGATTATTTAACAAAAAGAACCATCTCAAAAAGTAGCCTTACGCATTTCATGCCTAGTCAAGGCCTGAGTCAAGGCACGAAACGTGCAAGGCTACTTTTTGAGGTGGTTGTTTTTGTTAAATAAATTACATTTTATCTGCATCAAATATTGACATGAAGTCTGGTTTGTGCCAGCCTACAACTGAACATAAATATGCAAAATCACCTCCCGAAGATGAAGGTCTGGGCCGTGAGCTACTGGACCCCCTGTTAGTATTGGTAAGCGAACCTAGTTATCTACAAGAATCAATACTAGATATACACCTCTTCCCATCCCCATTTTTTTGTAATGAGGATTATGGAAACTGTATTTCAGCAACAGCTATAGAGCTGCAAGATGGACTACATTTAAATTCTTCATATATATATATATATTCAGCAAAGACTGACACCATCCTGCCTTGTTATTAGATGCAGCAGCAAACCCAGAGGCTGTTGGTAAGCCTACGACTATAGCTAGCCTATGAATAAAGTGCTAAAATTTATAGCAGTAACTGGCAGAAAATGCTGAATTCAAAACCAGATATTAGTAGTATAAAGCTACTAATATCTTTTAAACAGCTGAAAATAAACAAATCAAAGGCCATTGTACTGTGAGCAAGTTTACATTAATTTTATGGGGAACTTGAGGTGCTCTATGAAAGTTCATGCCTTTGCTGTACTTATGGTAGTGGTGATTAAATCAATGCTGATAAATACTAGATGTTATATAGATATTGACTTGCTGCTTCTGTTATGTCTGGACCTCTTACAACTGTTTTAGCCACCAGACAGATATTTCCCCAAGTGTATTGGTGCATTAACACAAACTGCATGTATATAAAGGGAATACTGTATGTTGTACTATATAGACAAGATATCAGTAGTGAATTTAGGAAATGTACTGATAGAGCAAAGTCTACATCTGCTGCCAGTCAAGGCCGGGGCTGGTATTACAGGTATGTGACCTGTTATCCGTAAACCTGTTATCCAGAAAGCTCTGAATTACGGGATGGCCATCTCTTATAGGGAGAAATTTACTAACGGGCGAAGTGGCTAATGCTGGTGAAAATTCGCTAGCGTGACGTCATTTCAGCACTTCGCTGATTAACTAATGGTAGCTGACGTAAATTCGCTGGCGTAATTTCGCCAAGGAGATAGACTCTGGCGCAACTTCGCTCTCTAACACCAGGCAGATTTTCGGTCTGGCGAAAGAGCGTTACTAGGCAAATTCACTAGGTTTTTTATTTTACTGATCGTTACCTTTATCGCCAGACTTGCCTTCGCAATAGAGTAGATAGGAGTTCCTCAATAAAAAGCTGAAAATTTTTCTAAGCCCCAAAAAACACTGGCGTTTTTTCCTATTTAAAGGGTGATAGACTGAAAAACATCGGAATTTTTTTTTTCCGAGGGTATCCTCCTTCCCCCTTACATTTGCTAACATATGGCACATAAACTAAACTGTGGGCACATGTGTAGGGCGTTATAACAACTTATATATATATATATTATATATATATAATTTTATTAAGGTTCCCTGGCCTCGTAGTATAATGTATTAGCTGCAGCATATACGGCCATTGTACTTTAACTGCACGCCATATGCTAATTAGCCAACGCTAGCATAACTTCGAACTGCTGAGCGTAATTTTGCTGCTGTAATTTCGCCAGCGTTCGGTACCCTGTGCACAACTTCGGATCTTTGTGAATTAGCATTGTCCAGGCAAATTTACGCCTGGTGAAGGGTTGCGATGTGCGCGAAGCCTGTGCTGCCGAATTTTCGCCGGTTAGTGAATTTGCCCCATAGACTCCATTTTATCCATTTATATATATATACATTATCCAAAGTGAGATCCATTACCCAGAAAACCTCTGGTCCAGTTCATTTTGGATGACTGGTCCTATACTTGTACAAATGAACTGTTATACCTGTCATTATGCTACAACCCTTCCCCAATCATCCATACTCCATACATATAATTTCTGTGTTACAGAATGTCCTTTTTTTTAAAGCAACTGTTCAATTTGTCTTCATTCTTTATTTTTCATAGATTTCGAATCATTTGCCAGCCTTTTCATCTTGTTTCCAGCCACAAAACTATTGCTTTGTGAGACTATAAATATATTATTATTGTTACTTTTTATTTGTTATCTTTCTGTTGAGACCCTTCCGTATTCATCTACCATTCAAACCGCTGCCTTGTTACTAAGAAACATGAGCTGATAAAAAGTTTAAAAATCACTAAATATAAAAATGAAGCCCAATTGACAAAAGTGTCTTCATCATCATTTTGAATATCTAGTGAAAGGTCCCCTGTTTTTCCATAAAAAGTTACCTGGGACAGGACAATGTTTACACGTGTTGCTCGCATAATGACTAATGGTCCTACTGACGTCTCCAATTGAAAGGCAAAGCTCACATTTCTTGTTGAAAGTTCCATTTCCACCCCCCAGCCCAGATGAATTTCCTTTTCCCAATTTTTTTCCTTCTCACGAGGGGTTATTAATGTTGAAAATTGCAAGGCAATCTGCCAGCAAATTCTCACAAATACTTCTGGATCAGATCAGACCCACATCCAAATGGGGAACAGCTGCGTACACTGTCCCATATTCCTATATAAAGTCAGGTCCAGCTGGCTGAACTGACAACTCATCCCTCTGTACGTATGATTTGTGCATTGCCTAGCATGCGGCTTGCATGTCTGTATTCTGTCCCTGGCCAGCACTGCACTTTCTAGGGTCAAAGGAATTAAATGACAATTAGCATTAAATATAAGTATTTTTATTTATAACTGTGATTGAGTACACAAGACAGTTTCTCATAGACATTTTAGTGCTTCCCTGGCAGCCCCATTACCTAAGGGGAAGTCTAAAGTGTTGTGAGCTCAGCTGAAATATAACAGAATAAGGGATCAAAATGTCCTTCCAATCTACTCATAGTCATAAGTCCCAAAGCCCCAGCACACTATCTATCTATCTATCTATCTATCTATCTATCTATCTATCCATTCATCTATCATCTAAGTATCTATAGATCTTTCTATCTATCTATCTATCTATCTATCTATCTATCTATCTATCTATCTATCATCTATCTATCTATCTATCTATCTATCTATCTATCTATCTATCTATCTATCTATCTATCTATCTATCTAAGTACCTATCTATCTATCTATCTATCTATCTATCTATCTATCTATCTATCTATCTATCTATCTATCTATCTATCTATCTATCTATCTATCTATCTATCAAGTACCTATCTATCTATCTATCTATCTATCTATCTATCTATCTATCTATCTATCTATCTATCTATCTATCTATCTATCTATCTATCTATCTATCTATCTATCTATCTAAGTACCTATCTATCTATCTATCTATCTATCTATCTATCTATCTATCTATCTATCTATCTATCTATCTATCTATCTATCTATCTATCTATCTAAGTACCTATCTATCTATCTATCTATCTATCTATCTATCTATCTATCTATCTATCTATCTATCTATCTATCTATCTATCTATCTATCTATCTATCTATCTATCTATCTATCATCTTTCTATCCATCTAAGTACCTCTATCTATCTATCTATCTATCTATCTATCTATCTATCTATCTATCTATCTATCTATCTATCTATCTATCATCTATCTATCTATCTATCTATCTATCTATCTATCTATCTATCATCTATCTATCTACAGTATTATATATAAATTATGGTGGTTGGGGCCATTGGCCATTAGCAGAAATAATAATGATTAGTGGCATCTTGGATTGTCCTGGACCCACCAGGGGCCTGTAGCAGGTTTGCCTCAACAGCTCTTTATCAAGGCCCACAGTGTCAGTGACCCTTACTAACCAAACCCACAGGTTGCTGACTCTCAGTTGAGCCAAAATAAAACCTGCTAGTAGAAATCTAAATACTTCAGAAACTGCAAATGCAAATTGCAAAATAACTCAAGAGTAGTCAGTTATAGCCAGTCAACCTAAAAGACAATGGCAGCTTAGGTAAGACTTAATCTGCAGGTGGATACATACAACCTTCAAAGAAGCCTGGAGCTTGCCTAGAACTAGAAAGAAAATGATGATAATTTCCATTTGACAATTACATAAGGAAAATATAAAAAACAAAGTTGTATTTGACCTTTAAGAGAAAAAGTGTGTGTTTAGTGTTCCACCAACATTGTGCCTAATGAGTAATGACTGTGGATCATTCACTATGTAGGGCTGGAGTCACAAGACTGTAATTTAGGAATGAACATAAGGAAAGAGACAAGAACATAAAAATGCTGACATTTGCAGGAACTCAAAGTGAATCTGTCATTATAATATGGTACAGACTGTTAGTGGCAAATAACTTCTTAATCTCTCCTGTTAGCCATAAAATGAATCAAATGAAAAGTCAAGTCCTGAAGCTGACCTCAAGGATTGTCTGGAACAGCATGGAGATCTGCAGAACCACTGTGGAACTGTGTGTATAGTAAGGCAAGATGATGGTGTTAGGGAAAGATATTACAACTATGGCATAAAAAAAGCTCTTTTACACTGTGTAGGGTAGGGCTTAGAGTGCAAATAGTAAATGCAAACTGCTGCCTGCACCACCATCACCATAATTGAGCAAAGACCTGCATGTCTATAAATGAAAAATAATAAGGCTAGTCAGTGTATAAAAGTACTTTGGGACGAAAGGTGGTATATGGGCAGTAACTGAGTGATAGTGGGATACATAGAATCTATCCTTCCATTTCCTATCCTTCCATCTTTCCTTTTTGTTCCAACATAGAAATTGGGAATGACTATTAAATAGGTGAAATGGTAAGGAATAGGAGGGCACCCTGACACCTGGGCCCACCAGGAACATTCTGAATTTCTGAGTGTTTTGGTCAGTGCCAGGCCAGGCTGGCTGGACAGCTTAGACAACCCGGTTGGCAGCCGCATCCTCTCAGCCCAGGACATGTGCACATGTGCAAATGACCACACAAACAAGAGTGCTTGCATGCACAGACAGTTGCTTAATGGGCAATTTGCTTTGGAGAGGCAGAACACCAATGGTTGGTGAGGGGACATGGGCCCAAACTAGGAGTAGGCAACATAGAAGTTATGCTCCTGTCTTCCCCAAGCTTTGCGCCTTTTCTGCCTACCTCTAGTTCTGACACTGATCCTATTGGGCCAGTTTGATGCTGTATATTTATATATATATTGGTAAATGTTGCGTTTGCAAAGGAAAACATCCCTGGTCAGCACTAGTCAGGCAATAGTTTGATATGCTGCAGTAGATTGCAATATTACATAGTAAAGATTAATTTCTCTCTGAGCTCTAAAACACCCTTATTCTTGACATATTATATCTCTACCTTTTGACGTAAACTGTAGACTTGTCAATTCACTCCTTTGTTCTCATGCTCTTTCAATACATACATCCCTCTTTGTTCCCCCACTAAGGATTTAACAAGCGAGATAAACCCTGTGTTGAATTGCTTGTGTTGTAACCTGTTTATCATGTGCAGAATAATAGCAACATTTTTATTTACAATGAAAGGGGAACTAGAGTGTGTGTTGTGCAATATTTGTAAAAGCAGAGATAATAGATTTACTCATGTTTAACTTGAGACAGTAAATAAGGCTTGCGTTATGAATGCACTTTGATTTTTCTTTCAACTAAGTTATCTCTTCTAGACTGGGATACTGAAATGGTATTAAGGGTAAGTCCACACTGGGTATTTTGGGGAGATTTGGTCGCCTGGCGACTAATCGCCTCATTTTTGCGGCGACCAATCTCCCCAAACACCTTCCCTGACTCTGCGCCGGCTTAAAATGAAAAAACGGCGGTGCTAATCACACGCGGCAGTTCGTTTTCCGAAGTCGCCCGAAGTTTCCTCACCAGTGCCATCGTTTTTCCAATTTAGCCGGCGCTTGGGGAATGCCCAGTGTGGACTTACCCTAATAAATATGCTGGTGTCTCATGACATGATATTCTGGAAAATTTACATTAGTATTTTTTTTTGTTCAAGATATCAATAGGATTCATGCGGCTAATATCATGAATAACTTACATTACTGATGCTGGAAGTGTCTCTGCTTAGTTATATGCTACAAATGAGCAGAGCAGCATCAGGAGATGCAATTTAGATGAGCATTATTAGCCATTTTACATGAAGGTGTGTGTGGGGAGGGGGGTTATATCCTCTTTAAACTTTTCAAAAAGTTTTATTATTACACTGTAATTTTTAACTTAATCATACTGATTTGGTTCGCCATATTAGAGCAACTAGCACGCATCTTTTATTCCTCCCATGAGCCCTCAGAATCAATGAATAGCTTCCTGGCCAGTCAGCTTAGATTAGAGATGCAGTGTGGGCATTGACGAAAACATATTTGGGAAATTATCATGGTCAATAACCACGGTCAAAAACCACCAAGAGGTAGAGTTCAAGTTTACTTTCTTATGTCTAAATGAAATCTGCCTAATTGATAATTCACCGAAACAAAGAGAAAATACCCATCTGAGTCTCTCCTTCCTGATTGTATGATGGCAATTGGGCCAGTCTAATTGATTTAGGGATTTTTATTATAAAAAATACACTTACATTAATTCATCAAAATATAACATAATATTAGCAAATCCAAAAGCCACAAACCCACCCATAAACCCTCCTGCCCGCAGAGTCCATCCCTCTGTCCATAGGCAAAAGTCTGAAGAAAAACCCTCCAACCCACCAATTCACAAGGCCAAACTCGCAAAGTCTTGTTTTTGTCCATATGGCCTGTATATCACCCCAAATCACAAAAACAATAGCCAGTCCTCATACTCCAGGCTGGGCAATGTAACCACCATCACCCTGAGAAGAAAAGGAAAGCAGTATCAGAGTACTGGAGACAGTATTGATAAAAGTACAACAGTTCCCCCCATACAGCACATAACAAGAGGGCATGTTCATGAAAGAGAAAGGTACAACCCTCTCCATCGCTTTCCATTAGCGTTTGTCTAACTGATTTAGGGAGAGAGATTCACAACTTCACAGCTTACTGTTAAAAAAACCCTTTTCAAATATTACTAAACTTAATTCTGGTCAAGGCTTTTTGGGCAAAACCCAGAAGCTGCTAAAAGTCACATTCGTAAAATACTCCATCTCAAACCTATCCTGTGGGATAATCTGAAAAATTCGGTATTTTCGGGGGATAACTGGAAAAAATCGAGCTTTCGGGAGTCAAAACTATTGTAAGATTTGAGCTTATTTTACAATTTTATCAAGAATTTCCCCGAAAAGAATTATTTTAATTAAATAAGGTAAAATCATGGATGGGAGTATGGGCGAGTTTGTTTCATGGAAATTATGAGTGTTAAGCTCCCTCCTCAGTGAATACATTTGCTTATCTGATACTCTAGGCTGGTGCTCCTGTTTGCTAAAAACTGGATATTTCTACAGAAGATCCTTGTCACCATCTTCTTTGGGTTCTTCTGTCTTCATTTTGTTCCAGTTCCAGTGGGCAGGAGCAGTTTTCCGCTAACTGGATCACTGGCCCGTGTTTTCAGGTAATCTATTACAGTCGCTGGTCTTCCAGTTATTAGGCCTTTAGTTCTCCTTTAAGATGGAACCTCCTTCTAATCTTCTAAAGCATCGGTGCCATCATGTCTGCTGGAAGGACCGAAATAATTAAAGCATTACAGAGATTGATTATGCTGTCCCTTTTTTTTATTTATTTATACATTTATATCATATCTCCCTGTAAGAGTCTCTTCCCCAGTGTGAACAACCCCAACTTGGCCAATCTTTCTCCACAATTGAGACATTCCATCTTGGCTGCATCTTTGTTGCTATTCTGTCATTCTTTGGACTCTATTTAACTAGTATCCTGTTTACTCACTGGAGACCAAAATTACATGGAATATTCCACATGGAGCCTTGCAAAGTACTTTGCAAAGGGGAAGAATGACCCTCTCCATACCCCTACAGCTCAAGCTTGAATCATGATAACAGAATTTTACCCCTTGTTCCTTACTTATAGGAAACCATAATGTTCAGCTGATCTCTTCACATCAAGGTATCATTGGATCTGAAAAAGAACCAAATAGAAGGTACAGTATGTGTTTATAATCATGCATTCACAGATTTGAACTCACAATAATGTTTGAATGATACCATATAAAGCCTTGAAAGATGTACCACCTACAAGGTTGGTCAGTCTGAATAAAATTGAGTTAGGGTTTGGTCCTGGCCTGCTGGGATCCCTGAGGCCTTGAGTTGGACAGCCCTGACATTTATTAATAGAAAAGGATCTTATCATTTGGAGCTGACTCCTAGCCAGCTAGCCAGCAATTTATAGAATTAATCAAGTTATTAATTTACGCAGTTTAAACTCATTTGTATTCATTTTGTTGATAATATACAATAGAATGTTTTCTTTATGATTTACATCTTTAGGGCAATGCTTTTGCCAGTCAGCTTGATTAAAACATGAGTAAATCATGTATTATTAGATGCAATTAATTAATTTAGAATTCCCAAAATGGCTCATAGCCCTAGTGGGCAGTCAAGGTCTTGGCTAGAAAAGGACCTTGCAAGTTTGGCTTTGTAAAGTGTTTTGATGTGTTGCCAGGAGCAAAGGATGCAGTTTTGTGGTTTTGTACTTTTCCAAGAACAAGGATCATTAGAATCATATTTCTAACAGCACAAAGTGCAAATTACTAAGGCTCTTGTGTACAGTATGTGGTGTCCTTCCCTGCTAGGGAATTCAAAGGATCTCATGGGGCAAATCTTAACAGGAAACTGTCATTTAAATTTATTATTGAGAACCTTGTTTCATGTTGAGTGAAGAATCGCCCTGATGTGAAAATTGATTTAATGTCTGTAGTAAATGGTTTTTTTAATCACCTTTTTTTCCTACTTAAATACTGCATGGTGATATAAGAGAGACAGCAGACCCAGTGGGTGCTAAGTGACCTAGGAGTATATAGGGTTTTGTCAGAATGCTCGTTCCCTTATTAGCCTGTGTCTTAAACAGAGAGTTGGGGATTGACTTCCACTTCAAGGAGAACTATACTCTAAAATGAATATGCCATATGTCATATTTTATATACAGGTATAGGATCCGTTATGCGGAAAGCCGTTATTCAGAAAGCTCCGAATTACGGAAAGGGCGTCTCCCATAGACTCCATTTTATCCAAATGATCCAGATTTTAAAAAATGATTTCCTTTTTCTCTGCAATAATAAAACAATACCTTGTAAATGATCCAAACTAAGATATAATGAATCCTTATTGGAAGCAAAACCAAACTATTGGGTTTATTTAATGTTTACATGATTTTCTAGTAGACTTAAAGGGCATGTAAAGGCAAAAAAATAAATCCCATTTTTACTTTCTTTAATGAAAAAGAAACCTATCTCCAATATACTTTAATTAAAAAATGTGTACCGTTTTTATAAGAAACCTGACTGTATGCAGTGAAATTCTCCCTTCATTTACTGCTGTGAATAGGAATTGTCAGATGGTCCCTAACTGCTGAGCAGGGAAACAATCATACTTATGAACAGCAGGGGGAGCCCCGCCTTACTTCCCAGCCAAGCAGCTTTGTTTATGACGATCCCTAAACAGCCCAGAACACACTGAGCATGTGCACAGTCTTAGGGGTCCATTTACTTAGTTCGAGTGAAGGAATAGAATAAAAAAACCTTTGAATTTCGAATGTTTTTTTTGGCTACTTCGACCATCGAATGGGCTACTTCCACCTTCGACTACGATTTCGACTTCGAATTGAACGTTTCGAATTAAAAATCGTTTGACTATTCGACCATAAAATAGTCGAAGTACTGTCTCTTTAAAAAAAAACTTCGACCCCCCAGTTCGCCACCTAAAACCTACCAAAGTTAATGTTAGCCTATGGGGAAGGTCCCCATAGGCTTTGCAATCTTTTTTGGGTAGAAGAAAAATCGTTCGATCGATGGATTATCGAACGATTCGAAGGATTTAATCGTTCGATCGAATGAATTGCGGTAAATTGGTCGACTTCAAATATCGAAGTCGAAGGATTTAACTTCGACAGTCGAATATTGAGGGTTAATTAAGCCTTGATATTTGACCATAAGTAAATTTGCCCCTCAGTCTTGCAAAGATGTTTAACAAAGTTACAAGATGGTGACTCCCTGTAGCCAACTTTGAAAGCATAAATTATTTGTTTGATTAGACTTGTGGTGCAGTAAGTTCATGTTTATATTTAGTATACAAAATACAGCATTTCTAGCCTTATTCAATTTAGGCTTTACATGCCCTTTAAGGTATGAAGAGCCAAATTTTGCAAAGATCCATTATCCGGAAAGCCCCAGGTCCCGAACATACCAGTATTAATCAACCCCCGGACTGGATCCCCATTTGTTTTTGCCTTTATTCAATGAAAAATTGCCTTTATACCATGAGCGTCGTATTTACTAGCGTGCCATACTGTGTGATGCAAGAAATTTCAGTTGCAGATTCAGCCGTAGTAAAAGCTGCATCCCATGGACAGACATGCACTGTACAGCCAGAGATGTGCTGTGTAACAGGAGCTTGTTCTAAGATGAAATGCTCCCAGTCAGGCACTATCATTAGGAATGTTACTGACTGGGACGCTGCCTGCTGTTAACGGATAGAAATATATATACCTGCTTACAGCTGCCAGAGTTTGTGAGATTCACAGAGACATGAGTCATCACTGATTTAGAGATGCCGTCGTGCTTAGGGGAAATTACAATTACAATCTTTTGAATTATGTCATTTTTAATTACAAAGACAATAAATAGCACCTTATTCATGGGTAAAATAGAAGTGACTGGATTAATCAGCATTTAATTTCCTAGCAGTCAAAATCCTCCTTATACTCTGTATACCATGCCATTTCATACAGTTTTATTTTCTAACATACTAAACATACACTCCTTCATCCTCAAAATTGGCACACGCATAAAAATTGTAAAAATAATTCTGAAGGCCATTGACTTTAATACATTTGGACCAAATAGTCGCACGTATCAAAATTGTTGCTCGCGTCAAAATTGACGTGCGTCAGAATTATTTTGACACCCATTAAATTCAATGTGTTTCACGAATTTTTCATTGTTTCGCGAATTTCGTGGTAACTTCGCAAATTTTTCCGGCGAAGTGAAATGGCACAGATTCGCTACCTCTAACATAATAAAAACATTTCCAATCCTTTTTTGAAACTATCTCATATATCGGCTAGCGATGATCACATTTTTTCACCAGACATGGATTTGTAGCGAAATTCAGCATTTCACCATCTGTAAACTTTTTTTTGGAAAACTGTAAAAAAAAAAAAAGGTCACAGAGACAAAAAAGTTGCTACAAGAAAAAAATGACCATTGACTTTAATGCATTTTGAGTGAGAAATAACTTGAGAAAAAACACCCATTGACTTTAATGCATTTGGACAAAATGTCGCCAAGACAAAAAAAGTCACTACAAGAAAAAACACGTAAAAAAATTTTTGCAAATTTTGCAGCAGCTTCGCTAATTTTCCAGCGAAACGGGACAGCTTTGCTCATCACTAATATCTACCAACACTTCAGGGATGGAATACCACAACTTAACATACAGTAGTATTAACATTATTATTATTATTAACATTTTTTTTATAGCGCCAGCATATTTCGCAGCACTGTAACAGTACTCCTTTATACATCTTAATATCAAATCTCCTTTCTGTTCATCTATTGGTATGCCCTTATGTCCTCTCAAAGATATACTGGTAAATTAAACACCAGTAAGTAGTGATGGGCAAATTTGTCCCATTTCGCTTCATTGAAAAATTTGTAAATTTACAGCGAAATTTGCAAAACGCCAAAAAAATCACAAAACGCTGAAAAATTTGCAAAATGCATTGAAGTCAATGGGTGTCAAAATTATTTTGAAGCACATCAATTTTGACACCCGCAAATTTTTTATATGCGCACCTATTTTGTCCAAATGCATTAAAGGGCATGTAAAGGCAAAAAAATAAAATCCCATTTTTACTTTCTTTAATGAAAAAGAAACCTATCTCCAATATACTGTAATTAAAAAAAATGTGTACTGTTTTTATAAGAAACCTGACTGTATGCAGTGAAATTCTCCCTTCATTTACTGCTGTGGATAGGAATTGTCAGATGGTCCCTAACTGCTGAGCAGGGAAACAATCATACTTATGAACAGCAGGGGGAGCCCCCGCCTTACTTCCCAGCCATGCAGAACTCAAGCAGCTTTGTTTATGACGATCCCTAAGCAGCCCAGACCACACTGAGCATATGCACAGTCTTAGTCTTGCAAAGATGTTTAACAAAGTTATAAGATGGTGACCCCCTGTAGCCAACTTTGAAAGCATAAATTATTTGTTTGATTAGGCTTGTGGTGCAGTAAGTCATGTTTATATTTAGTATACAAAATACAGCATTTCTAGCCTTATTCTAATTTAGACTTTACATGCCCTTTAAAGTCAATTGGCGTCCGAATAATTTTGACAAGCAACGTTTAAAAGCGAACGTTATCACTGACCTCCTTCTCCTCCCCTTCATTGTGAAGTGTCAACAGCAATGATCGCGTCTTGTTGCTGTAAAAAAATGTAATCGTTGGTCCTTGTTAGTGATGGGCGAATTTGTGGCGTTTTGCCGAAAAATTAGCGAATTTCCAGTGAAATTTGTGAACCGGCGAAAAATTCACAAAACAGCGCCGGCGTCTCGTTTTTGACGCCAGCGTCCTTTTTTTTTTTTTTTTTTTCGCCAGCGAATTTTCGCTTTCGCAAAGTCCGCTGCAATGATTTAATTCAATGTGCTGGTGCAAGTAAATCATAGCGAATTGAGTGATTAAAGTATGGCGTTTCAGGAGGGGGGCATGCAACCAACAGTTTGCAATGTTAATTTAAAAATATTTTGTTCTCCGTTAAAAAATACAAATTAAAAATTTGGTCGATGCGGATTAAAGTCTGATGCCAATATTTCTTTTGTATAGAGCAGGAGCAGCATATTTGTTTGAATGCAACTAAAATTGATATGATGAATATGATGAACTAAGAAAATGCCTATGACTGTATGTTTATAGCAATGTTCTTATAACCTTCTGCCGCTCAATGTAAAATAAATAGAGGAGAACTGATGTTTACAGGAAGAAAGAAATAATATTCAGATCAAACTTCTACAATGTACAGATAAGCAGCTGTTCAGTGAGCTAAGCGTGCAGCTATATAAACACAGTACGAAATTGGAAAGAATAGAATTTAATTCATTTTGAAATTAGGAGCCTGAGGAAACAGGTCATATCTTTACTGTAAAAGAAAAGGCCACACAGAGATTAGAAACAGGCTGATTCCTAAGGAAACCACTTAGACAGGCTCTAAAGGCAGCAGGGTCGGACTGGGGGGCCCTGGGCCCACGGGGACTGCTGGTCCAGGGCCCCCCGCCCCCCTACTGCGACGCGCCGAACTTTGCATATGTGCCGCTCGAACGCCGCCATGCGCATGCGCGAGCGGTGCTTCTCGGTGCGCATGCGCAAACGGCGTTGCGATGCGCATTTCCAGAAACTTTTTTCAAAATTTTTATACTGGTAGATGGGGTCTGGCCCGGCGGGGGCCCATGAGGGTCGGGGCCCACCGGGTTTTTTCCCGGTGTCCCGCCGGGCCAGTCCGACACTGAAAGGCAGTGAAGGTTATAAACTAAAGTGTGAATTTTCTCTTCATCTAACTTCACCTCAATTCGCCAGGTGTATTTTCACAAGATATTTCATATTTACTGACAATCTGAAATACACATTTTCAGGGGGATTGTGGTGAATTTTCTCCTGGTGTAAATTCTTTGTTAAAAATCACCGGTATGTTTTTCCCATAAAATGGTAAATTTTTACAAGGAGAAAATTAGCATGGAAAGGGTGATATTGATAATACGAGTTTCTGCTCTCTCTTTATAATGGTATTTCACCAGCCTGAACCTGGAGAAATTTCTCTTTCTGAAAAATACATTCTTGTTGAACGTTGGAGAATTTTCACTTTAGGAAGTTCACATAGAGAAGAGAGGTGAATTTACACCAAAGCAAAGAGAATTTTCGCTGTGAAGTTAATTCTTCAAAAGTTGGTATATTCTACTTAAATTGCTGATGGTAAGGTGAAACTGCTCCGAATTTTCACTTTCACCCTTCAGTAAATACGCCCCATAAGGGTTAATCTAGCACCGCTAGCAATGAGCGAATTTGTCCCATTTCTCTTTGCAGAAACGTTGAAGTCAATGGGCGTCAAAAAAAAAAAAATTCAGTGCAACAATTTTTTTCACATAAATAAAAGGGCGTTTTTTCTCAAGGTGACTTTTTTGTCCAAATGCAACGGGCTTTTCTTTTTTTTTTTGTGGCGGTTTTTGTCGCTGAAAATTTTTGCCACAGTTTCACGAAAACATTTGCCAATGGCAAAATGCAGAAATTCGTTGTGAATCCACTAACCACCGCAAGTTCATTGCGCAAAATGCAATTTTTAATGCAACTTGCCATGCTTTTTACCCATAATGCAGCATTTGTCCTAGTGTGATTGCAGTTGCAGTATTACAGTCGATGCATCAAAATAAAGGCAAATATATGTGTGTGTGTGATAGCAAATTGGATGCAAACTGTGGCTAATATTTTCATATTTGAGATTACGGGGCATATTTACTAAGTGAATGTTCGAATTTAAAAACTTTGAAGTCATTTTTGGGTACTTCGACCATCGAATAGGCCAAATTCGACTTCGATTCAAAGTGAGAATGCTTAGACTATTCGACCATTCGATAATCGAAGTACTGTCTCTTTTAAAAACTTCGACTTCGACACTTCGCCCCCTTAAACCTGCCGAATTGCTATGTTAGCCTATGAGGACCTCCTAGAACCCATAGCCAACATTTGGCTACGTTTTTAGACGTCGAAGTAAAATCGTACGATCGTGCAATTAAATCGTTCAATTCGAAGTATGATGTAGTAGTACGATCGTATGATCTTAAAAATCCTACGAATTCAACTTCGAATGTCGAACTAGCCTATTCGATGGTCGAATTTCGAAGTTTTTTGCACTTCGAAATTCGACCCTTGATAAATATGCCCATACATGTCTTTTGGGGCTTGTTGTTAAAATGACCTTTATGTGTCATTCTCTTGGTGTAATATTGCTGTGAGAACCCTGGAATTACGGGGTGGTTGTAGTTCCACGGTTCCACTGTGACAATAGTTCACCTATGTTCACGATATATATATTTTTTCATATATCATGACTTACGTATGACTCGATGTCGGCTCCAACACCTTCCTACCCCCATAAATACTCAAGACAATAGTTTTGGGTGAAAAGGCCGCAGCTTATTTTATTCCGTAACCTTATTCAAGTTTATGCAAATTAACCAAAACCATCATTCTTCTTATAACAAATGGGTAACATTCTTATAACAAATGGGTAACATTTTGACATGTGTAAAAACAGTAGCCACTGAGGGCTGCATATACCAAAAATGAGTAACATGTTGACATGTTTAACAATAGCTTGCAATAACTTCCAGTATTCCTGTTAACCAACCCATTCTCCAGCCTGAGGCTAAACCTCCATCCGTTATTTCCATGCCTGCTGTGCCTACTTGCCCCTAAGTCTAGCCCCAGGCCAATCTCACCTTAGCCCTTTTGGCTACCCAGTAGGGCAGCCCCACTATGCCAAAGCTGCGACTTGTCTACTAACCCTCCTATTCTGGCGGGCGGTAAACACTGTTACCCGTGTAGTCCTCCAAGGCTTAAAGGGATACTGTCATGGGAAAACTTGTTTTTTTCAAAACACATCAGTTAATAGTGCTACTCCAGCAGAATTCTGCACTGAAGTTCATATTTCAAAAGAGCAAACAGATTTTATTATATTCAGTTTTGAAATCTGACATGGGGCTAGACATATTGTCAGTTTCCCAGCTGCCCCTAGTCATGTGACTTGTGCCTGCACTATTAACTAATGCGTTTTGAAAAAACATGTTTTTCCATGACAGTATACCTTTAAACCCAACCCCTTAATCCTGCATGCCATTAACTACAATCCCCATAATGGCATGCATGCAACCCCCCTACTACAGTCCTACTCGTCCCTCAGTCATGCTCCTCTCCATTTCACCTGTCCCAGGGGCGCTCTATGGGCTTCTTTACGAACTTAAACAGTTTAATATCTGAGTTTTAGTGCTTTACCAAGGTGGAGGGACTGTGCAGTTGTGTACCAGATTTCCCTTCCAAACCACTGCTGAGGAGATACTGTTATTTATGACTAGTGATGGGCGAATTTGCGGAGCCGGCATCTCATTTTTGATGCCGGCGCCCGGTTTTTTGAAGCCGGCGGCCGTTTTTCACCGCGAATTCGCGCCTGCCGAATAAATTCGCCCATCACTATTTATGACTGCCAGAAGGTCACTTCCCTCAGGAATTATAAGAGGGTGCCAAAGAGTAGGAAGTGCGTTTTCTTCTCCCTTAAAGGGTTCATACATACAGCACCTGCAGTACTACTGTTTAGGTCTTATGAGGCTTTGTACATATTACTTACATTCTTCAGACGTGCAAATTATGAGTCTCTAGGGGCAGCAGCTGTTTCAGTTGCTCCAAGGATATGTTAGTGTTAAATCTCAAACCATGCACGACCCTCCCCTTCACTTGACAGTTCTACGGCCACCAATGATGCAAAAAGCCTCTTAGTCCTTCCCCTTCCTTGAGAGTTGAGAAGTCTTCAAAGCCCCGAGACAGAGCCTGGCCTACTGAACCCCCAGTGTTTCCAGGTATAGTTGTTGCTCTATTACTTCTATGAACTTGCATGATACTACAGTGCTATGCAATATGTTGGAGCTATATAAATACATGTTAATAATAATACTCTAATGGTGCTGTGTTCAGCTGTTATGAGACCTAATCTTATCTACGGTACACAGAGATCACTAGCCAGTAATTCTGTTTCTGCTCATGCTGATATACACTTGCTATGTAACTATATATCATATAAATGGGAAGTGACCATACTTGTTTTTAAAAAAAATGTGCAACCCACATACTGTTTTATTTGTATGTTGGTTAAAATGAAAGTCCTATTTGCATATATTGCTGTTCTGCATTGTTAGTGAATAGCTGGATTGTTCCTTAAGGTTTGGGTGACACGAGGCAGCTGTAACCAGACCAATGGTCGCTGTGGATATAAATAAGCTTCACTGTGTATATTTGCAACAATGCCATCTATTTATAACAGTGATGGATTTGCGTGGAACAGCTGTTTCATGGTGGTGATGTATAGGAACAGGGATAAAGAATGAAAACTTGGCTGAGACATAACTGATTAACTGAACTGAACTTGTTAAAGGGGTGATTCACCTATAAATTAAAATTGATTATGTTATAAAATGGCTAATTCTAAGCAACTGTTTTGGTCATTCATTCATTCATCGAATAATTTTTTATACTTTTTTTTAAAAAAAAGACACAAAAACATAACTTAAGTTTTTTGAAAAGTAAACATAATTTCAAGCAGCTTTGCAATATACATCATTAAAAAAATATGATGATTTTTAATGGTTTCTGACAAATTCCTAAGCCTAGCCCCCTGCTCTCCTGCTGATCTGTCTGACTACTTTGCTGAGCTGGCTGACTACTGTTACTTTGTATCAACAGCCATCTGTCCTTAGCCTGCATCCTCCAAACCCCACAATTCCCTGCACACGTGATTTCAATAAGGACATCACAGTGCAATGCATTGTGGGTTATGTAGTTCCTGCAGGCTGTCTGTAAGCTGTGGAGAAGTTGTTACAATTTGTGATATCAGTGTTTAGTCCCTCCTTCCCTGCCAGGATTTTAAATGATGCAGAAAGTGAAAAACTGTTAAACAGTTGGATTTCAGCATAGAAAATGGCATTTATTCATACTTTTTAAAGAAACAGGTAACTGTGATGGCTATATTAGGGCATGGGCATCCAACCGCTGGGCTGCCGAGCTTAGCGTCAAATTACCGCGGGATCAAATTGGACGTCTAGGGTTGCCACCTTTGGTAATGGCTAAACCCGAACACGGGGGCGGGCAGATAACATTGGGGATGTGGCAGTGATGTAGGAACAGACATGATGACATCAGAGGTGGGCACAATGATGTTGGTGGCGTTATGACACCAGGACAAGGCTATTGCATCACTTGCAACTTGCTGGATTTCTATCCAGTATTCTCAATGTTTTAAAGTGTTGAGGCCCAGTTCAAAACCACACAGGTGGCAACACTATCTCAAGCTATATTCTGCTTGATGATTAAGCCAAATCCTTTAATTACAGGTATGAGATCTATTATACAGAAATCAGTTATCCAGAAAGCTCTGAAATACAGCAATGCTAATTTAGAAAAAACATTCCTATTTTTGATTGATTTGGTTTTTTTTGTATCTGTAATAATAAGAAATGAACTGTACGTGACAATAACTAAGCCATATTGAGGTAGCTTAGTATTTAAATGCTTTTTATGTATTGGCCAGATTATTGTTTGGGTTTCATAAGGCCGAATACCGAACAGAAAGTTCAGACCTGAACAAGCCTTACAAAAACCGAACTCTTCGGGTCAAAACCGAACAGCTGGCAACCCTATGGACCTGAACAAGCCTTACAAAAACCATAATTGGATGCCGACCCCTCTGTACACTGGCCACTCAAAAGAAATGTACTACAGGTATGGGACCTGTTATCCAGAATGCTCAGGACCTGGGGTTTTCCGGATAATGGATCTTTCCGTAATTTGGGTCTTCAAGCCTTAAGTCTACTAGAAATTCATTTAAACATTAAATAACCCCAATATGCTGGTTTTGCTTCCGATAAAGGTTAATTATATCTTAGTTGGGATCAAGTACAAGCTACTGTTTCATTATTAAAGAGAAAAATGAAATAATTTTTTAAAAGTTGGATTATTTGGATAAAATGGAGTCTATGGGAGACATCCATTCCTTAATTCGGAGCTTACTGGATATCGGGTTTCCGGATAAGGGATCCTTTACCTGTACTAGATATATTGCTACTTGGTCATAAGTCAGTTCCACACAAATTTTTAGCTGCCATAAAAGTTTGCGTCAATTTTCAGTGAGTTGAAGAAAAAGATGCATCCTTCAAGTGCTAGTTGATCCAGAGCCAACATGATTATATTTCTCCTAAATCCAGTTGTTATGTAAAGCTGGCCAAACACAGGTGGATGTAAGCTGCTGGCTGGGACCCTCTATACTGTTTTTGCAGTTTAGTAAACTGTGTATGGGGCCTCCCAATAGAGTGTCCAATATCTGGTTGAGAACTATACACTGACGCAGCCCTCACCCAACAGATTTGAGCAGGCCTGCAGTTTATTTGATTGTTGGCCTCCATGCTAATAATTAGAGAGTGGATCTCACAGTGTATGACAGGTAATTACATTCACACCTACAGCATTATTGACTCCTACACTTTATCATTTTCCCCTATTACCTACAGATATTTAATATATTGTGATTCTAAGCCAACTAACCATGCTGTGAAGGGTCTCTGCCACCCACCTCCCCATTTCAATTTCACAAGTTCCTATTCTTTGCTCCCTGAGTGCGAAATCAGCCCTCATTTACATTTACAGTGGACTTTACTTACAAAACTCAAAACTTCAGCCGATTTACCCTGTCTATAGTGTGGGTGATACAGTTCCCTGCTGCATCATCATGCATTTATGTTATAAAAGGAAGTCCAGGGCCCAAAGTAGATAAAAGGGAGCCCTATGCAATGCAAGACGTCTGGGGAGGATCAGATGAATGCAACTTGCTTAAAAAAAATATATATATATATATAAATATATATATCTTTTTAAAAGTAAGATGAATTTAACCAAGTTTCTGTGAAACCCCCCTATCCTCTTGTCATTTAGTTTGGAATTATGGATACCTTGGTGCAACGTTTGGCTACAATATGTAACAATTCTCTCAATCTTCTCAATATCAAGTATGTTGCTACAATGAATTTTTACTTTGCTACTTAACACAGGTTTCTTTAGCTGACTGAATTTAGTACTTATGTTGTAAAGTGATTTTGTACTATGATCTTTCTTTCTTTATTTTTTACAACAGTGTTTTTAAGCACACTAAATGGTTAATAGACTACTTGGTGATTGGTCCTGTCCTCTTCGATCACATGATCCTATATGCTGCATGGGATTGGATGAGTGTTTTTTCCCTTTGTCTATTTAAGGGTTAATTTTAAAACAATTTGTATCTTGAAAAAGGTCCTAGGTTCGGACCGAAACGTTGATCTGTTTTAATGTAACCAAATAAAATTATACTTTTATTAAATCCCAGTGTGCACTCATGCTTCTTGGACTTATATTTTGTAAAAGGATCTGCCTGCTCCTTCTCACAGTGTATACCAAGGGTGCTACGAGGAAGAATGGTTATTAAATTGGCAAGTGTGTAATACTCCAGCAACAGATACAAGAGGAGACTTTGTTCCTGTGTATATCAGTACATTATTGCAGCAGAGAGCCCTGGGCATTTGTTTGAATACTTACAATTTGGTATTATTTGAATGGTAAACCCTACCTTCCTTGCAGTAGGGAGCATTCTAGCTAAATGTCAGGGCAGCAGGGTTGGTTGATATGCCATACATTAGGACTCTGCAAGATGTACCTGGGGCTGACTATAGGAGAGTGGCAGGTAGCAGACACTCTTTTCCTTCTCTGAGCTGTAGGGTAAATATGCCCTTTAGAAGCAACAAGAAAATGTAATCATTCAATAATGCCAGGTTATAATTATTCATTGCTAACAGATGGGATTAAGGTGTGGTTTTACCAAAGTTCTTTAAAATTGCCTATATTATATATTGCGCCAAAATACCCGGGAGCCAAAGGCAAGTCTTCATCAAAGGCAAAATAATAAAATCACATTTTTACTTTCTTTAATGAAAAAGAAACCTATCTCCAATATACTTTAATTAAAAAATGTGTATCGTTTTTATAAGAAAGCTGACTGTGTGCAGTGAAATTCTCCCTTCATTTACTGCTGTGGATAGGAATTGTCAGATGGTCCCTAACTGCTGAGCAAGGAAGCAATCATACTTATGAACAGCAGGGGGAGCCCCTGCCTTATTTCCCAGCCATGCAGAACTCAAGCAGCTTTGTTTATGACGATCCCTAAGCAGCCCAGACCACACTGAGCATGTGCACAGTCTTAGTCTTGCAAAGATGTATAACAAAGTTACAAGATGGTGACCCCCTGTAGCCAACTTTGAAAAGCATAAATTATTTGTTTGATTAGGCTTGTGGTGCAGTAAGTTCATGTTCAAGTTCATATTTAGTATACAAAATACAGCATTTCTAGCCTTATTCAATTTTAGACTTTACATGCCCTTTAACCTAAGATACAACTCTAGGCCATAATTTTGAATGAATGTGCATTAAAATGTTGTGGCCTTTTCACATGCACTATTTATCTGTGCAGTCAAAACAGATTGGATGAGTTCTGCCGGGCAATTCTTCTTCAATCTGACACCAAACCATAACGCTTCAAGATCATGCAAAGCACATTAATATACACCAGTAAGGCTATATAAATATCCTATATTCAGAAAGAGCAGGAGCATGATGACAGGGAGAGCCAAGCCAACAGATGTGGGACTAATTTCTAACTTCTAACTATGCCTGTGATAAAAGGGTTAATCTTAAATGTGCTCCTGTAAGTAATAGTAAATATGATTCTACGGATCTGGTAACCTTTAAACAGAGTGAAACCAGTATCAGGTTCGACTGAGAGTGGAGATTATCATTGTTTAGGTGGACTTCCCATTTAATATTTTAGTATATTAGCTGAAATGTTACTGTTGCTCTGCTACAGACCATAGTTAAGCTCAGGGAGCATGCTCAGTAGGGCCCGAAGCAGCTGCTGCTGAAAAAAATAATAATTAAATGGTTTACTCTTTCATATCAATATTTTTAGTGAAGGTGAACTGTTCCTTTAACCCCTGAATTTGAAAAGGTTAACCAGATAACTTTAATATCAATCCTACTTGTTTTGTCACTTCCCCTTTAACAGGGAAACAGACTTACGTCATCAGCAATTTGCTTTGATTTGATCAGGTAAAGGGCAATAGTTGTGATAAATAGCTTAGTGCTTAGAGAATGGGCCATGGATCAGAGAAAGGGTCAGGCTGTGCTCTGAGTCACTTCATATTAATGATAAAGTAATAATTATTTGCAGGGCTACGTGGCATTTGTAGAATGAACCACAGGAGAAGCTTCAGAGCCTTGTTAGTAAAAATGTGATTTTCTGGCTAAAAGAATATCTGCAGAAAGTATCAGTGACGTTTTTATCATTTCATCTATCTCAGCCTGCAATCCCTGCATGTTAAGTGCCCCCTTCCGCCCACAGATACTCAAGGCTCTTAAAGCACCACTCAAACCAGAAAGTATTCACTTTTACTAAAATAGCAATCATTTTAACACCAAAATTAAGGGGTAATTGTTGTTTGTAATGTGTGTCTGCTCTCTAGGAAACATCAGTAGAGATGCCGTAATGGGGCAGTTGTGAAGCTTTGGTCAGTGATATCTTGAATCCCCCTTAAAGGGGAAGTAAAGTCTAAAATAGAATAAGGCTAGAAATGCTGTATTTTGTATACTAAACATAAACATGAACTTACTGCACCACAAGCCTAATCAAACAAATAATTTATGCTTTCAAAGTTGGCCACGGGTGTCACCATCTTGTAACTTTGTTAAACATCTTTGCAAGACTAAGACTGTGCACATGCTCAGTGTGGTCCGGGCTGCTTAGGGATCATCATAAATGATCAAAACAGCACAAGTCAAATAATATCTACCAGAAGTGGATACAGCAAGACTGATTAATAATCAGAATATAGAGACTGCACTGGGTCCTTTGTTGTCATGTAATCGAATGTTATTTTTATAGTTTTTGTATTGTTTAATACAAACTTTCTCCAACTCTGCAGAACCAGTGGCTGCAGCAAAATAAACCTCCAAATAGAATCCCAGTTTATCTGTTTAAATCTGGCTCCATGATCTTTGTCCCTGCAGCTGGAGTTGGAAACAGTAAAGGGGATGTAAAGGCAAAAGGCAAAAATAAAATCCAATACAAATCTCTACACAGTAGCCGACTGCTCTACAGGGAAACAAACAAAGCTGCTTGAGTTCTGCATGGCTGGGAAGTAAGGTGGGGGCTCCCCCTGCTGTTCATAAGTATGATTGTTTCCCTGCTCAGCAGTTAGGGACCATCTGACAATTCCTATCCACAGCAGTAAATGAAGGGAGAATTTCACTGCATACAGTTTGGTTTCTTATACAAATGATACCTAAAAAAGAAGCCAGCGCCACAGGCACCGGGCAAAACAAACAAATATAGGGCAATAACGTTTTGCAAATGACCCCCTTATTTCTGTGCACAGGTTTTATTGTATCTTCACCGTACTATGTGTAACCCCTTCTTATCCACCACCACAATTATATATAGCCTTTAAGGGGAGAGGGGTTTCTTCTTGCCTCGCAGGCCTTACAGATGGATACTCACAAACATACGGTTCAAATAGGCGTAAAAAAATCTTTGTTGTCCCAGCGCGTATCCTTTAAAACTGTGAAGTAGATGCGGCAGCGAAATAGTGTAATATTGCCTTTAATATATTTAAAAATGTAACATTAAAATTGCACTCACATGGCATTCCGCAAAAATAGCATGTATAGCATATCGTCCTAGAGAGGCTTTCTCTCCACGCCTATCCACAATCGGAAATCCTGCTGCCAGAGCGCTCGTGGCTTTAGGGTCCCTTGCAGTATGTCGGCGGGTCACTCTCCTATGGCGTGCTATTCCGTGCTCCGTGCCTTGGGCATAGGAGAGTGACCCGCCGACATACTGCAAGGGACCCTAAAGCCACGAGCGCTCTGGCAGCAGGATTTCCGATTGTGGATAGGCGTGGAGAGAAAGCCTCTCTAGGACGATATGCTATACATGCTATTTTTGCGGAATGCCATGTGAGTGCAATTTTAATGTTACATTTTTAAATATATTAAAGGCAATATTACACTATTTCGCTGCCGCATCTACTTCACAGTTTTAAAGGATACGCGCTGGGACAACAAAGATTTTTTTACGCCTATTTGAACCGTATGTTTGTGAGTATCCATCTGTAAGGCCTGCGAGGCAAGAAGAAACCCCTCTCCCCTTAAAGGCTATATATAATTGTGGTGGTGGATAAGAAGGGGTTACACATAGTACGGTGAAGATACAATAAAACCTGTGCACAGAAATAAGGGGGTCATTTGCAAAACGTTATTGCCCTATATTTGTTTGTTTTGCCCGGTGCCTGTGGCGCTGGCTTCTTTTTTAGGTATTATTTTGTGGACTTGAGGGATACAAGTGAGAGCCGGCAGGGGACTGTGAACACAACCAAACCTAGGACTATAATTTGGACTGATTCTTATACAAATGGTTTCTTTTTCATTAAAGAAAGTAAAAATTGGATTTTTTTATTTTATGCCCTTTAAGAAGGAAGAATTACGTAGGTTTAGCGCTAGAGGCATTGCCTTGCTAGTAGTAGGTTTAGTTGACCTTTGTTTCTGTAGCACATAGGCAGTCAGGGTTTTGTAGGAAAAGTAGTCAATAATTCAACAAGTTCTAGTGGTTGGGTCAGTACCCTTAGGATACAAATATAATAAATGTATAGTTGTGGGGTAGAGTATGAGTAGCTAAGAGAGGGGTAGAGTATAGTATTAACACTAAAGAGAATAAAATGGGGGTCATTTAAGAAGATGTCAAAGGCAAGTGCTATAGAACTGAGGGGTAAAAACTTGTGGCAATTAGTTCTCTATTTCATGCAAATGCACTTGTGCCTGGGGTCAGTAAGACTTCTGCACCCTGTGCCGACTTGTTTAGCAAAGCACAGACCTGACAATTTTCCCCTGCACCTTTTCTTCTCCATTCTTCAGAATTTTGGACTGAATACGGGGTAGAACTTTGTTTTATAATCTGCATATGGATGGTGCTCAACTGGCAGGAGGCATGGACTGAAAAGAATATTAAAGGGATTCTGTCATGGGAAAATGTTTTTTACAAAACGCATTAGGTGATAGCTCTCCTCCTGCAGAATCCTGCATTGAAATCTGTTTTCAGAATAACAGACTTTTTTTTATATTTAATTTTGAAATCTAGGGCTAGGCATGTTGTTAATTTTCAAGGTGCCCTCAATCATGTGACTTGTGCTCTGATAAACTCCAGTCACGCTTTACTGCTGCACTGCAATTTGAACAGCCTCCTGACACCTGCATTTGCTAGAAATGCTCCCATGCCCCACCTTGTATGGTAGATATGAGAACACTCAATAATAAAAGTCCAAGGGGCAAATTCACTAATATGCGAATTTGCGCCAGGCGCAACTTCGCCACACTTTGCCGCACTTCGCAACACTTCGCTAGGTGTATTTTCGCCAGCGCTCCACAAATTCACTAAAATCCGAAGTTGCGCACAGGGGTAGCGTAAGGTTGCGAAGTTGCGCTAGCGTTGATTCGCTATGTAAAGCGAAGTTACGCTAGCGAAGGCTAATTTGCATACGGCGCGAAATTCAAATTTCAATGGAGGAACACGCATCAGCACTACAAAAGCCTAGAAAACCTTCAAATCAGCAAAGAAAAATTTTATTTTGCCCTACACATGTGCCCACTGTCTAGGTAAGTTGCCATGAGTCAGGAAATGTAGGGGGGAGGAAGGGGAGCCCCAAAAATTTTTTCGATCTTTTTCAGCCTATCACCCATCATGTAGAAAACACGCCAGCGTTTTTTGGGACTTAGAAAAAAAATTGACTTTTTTGGAAACAATCCCTATCTACTCTATTGCGCTTCGCCAGGTCTGAGGTGGCGAAGGAAGTCTAGCGTAAAAGGTAGCGTTCAGTACACTGCGCAAGTTAGTGAATTTGCGTAGTTACATCGCTAGCGAAAATTCGCCTGGCGTAAGTGTGCGAAGTAACACTAGCGAATTTACGCCAGCGTTCGTTAGTGAATTTGCGCAGTAGCGAAAATGCCAAACGCTAGCGAATTGACGCTAGCGTTCGGCGCTTTGGCGCTTAGTGAATTTGCGCCATTGAGTAGGAGAAACAACAGCTGATTTCAACGCAGTTCCATTGTAAAGTGCTGGCTCTTTCTGAAAGCACAGGATCAGGCACAATGACCTGAAAACCGATACTGTTTTCTAGTACAGCTACAAATTATGGGAAGATCATCACCCATAGACTCCATTTTAAGATAATAATTATAATTTTTAAAAGTGATTTTCTCTTTTTCTCTGTAAATATAAAAGAGTAGGTTGTACTTGATCCCCATGAATACACATTGGTGGTAAAACAGTCCAATTGGGTTTATTTAATGTTTAAATGATTTTTAGCAGACTTTAGGTTTGTTAATCCAAATTATGGAAAAAATCCTCATCCAGAAAACCCCAGCTCCCTAGTGTTTTGGAAAATAGATCCTATACCTGTAGCAGTATCTGACAAATAATAATTGTAGTAAGGGAAGATGATAAAAAATACAGCTGTCATAGTTGAGCTTTGCCAAACCCCTTTGCATGGAATATCCAAGCATAAAGTATACAAACACACAGAAAAGAATGTTCTATGCACACAATATGCTCTGTCCATATAGTATACTGTCTTTTTAAGTGAATGATACATGGAAGTCACAACTTACTTATAAACAGGATAGAGTTATCATTTTATAACAATGACCTAATATTTATAAATATTTATTTAACAGTTTGGGAAAATAATTACTAGAGAGGATTAAGAGTAAAGAATGAAAGGTTTTAATTCCCTCAGCATCCTCAGCCAAATAACAGGGCTTGTAACAACCAGTGGTGTATTAGCTGAATAGTACATACAGGTAAATGAAAATATAATTATATTTGTAGCAATGAAAAGAGGATTTGTTATCATACTTACCGATAAATCTCTTTCTCGTAGTCCCGTAAAGGCAGCACAGGGTACCAATGGGTTAATACAGCAATCCCTCTAGGAGGCAGGATGGAACTAAAACTTCAATCCCTCATAGGGGATCCTCCTCTTCCCTGTATTGACCCCGCCTACTTTAGTTTCGACTAGCACAGCTTATAAGTAGGAATATAGCAAGAATATGGGTGGGAAACTCCCTGTGCTGCCTTTACGGGACTACGAGAAAGAGATTTATCGGTAAGTATGATAACAAATCCTCTTTTCTCGGTCGTCCCTAGGCAGCACAGGGTACCAATGGGTGAGTCCCAAAGCCAGAAGAAAGGGTGGGAAGAAGAAAGTTATTAGGTTTAGAATTTAGAAAAAAATATTGGAACAAAGGCACTAACATGGCCAACAGACTCTATATTATTAAACAACAGTTTGAAGAACTTTTCTGCCAAAACCGGCCTCAGCAGATGCGAAAACATTGAATTTGTAGAACTTTGTAAAAGTGTGTAAGGACGACCAAGTAGCCGCCTTACATATTTGTTCCATCGACGCCTGATTGTAGAGTGCCCATGAAGCACTTAAACCTCGCGTGGCATGAGCCGTTACCTTTAGAGGTGTCGGTAGCTTTTTGAGTTTGTAAATGAATATTATGAGGTTCTTAATCCATCTCGCAATGGATGTTTTTGAAGCCTTGTCACCTTTGTTAGACGAGCCATACAGCACAAAAAGAGCCTCCGTCTTTCTAAATCCTTCTGTTCTGTGAAAATAGAATTTGAGTGCTCGTACCACATCTAAACTATGTAAACGGTGTTCCGCTTCGGAAACTGGTTTAGGACAAAATGAAGGCAATACAATTTCCTGATTGAGGTGAAACTCTGTTGCTACTTTAGGTTGAAATGTTGGATCTGTTCTTAATACTACTTTATCTTCATGAAAGATACAGTATGGAGGCTTGCAACTTAGAGCCCCAATCTCAGATACTCGCCTTGCTGACGAAATGGCCACCAGAAAAGCCGTCTTCCAAGTTAGAAACCGCACCTCTGTGGTAGCAAGCGGTTCAAAAGGACGCCCCTGCAGTGTTTGTAAGATCAGGTTCAAATTCTAGGGAGGCAGAGGGTGTTTGTACGGTGGCTTTATGTGCCCTACGGCTTGAAGAAAAGTTCTTATGTCTGGAAAAGACGCTATTTGTGTTTGAAAGAACACTGAAAGTGCCGATACCTGCACTTTGAGGGAATTTACTCCGAGCCCCTTGTCCATGCCCTCCTGAAGGAATTCCAGTATCGTCGGAATTGAACAAGTTTGATAGCATGCTTTCTTTGTTCTGGCCCACGTAATGTAATTGGACCATATACGATGATATGTGGTACTGGTTGTTGGTTTGCGTGCTTTTAACATAGTGTTGGTTACTTTTTCTGACAGACCTTTGTTCCTCCATATGGAGCTTTCAATAACCATGCCGTCAGGGAGAGTGTCTCCAACGTAGGGTGCCAGCAGGGACCTTGCAAGAGGAGATCTGGTCTGAGGGGTAGTGTCCATGGAGGTGCAATTGACAGTTTTCTGAGGTCTGAGAACCATGCCCTTCTGGGCCAAAACGGTGTTATCATTATGGCAGTTGTGTGAAAAAGAGCTGAAGTCTTCTGAGGATTGGATGGATCATTGGAATGGGTGGGAAAATATATACGAGTTGAAAATCCCAGGGAGTAGTCATTGCGTCTATTGACCATGCTTCCGAATCTTGGTACCTGGAACAGTAGCATGTTAGCTGACGGTTGAATTTGCTTGCCATAAGGTCTATTTGTGGTATCCCCCATCTGACTGTCAGCTGTTGGAATACCTCTTTGTGTAACATCCACTCTCCTGGGTCTAGAGTGGTTCGGCTTAGGAAGTCTGCTTCCCAATTTAGCTGTCCAGGGATATAAACAGCCGCTAATCGGCTTGTATTGTTTTCCGCCCATTGCAAGATGCGAGCCGTTTCTTTCCAGGCAGCTTTGCTGTGTGTACCTCCTTGATGATTTATATATGCCACTGCGGTGGCGTTGTCTGTCTTGACTTTTATTGGAGATCCCTTCAAAAGATCTGACCAGTGTAATAGAGCTAGGTAGATTGCTCGTAGCTCCAACACATTGATGTGTAGTGAGGTTTCTTCTTGGGACCACAGACCCTGAACAGTTCTGTGGTTGAAAACACCTCCCCAACCCGAAAGACTGGCATCTGTGGTGATGATTTCCCAGCTTGCCACCGAGCAAAGTTTCCCCTTGGATAGGTTGTTTGGGTGAAGCCACCAATGAAGGGAGGATTTTGTGACTTCTGAAAGGAATACCGGGTAGTCTAGTTCGTTGTAATTTCTGCGCCATTTCCGAAGAAAATCTAATTGGAGTTCCCTCATGTGCGCCTGTGCAAAGGGTACGACCTCTATGGCAGAGGACATGAGTCCTAGAAGTCGCATGCAGCCTCTGGCCGAGATTGATTTTTGTGACATTGCTTGCTTTGCTGCTGTTTGTAAGATGAGCTGTTTTTGTGGAGTGAGAAAAACTTTGTGTTGAGATGAGTCGAATCTGACTCCCAAAAAAATGATGGTTTGTGTTGGAATCAATGTGCTTTTCGCTTTGTTGATCATCCAACCATGGGCTTCTAAAGTTCTCTTGCAGAGGTTGGTGTGAGTAACTGCAGTTGCGTATGATGGTGCCCGAATTAACAGATCGTCTAGATATGGAAGAACGCAAATATCTAATTGCCTCATGTGTGCCACAAGAGTCGCCAATATTTTGGTGAAAACCCTGGGTGCCGTAGCGAGGCCGAAGGGTAATGCACGGAATTGAAAATGTTCCCTCTGTATCGCGAATCGTAGATATTGTTGAGATTCTACATGGATAGGTACGTGTAGATAAGCGTCTTTTAAGTCTATGGCTGTGAAAAAATCTCCTTGCTCTACGTTTGCGATTACTGACCGCAAGGACTCCATTTTGAATGATGGAACATGAAGAAATTTGTTTAAGAACTTCAAATCTAGCACTGGTCTCAGTGTACCGTCTTTTTTGGGTATCAGAAAAAGATTTGAATAAAAACCCTGATGACGTTGATCTGGTGGTACTGCTATTATGGACTTGGTTTTTAGCATGTCTTGTATAGCTGAATTTAAGGCCAGCCTCTTTTTTGGAAGAGTTGGTACGGATGATTGGAGAAATCTTTGTGGAGGAGTCCTCCGAAATTGAAGTGTATAGCCCACTGTTATTATATTGTGAACCCAGGCGTCTGATGTTGTTGATAGCCACATCTCCCTGAACCATAGGAGGCGCCCTCCTAACTCCTTTGATACTTCGGGAGAGGCTAGTTCTTCATGCATCTTGAGGTTTTTCTGGTGTACCCCTAGGTGTACGCCTTTGGAAATTCCAAGACGATTTCTTGGGGTGACGAAAATTGCTCTTTGATTGGTTGGAGTATGGCTGTTGTCTGGAACGTGGTGGAGAACGCCTTCCGAAATTTGAAGACCTGAAAGGTCGTCTTGTTTGGGTATTTGCAGGTCTGGATCTTTTGTCTTGAGGCAGAAAGTTGCTCTTTCCTCCGGTAATTTTGCTTATTAGAGCATCTAGTTCTGGGCCGAAAAGTGAGGACCCTGAAAAAGGTAGAGACACCAGATTTTTCTTAGATGCCGGATCCGCACTCCAAGATTTGAGCCACAGTGCTCGTCTTGCCCCTACTGAAAGGGCTGATGCCCTAGCTTGTAATTGGAGTATATCCATGGAAGCATCACATAAGAAGTGTGCTGCATTGAGCACCTTTGAGAGATGACCTTGCATGTCAAACGCTTCGTCAGCTGATAAAGCTTCTTCTAACCATAGGACCATGGTACGAGAAACACATGCTGATGCAATTGATGGTTTAAAAGCAGCTGTGGAGGAAGCAAATGCGCCCTTTAATAGATTTTCTGCCTTCCTGTCCATAGGATCTTTGAAGGCCGTGCCATCTTCTAGCGGTATAGTGGTACGCTTAGCTAATCTGGCAATAGGTGCGTCAACTTTGGGTATGGTTTCCCATTTGTCTTTATGAGTCTGGTTGAATGGGTACATTATATCCATTCTTTTGTCTTTAACTGCTCTGCGGTCAGGATTTTTCCATTCTTTCGAAATGGCCTCCTGTACTGTTTCATGTACTGGGAAAAACTTTTGTTTTCTTTGAGTATTAGCCTCTTTGTGTTCCTCTTGTATACCTAATGTCAGAAACATGTCTGCTAGAAGTGAGTGCATAGCTTCAGCTTGGGATTTGTGTGTGTTTTCTGAATGAGAATTAGTTTGTTCTGAATCTTCCCAGTCAGAGTCATCATCCTGAACAGCTCCTTCTTCTTCTGAGGAATGAGATTCCTCCTCTGCTCTATGTGAAACATGAGATGTCTTGGCTACTGAAGTAGAGGCTTGTGCTACCTGAGCTGTAGCTAGCTTTTCTATTGCTGTAGACATTGATAACAGCGATGATTGAAAAGGTTGGAACCATTCAGGAATTTGTTTGTCCTCTGAAGTAGAATCGGTTTTACCTTCTGTATTGGCTTTGCGTTTTTTGTGGTATTGTTGCATTTCCTTTTCTTTCTGTCTCTTTTTAGCTGACACTAATGCCGTATCAGAGCCTGCCAACGTGTCTAGTTTGTCCTGTGAGGACACATGTGTTTTGGTAGGGTCTGAAGCCATGTTAGGCTATAAATATAGCTTAAGTAAATAAGAGAAACCAGAAAAGTATGCTAAGAGTCAGCGAAATAGTAAAGCAGAAGGAAATAAGCTGTACTAGTAGTAACTATACGTAGACAATACCTTCCGCTAGGTTACGGCCGCCCGTTTGTACCGTCTGCGACTATGTAATAGCTCGTTTGGTACAAGTATGCGCTTCCGTTCTTCTGTGCGCTGCGTATCCAAAATGGCGGGCGGAACTGTTTTGGCGCGAACGACAAATCCTGTCGTTATCCGCGCAGTGTTTGACTTAAACAGCCAGTATTCACGCTGAAAGTCTTTAGAGGAACGATACTCTGGCAGCGCTACAGCATACCTTTTACTCTGTTCCCTTTATGGCAGCGCTGAAGCTTGCCTTGCAATGGATATGCCTTACATACAGAATAAATGCGTGGCAGCGCTCAAGCATACCAAATCCAGTCCAAATGTACGTAGTTATGCTCAAAAATGTTCAAAAAAGAAGAAAATACAATTATTATAAGATGTAAGGGAGCTAACTCCCCACACATCCTACCTCATTCAAGCAGGATGGAAAAAAACTAAAGTAGGCGGGGTCAATACAGGGAAGAGGAGGATCCCCTATGAGGGATTGAAGTTTTAGTTCCATCCTGCCTCCTAGAGGGATTGCTGTATTAACCCATTGGTACCCTGTGCTGCCTAGGGACGACCGAGAAATTATATTTGTAGCAATGAACACACACACACACACACATATATATATATTCCTATAAATATATATATTTATATAATATAATATATATATATATATATATATATATATATATATATATTTTTTTTTTTTTTTCCCCCATTAATATAGCACCAGCAAGTTATGCAGCACTTCACCATAGTAATATTGTTAGACAGGGGCCTTACAATAATGTATTATTTACGGAATAGTAAGAGTGTAGCGCTTACAATCTAAAGGCAGGTAAATATTTCAAATGTAAATAATTACATTTTTGTTCTAAAAGATTAAAGATAAAAGTCAAACTCTAGGCTCATAAAAAAGCAATATCAAGCCCTGAAAAAAAAAGTACATATTTAAAAAAAAAAAAAAAAAAAAAAATCTGAATTACAGCAAAAGACTACACTGACCCCTAGTGTTATAATAATGAATTGGTCAAGCCCCAAAGCTTCCAACATGTGGTTGACAGACACACACATGGGCCACATGCTAAACCTTCAAAAAACACATTTATAAGGGAAAAGGAAAGACAAGAAAAAACCTGTAAAACTTTAAAGCAAAGAAAACACCCGTTAAAGCGATCAAGAAAATAAGTTGTTTCCCAAAAACACTTCTATACATTTTGGCTTCATTGACAGCCAGTGAGCCACAAAGCAACCCCTAAACGTAATAGTCTAGTTGCAGACATGCACTTAGTAATTCCCTTTCTGGGACCATATCATTTTAAAACTCAGCCTACAGCTCCCCAGATATTATTAAGCACAGGTTCCTGATACAATGTGTTACTTACTCCATCTATGACTTGCAAAGATTCAGGTTCTGAACAAAAAAGGTAGACTGACCACATCACACAGGGGATCCAGATGCCCATACCCCTGACCTTCAGCTTGAGGAGAAACACCCAACAATTTCTTGCATAAACCAGCCAGCACAAACAGGACCTTAGTCAAAAAATGCTGCTTATTGTATTATTAAAAGGTTACGATGCCCTTTAACAAAGTGTACAATAAACCTCATGCATTTTGTGCCTACATGCAGACTATTGCTAAGTGCCCCATGTAGGTACGAAACATGTCAGGCTTATTTTATACTATGTTAAAGGGTGATGGAACATGGAACCTTTCAATAAAACAGCATTTGTTAAGGTCCTGTTTGTGCTGGCTCTTTTATACAATAAATTGTTTGGACTTACACCATCTTGCCTAACTATATATATATAACCCACAGTTGTCTGACTATCCTACAAAATTTGCACCCATGCTCCACTTTGCACCTTAACCACTTATCCCTTCCAAAGGCATGCCTCTGGTATATATACACTACCTCTGATTTGACGTCTCTTCTTTGTAGAGATGCACCGAATCCTGGATTCGGCCAGGATTCTGCCTTTTTCAGCAGGATTTGGATTCGGCCGAATCCTTCTGCCGGGCCAAACCGAATCCTAATTTGCATATGCAAATTAGGGTGGAAGGGAAATTGTGTGACTTTTCGTCACAAAACAAGGAAGTAAAAAATGTTTCCCTTTCCCACCCCTAATTTGCATATGCAAATTAGGATTTGGTTCGATATTCAGCCGAATCTTTCGGGAAGGATTCGGTGGTTCGGCTGAATCCAAAATAGTGGATTTGCTGCATCCCTACTTCTTTGATCCCATCTTGCCATTACACTATACACACTAAGATACACTTGAAACCCGGTGGGCAGATAGCAGGAGGGCAGATGAGCTGGTAGCGGGATTTGGGTTATGTTGGCTGTGCATGCCAGGCCCCCTTATGATACATAATGCCAATATTAATAATAGGAAAAATAGATCTCAGCTAGAGGGAGGATAGAATATATATATATATATATATATATATATATATATATATATAGTTTTCCCAGCAATGCTGACAGCCTTAAAAAGATACATTTCTATAGCACAGAGGAGATTCTGCATATAAGTGCTGTTCCTATAGTTCCTATTTGTGGGACCCAAAACACCTGCCCATGTTTGCACCTCTTAAAATCAGCTATGTCTACCATTCATTAGATAGGAGCTTTCTTTAGTAAACTCATTCATACATGACAATAGTGGGCTCCAATGCTTTGAAAGTCCCGACTATCCTCATGTTCATTAAATGTTCTGGGAAAAACTCCAGTCGTTGTTTATTCATTTCTGGAAGGGGACCAGACGTCTCCCTGTTACACCAAACTGGCAATAACAAAATATTCCAACAGAATCACAAAATGTTACTTTGGGCTGTGATGAAATTAGCCTGGGCCTGCGTT
The DNA here is from genome assembly GCA_038501925.1 of Xenopus petersii. Classification (NCBI taxonomy): domain Eukaryota; kingdom Metazoa; phylum Chordata; class Amphibia; order Anura; family Pipidae; genus Xenopus; species Xenopus petersii. The sequence continues at coordinate 134,619,969 of CM076678.1, read as the reverse complement.
CCCGCAATACCCTGGAGAGACCTTGGGCAGAGTCTGTTTATTTACAAGAGAAACATATTAATCCTGGGATTATTGGGACAGGATCCAATGAGCAGAGGTCCTTACAGCGCCCATCAGCTCTCTGTTATGTGCCCTAATATTGCAACACGACATCTGATTTATTTATGGCATATGGAGCAGAACACTGATAAGTGCTTATTGCAAAATTCAAGGGTATATGATATTAGCACATTTCAAGGCTGCATTTAGGGTAGTGAAGGCAGGGGCCTCTGGGGTGGAATGTCAGAAATGACATTTAGATTTTGGGGTTTTTTTTTTGTATATACATCTAGGGATGTCCAACTGCCATCCATCTGCAGTTCAACTACTGCTGGTAGTATTAGTATTAGTTCACCAACAGCTGGAGGTCAGCTGGTTAGATATCTATGATTATGTACAGTATAATCCTAAAGAGGAGGTTTCATGGGGATGTGCAACATGCAATCTTTCATCTTTATTTAAACTGCGATTCTCGGCACATACCCACAGATGGGTGCTGAAGGGACAACCCTGATGCATAGACATAAAATGAGCCGATATTCTCATCCATGCCTATCCAGAATTAAAACAGAGGGGATTAGGGATTATGGCTGTGGCATAGCAGGTAAAGTAGCCCAGAGGCTTTTTCCCCCACTGCTGCTATAAGTACGATCTCTCCCTACTATACCTGCTATCCAAAAGCCACAGTCCCTTCACAGAGACTATTATCCCACTGCTACTATAGGCACCATCTCTCCCTACTATACCTGCTATCCCACAGCCACAGTCCCTTCCCAGAGACTATTATCCACTGTTACTATAGGCACCATCTCTCCCTACTATACCTGCTATCCCACAGTCATACTCCCTTCCCAGAGACTATTATCCACTGTTACTATAGGCACCATCTCTCCCTACTATACCTGCTATCTCAAAGGCCACAGTCCCTTTCCAGAGAGTATAATCCCACTGCTACTATGGCAGGCATTAAAGAAATATATTGTCTGCGCCCCTTGATGCTGCAGTCTGTACCTTGAGCAATAAAAACTATAATTTAATCTATACTTATCTGGGCTAATGGGGCAGGCTCTTGGTGCCCTTAGTGCTATTGTACTTTTACCCCCAGACTCTGGTAAATGAGTCCCATTAGGTTTGCTAGCAAGTACAATCTTTTCTAAAATGAATGTTGTTGATTTAAAAAAAACTGTATGTTATTCCATTGCAATAATGTGACATTTTCTACCACATTTAACGTGGTAAACCCTAATGCTATGATTTCAGTAAATGTATACACCCCCTCCACATTACTAATGTTTAGGCATCCCTGGGTCAAGCACTCCTACTAAGATTGGAATAGGCAGGCAAAGGTCAGGAGAATCACAACACTCCCATGCTGTGTTTGCTGCCCAAGACTTGAGGCAACATTACATTAGCCAAGAAACATCTGGGACTGCTTCATATGTCTGACCATTACCCTTGTTGCTCACTACTGTATATACATTGTTCTAACTCATGACAGTACATACCACTAGCAGGATGTATATAAACACACTTGTGTATACATTCCTCCAGAGAGTTTAGAGAGCTTCTTCGCTTCTGGAAAGGTCACACTTCTCCAAGTGGAGTCAGACTAATGCAGGATATGGTATTCCCTCAGAGGAAAATGGGTCATATTTCGTTTATTAATCTGAGGATGTTTCAGAGGCTAAATTGAAAAGACATCAAACTTCTTTAGGAATTTCAACAGTTATTTAGCTCTTCCTCTCTGCTTGTGAGAGCAGAACTTGCAATTCCTCCAAGGGCATGCCCTATGCAACATGAGGAACCCTATAAATAGATGTTTATGGGCAGTGTCCCCCAGCCAGTGGCTCACAGGCAACATGTTGCTCGCCCACCCCTTGGATGTTGCTCCCAGTGGTCTCAAAGCAGGTGCTTATTTTTGAATTCCTGGCTTGGAGACAAGTTTTGGTTGCATAAAAACCAGGTGTACTACCAAACTGAGCCTTCTGTAGGCTGCCAGTACCCTTAGGGGCTACCAAATAGCCAATCATATGCCTTATTTGACACCCCTTATTTTTCAATCTGGTGTTGCTCCCCAACTCTTTTTACAAATGAATGTGACTCATAAATAAAAAAAGATTGGAGACCCCTGCTCTAGAGCCATCAAAGAGAACAACAAATTTACTACAGTACATTTACAGGGCTTCCTCGTGGTGTATGAACACTCCTATGGTAAATAAGCCCACTTGAACAAGGGAAGAAACAGAAACTACCATGTGCAACCCAAAGCCAACAAACCTTCTTATGGTTTCATTACAATCCACAGATTTTATAATAGTGTAGGGGATCAGAGAAATCCTTCCCCTGTTTTTCTGTCTGTGACACCATCCTGTCCAGTTACAGACTGAAGAGCCATCTAATTTGCTGGGAGACCTAGTGCATCCTTGGGAGAGAGGGAGTGCCTGACTTTGGAGCCACATATACAGGGTTACAGACAGATTATAAAGGGATCCCTGCTGCAGCAGCCAGAGAGATGCAGATCTGTGGAGTGTGACACTACTGCTACTTTCCAGGTAGAAGGAGAAGGAAAGGTTGTGTTTTGCTCTCCTTTAGAAAGTATTTGAGCATCAAGGAGAGCCAGTTTCTAACTCCTGCTTGTGGATACTTTGGCTATGGTGTGTTTCCCCAGGGTGAGGACAGGTCTTGCTTGTGTACCTGCCACGTGGGAGTGGCTACTATTTTCAAAAGGAAAGGTAGCTTGGGGTAGGTAGCGCTACCTGGGGACCTAAGAGCTCTTGGGGAAGGGACATTGAACTGACCGGATTTATTCTACATTTATCCACCTGGAGTGGAGTGTGAGACTGTTGCATTAAGAGACTGTGCCAGGGGTTGATAGTCCACACAGGTTCAGTGATATTGTGTGATTTGCATTTACAGTTGCTAAATACAGTTTTACATAAAGTTTATATTTGTTTTATTGCAAACTGTATGTGTTTTATTTTTCCTAGTGGAACTCCCCTGAGGTGTGCTCTTCGTTGTTCCCTGGGTGGAATCACTGTTCTGTAAATCCCAGTACTTTTCATATGCAAAAGGGACTCATGGCACAGGATTGCAAGGGTTAATTGCTATTTAAAGAGACAGTAACCAAATTAGGGTTATAATAGCTTAACCAAATATATGGACATTTGTAGAGTTACATAAAGTGTAATGTGCCATGTAATTTGATGACATCATAGGTAAAGCCACTTTCCATATCATGCATTTTGTGAAGTCACAGGATCTTCTAATGCATGTGATGGAGTGTTAAACATGGTCATGCTCTTGAATTCTCAATATATTGTATACTTGAAGACTAGGGGCATGACAGACATGCCCTTACTTAAAAAACATTCTCATTTACAGATGTTTGGTAATTGCTGCCCTTGTTTGCTCTTGATGGGCCAAAAAAGGTCCAGTCCATTCAGAATATGGCACAGAGGGCAATTTTTTTTCTGGCTCATCAAGTCACCAATGCTTTAAACAGCTACCAGTTTCCTGTTTCAAGCAGAACTAAATTACAGTGTTTGGTGCTATTCCATAAAGCTGTTAAAGAAGTGAAGAAGTGCTTACCAACATCTCTTCATTTGTCTCCAAATATCTCCCTCCCCAACCTCTTTTGCCAGTCAGTGCCATTCACTTGGCATGCTCATGCTTTACTACATGCTCATGATTTACTACTCCCCCATATCCTGGATATTTCCTTTGCAGCACCTGCTCTCTGGAATTCCATACATTGCTCATTCTGACTCTTCCCGAACATCCAGGTGTTCCCTGAAAACATGTTTTCTTGGAAGCTTATCACATTCCCTAAATACTCTGCCACTTCTTCCATAGTTGTATAGATAATTCCTTCTTTAGTTCTAGCTCTGGACTATTTCACTACTCCATGTAAATATCTAGTTTGATATCTTGTAATATTCTTTCTTCTGCACTCCAAAATGGAATTCTAATTTTGTTCATGAACTGAATGCCTCCCCCATGCATCCCTTGTTGGAAAGAGACAGCACAATCTGCATGGCTGCATCCTTTTGTATTTGATTACATTATTTCTATAATAAATCAGGTCTGGTGCTTTTACAGATCCCTGTCTTAGGCAAACATATCCACAAAAATAAGATTCAAGAAAAATCTTGGTAACCAAAACAACATTTCCCTAATTTTCTTTTTGTGACAGCTGCTCAAACTAAAGCTGGCTGCACATATCAACTTTACATTGTTTGGCCTGGTCCTTAAATAAGCGTGTCTTTGCATAGTTTGGTCACATACAAGGCAGACTTATAAGGATGATTTGTATATTCGACTCTTTGGCAACCAGGACATAATGTCTTTGCCCTTAATCAGTCCTCGTTCAGCAGGATTTTTTACCCACCCAAATGAGTGCAACCACTTACTATAAACATTATGATTATTTTGGTCCATACATAAATTGTGTTCCGTGCCAATATAGGCCTATGTATTAGTATCTTTATGAGCAAGATACAATGGGGACTTTATGCACCAACAAGCAACAGGCAGTTTCATTAGTGTAATAAGTAAAATCAAATTACTAGTTGCTATGGGTTGCTAGACGGGCAATCCTGAAGGAGATGATTAGTTACTGATGGAGTTTCCTGAATATTCATTCAATAGTAATATGTGCTTGCTCTGATGCTCTAATGACTTTTTATATGAAAGTGTATTTTTTGCCATGGTACAGTTCATTGTACACAGATAATACATTTTGCTGTAAAATGTTAAAGCAAGTGACATCATGTTCATGTATACACTGGAAGCTACAAATATACATGTACCATATTTTTACTTTACTTCTGTTGAAATGGAAAGCAGAAAATATGTTGTTTATTGTAGAAAAGAAATGGTTGGAAGAGTGTTGGAACTATGGGGCAAAATCACTAAGATCCAGGTCACAACAGGAATTAATAACAAGGATAACTCCAGGCACAAGTAGAAAGCTTGATAACCGAGCACTGTCAGCTTATTGTTTGGGCTATTTAAAGTGCCACAAAAGGTGGCAAATGTGGGGATGCAGGCGTCATGGCACAACCAAGTCTTGACACAGGCATGGTCAAAATTGACCAATGATGCTTGTGTTGCTGACAACGCGGACCTGTGCCTTACGCATGCATGCTGGGAATAGAACTGAAGGGAGCTCTTTGAGTGACCTTACACAAAGAGTAAGACCAGACAGGACAGGAAACAAGGAGTAAGAGCTAGGGTAGGCCACAGTGCTCCAAAAGTAGCCAATGCTCAGGCAATGACCGCGACTGGGCTATATATATATATATATATATATATATATATATATATATATATATATATATATACTGTAGGGCAGGGACAGCCCTGATTGGCTGACCCCAGCCCACCAATAAGAATGCTGCAGGGAAATAGTTAAAGGAAAATTATACTCCTCAAACAATGTAGGTTTCTATACAAATAGATTGCATAATACAGCTCATATGTAAAACCCTGCTTCATGTAAATAAACTATTTCCATAATAATATACTTTTCTAGTAGTATGTGCCATTGGGTTATCATAAATAGAAAACTGCCATTTTAAAAAATAAGGGCCGCCCCCTGGGATCGTAAGATTCACTGTGCATACAAACATCCCAAACAAACCATACTTATTAAGTCACATGAGCCAATCAACAGACAGAGTTCTGTCTTTTGCTTCCACACTTCTTCCTGTTACAGTTAGAGTTGTAGTATTTCTGGTCAGGTGATCTCTGAGGCAGCACACAGACCATCATGGTGGTTCAAGGCAAGAGATGTAAAAGGGCAATATTCACTTAAATGTATATACCAGTTTCATAAGATTCTTTAATATGCCACTTGATCTGTTGCTCAAGTATTCATTTTGGGGGTATAGTTTTCCTTTAAGCCCAGGACCCAGATGACAAGGTAATGAGAACTTGCCAACTGTTCTCCTGATCCGGTAGTTGGGGTGAGCGGCCAGCAACCAGGAAGTCCAAGGATATAGCCCCAGCAGACCCTGACACCCCGTTTGTAGAATACATAAGCCTTATTAAATGAATGCATGGATCTATGCAATATGTAGCAATGTATTATGACATTATTCAGTCCAAATCATAACCATCTACTAGCCAATATTAACCTGCTCTGAAGGAAGGAACACGACAGATACACAAAGTGAATAGAAAAGAGAAATTAAGTGAGGAAAAAGAAACGCAGAAAACAAGACACAAGGTGACAGCAAAATTGGTACAGACAAGATAAAATGAATTTTAAAACAGAAAGATCGGGAGAACTAGAGGAACATGGAGGGAAAAAAGAGAAAACCAGGGAAACTTTAAATATTCTAAAGAAAGGTCCTAACAATGTCTGACAGACTGGGAAAGAAAAAACAGCTGAAGAGAAGGAAGATAAATAAGCACAAGAATGGGAAAGATAATGAATGTGAAAGCAAGAGAGAAAGGGCATGAATAATCATCACTGGAAGTCAGGACACAAGGTGATAAAGGAAATGGAAAGATAAAGATAAAGGAAATGAACAAAGAATGAAACATCCAAAATAAAAAAGAATGAGTACACGGGCAAGAACATGGGAAGAGAATAAAAAAATCGAATTAAGAAGGAAAATAAGAAAACGACATCTATAATAAGATAATATATGATTAACATATTCTCTGTTAAATTACATACATTTGCATGTATAAAGATAAAGAGCACCTTTATTGCTTATTATTCTTCAAATCCCTATCTAGCGCTTTCCCAGGGAAGAGACAATAACAGAACTAGAGGGAGACAAGAACTTGATTAATTACACTATCCCACCTCACTGCCCACTTTGTTTCCAACCCTGCACCGTCTCTGAGCATTAGTGACAGCACATAATTATAAGAAACTAGCTAAGCATGACTAGGAAAGATTTCCCATCCCCAAAACTTTCCTATTAGAATGAAAATGTAACCTGCATAGGTGTATGGCACAGTCACAGGCAGTAACCCGCATGTCTTTATAAAGGGTTTCTTATGGCCCCAGTGATTGGCTAATAGAGGAAGCTGACCACGCAGTTCAGGTCCCCCTGTTCCTCAAACCCCCACGTTGTCTGTTTCTTCTATATTTATGCCTCTGCTCTGATTGAATATTATTCAGGAAATGTAACCATACTGTATATGCAGTGACATGATTCTGCTCTGTCAGTTGAATGAGATGGACAAAATGGCCAACAATATCTCATAATGTATGGTGGTGATAGAAAGCTACGATGTCAGCACACTAGGTAGAATAATGTGAATCTTGGGATAAACCATTATCATTGGCTCCAGGAAGAGCCTTCCCCGGGAAAATAAATCCAGCATCTCCCCAGTACTTACCCACAGACAGGGGCCCTCTGGACTTCTTGCTTCCATTTTTAGATAAGGAGCATGGTTGTGACCATATGGTAGTGGTTTTAGACTTTTCAGACCCCCTTTGTGGTCCAACATTTGTTTATTGTCTCATTTACCCATTGGCAATGATATAAATATATGAAAACTTTGTTGTATTACAACATTGTCTTGATCTGCAAACCAGTGTTCCCCCAAATGTGGACCTAACTAATTTTCAGGTTAGACTTCAATGAGTATATATGACATCATGAAAATGTTCTCCCAAAATCTTACTCTAATTATCCTTCAAACTGCTCCCCTACTGAGCCACTACAGACAGTCTACATTTTGGGAACCACTGCTCTATGGATTTGTAAAGCAATCTTGTTTACCAGAATGAGTCGAGGAGCTTGGCGTCTTCCGTCCTTTGCAGGTTATCCCACACTCCCACTCGGCAGCGTGGTTAACGTATACACACTTTACTAGTGTCTGAATTCCACCGCAATCCACAAATTCAGTTAAAACATCTTGCTTTATTAAATCTTCATAAAAGCACACATTCTTAGGCTACATATGCAGTGAACACATTGCCAACGCGTTTTGTGACCGTTAGTCACTTCCTCAGGGCATTACACACTGTATAAATCAGCATAGCTTTATACATACTAACAAACTTCTGTTCAGTTCTCTTAAAGCTATACGACCACAAATAAAACCAATTTCTTTTCAATAAAAACAGTTTAGTGCTCTTAAATACTCTTTAACACCAATCTATTTCAGGTGATAGTAGGATATACAACTTGACTATTCAACCTATTTAAGGTCGGTAAGTCTATGTGTGTGTCTTCTCCCATTCACTTCAAGAGGATATATTTCTACTTATTATTTTCCTTCATTATTCATATTATTTTCATTTCTTATTAACAGAGTGATCATTCTAAATGCCCTTAGAGTATGTTCCATCTATTTACTAGCGTTGGAAGAGGAGATTTGTACTAGTTATTCTATAAAATATTTTATTTCCCATTCCTTATTTAAACCTGTTGGATGCTCTGTTTGCAACAAGAACATCCACCAGGCTTCTTGTTTGTTCAAATGTTTTTCTATATCTCCCTTTCTCTTTCCTAATTTCACATGTTCCAATCCTTGAAACGATATACATTTCTCATTGCCACTATGTTTACTCAAAATGTGATCAGCTATTGAAGAAGACCTATCTTCTCTTCCAACACCAGCTATGTGTTCCAACACATGATCCTTCATTCTCCTAGATGTCCTCCCTACGTATTGCAATCCACATAAGCATGTCGCCAGGTACACAACATTCGTTGTTTTACAATTCACATATGTCCTACACTTGTATTGTTTACCTGTTGTCGGGCTCTTAACTGATTTGGACACATTCATAAATTTGCATGCCTTACATACTTTCGCTCCACATTTATATGTACCATTAAAATCCAACTCAATTATTTTCCAATGTTTCTGTATTATTTTACGAATTTGGTCCGCTTCTACACTATACTCTGTCACGAAATACATATCCGAAACATCCCTTATATTTTGGCCTTTTTCTCTATCACCTTTATATAAGTTTTGTATCCCGATTGGACAGTTCCTCAGGTTACGGAGGATCTGTTCCACTTGGGATGCCTTCCAGAAGAGAGCAATGGAGTTATGGGATAGGTTGACTGTGAGAGGCTATAGTACAAAATGTATAAAACAAGCTTACGATAGAGCAGTGGGTACAGATCGAGAGAGCCTTTTGAAACAAGAGAGGGGAATACAAAAGAAAAGGAGAAATAGGAAATGCAAAAAAGAGAAATGTGTGGATGTGACTAGTGAGAGAAATAATGATGAAAACTTATATAAAGGTGATAGAGAAAAAGGCCGAAATATAAGGGATGTTTCGGATATGTATTTCGTGACAGAGTATAGTGTAGAAGCGGACCAAATTCGTAAAATAATACAGAAACATTGGAAAATAATTGAGTTGGATCCCCATATGCAGATTGGCAAACTAATGTTTTCCTATCGAAGAAGGAAAACAATAGCAAATTGTGTGTCACCAAGCATGTTGCCAGAAAAATTGAGAACGAAAAGATGGTTAGATTTTAATGGTACATATAAATGTGGAGCGAAAGTATGTAAGGCATGCAAATTTATGAATGTGTCCAAATCAGTTAAGAGCACGACAACAGGTAAAGAATACAAGTGTAGGACATATGTGAATTGTAAAACAACGAATGTTGTGTACCTGGCGACATGCTTATGTGGATTGCAATACGTAGGGAGGACATCTAGGAGAATGAAGGATCATGTGTTGGAACACATAGCTGGTGTTGGAAGAGAAGATAGGTCTTCTTCAATAGCTGATCACATTTTGAGTAAACATAGTGGCAATGAGAAATGTATATCGTTTCAAGGATTGGAACATGTGAAATTAGGAAAGAGAAAGGGAGATATAGAAAAACATTTGAACAAACGAGAAGCCTGGTGGATGTTCTTGTTGCAAACAGAGCATCCAACAGGTTTAAATAAGGAATGGGAAATAAAATATTTTATAGAATAACTAGTACCAATCTCCTCTTCCAACGCTAGTAAATAGATGGAACATACTCTAAGGGCATTTAGAATGATCACTCTGTTAATAAGAAATGAAAATAATATGAATAATGAAGGAAAATAATAAGTAGAAATATATCCTCTTGAAGTGAATGGGAGAAGACACACACATAGACTTACCGACCTTAAATAGGTTGAATAGTCAAGTTGTATATCCTACTATCACCTGAAATAGATTGGTGTTAAAGGGTATTTAAGAACACTAAACTGTTTTTATTGAAAAGAAATTGGTTTTATTTGTGGTCGTATAGCTTTAAGAGAACTGAACAGAAGTTTGTTAGTATGTATAAAGCTATGCTGATTTGTACAGTGTGTAATGCCCTGAGGAAGTGACTAACGGTCACGAAACGCGTTGGCAATTTGTTCACTGCATATGTAGCCTAAGAATGTGTGCTTTTATGAAGATTTAATAAAGCAAGATGTTTTAACTGAATTTGTGGATTGCGGTGGAATTCAGACACTAGTAAAGTGTGTATTTGTAAAGCAATACACATTAAAATTAATGTTGTTTCAAAATCCTCCAACTGACTTGTGTCCAAGCTCTGAGCCCACTGGCAGAAAGGCAACAACCAAAGAAAGCCCCTCTTCTTGGGTAAGTACTGGCGGCAAACTGGATTCCATAGGGAGGTTCCTATTGAGGCCAACAGAGAGTCAGGGTCAGACTGGGGTGGAGGGACAACAGGAGAAATCGTGGTGGGCCCTGGCACTCATGGGGCCCACTAACCCGAACCCAATCCACCCCGGCCTTGCCCTCCGCCATGGCTCCCCCACTACCCTCCTCCGATTGCAGCAAAAGTAAGTATAACTTATATGGGGGGAGGGGCTGGCAGGCGGGTTGCCCCTGGGGTAGCAGCCTTGGTGGGCTTCGCACACCCCAGTCTGACTTTGCAGAGAGTAATGAAAATATAGGGAGGCTTAGCCTCCCTAAAAGATAACCAACTGCTCTATATTTATATATAATTATAAGTTATCCAAAAAGCCTTCTATTGGTAGCCTCCCATCACAAAATATTCACCCTCCTCCTCTGGTAGCCAATGGATCATTATTTCATTAAAAGTTGATTAAAACTTAAAGGCCCTTTCCCTATATTTATATTATAAAGAATAATATGATTGCCCGGTACTGATTTATTTGTGTTTAGTAAATACCTTAACTCCTTCCCATATTTATGCATCAAAGGTCAATTTTAAAGGGTAATCACTTACCGCACTGTTACATTTTCATAATGTGTTTAAAGGGCAATCTAGTTACTTAATTTCTTTCTCCCCTGGGGTCCAATGTCTTAATCTTGAAGTGAGTTTTTTTTTTTTAAATTTAGAAGGCTGTGCTGTTGGATCAAATGCAGATGATTGCTCCTGTATAAAATATTCACCAATACGCAGGATTTTGCATAAGAAATTCATCAAGTTGGGAATAGCGGGGGAGCAGCTGTGACATTTGCAGTATTTATGTTCCCATATCTGTGCTGATTTAACTAAAAAAAGAAATGAAATATTAACATTAGAGGAAAAGTATCTTAAAAAGCTCCATACTTTATGAAAGTTTCTATTTACTTTTTACATTTTTTGGTACTTATGACGAGTTCTTTGTAAATGTAAAAACAGTATTTGTTTTCAGCTCAGAAGCAAGAGACGATATCAACAGCTACTGGGTTCAATAGAAATGACAAATTACAAATGGATGTCATTATGCAAAAAAACTGTTTTTGATTAGATTTCATTGTAAGGTAATGTGAACCTTCAAAATAAGTTGATGTAAAATTACTCCTCTGAGCACATACGTTATTTATATTTATATTGTTTTCAAAATATAAGCAGTTTTACAATGCTAATATAAAGAAACTTTAAACAACAGCTCCCCCTGCTGGTCATTTCATTAGACTGGCTGAAATGAGAAACATCAGATAACCTTTCTCATGTCTTCCCTGAGCCTAGCAACATCAGAACAGTTCTCTGTTTTTCTTCTGTCATGTTCCCCCCCGAATGTATCACCATCAGAAACTGATCAGCAGGTGGTGCAAGTCTTACAAAATTCATTATGGTGGCAGCATACATTTTTCATACTATCTTGAAATAATAATAAATAATAAAGTCAATTGCAAAAGTACTTAGAAATATCACTCTGATCATTTTTACATCAATTTATTTTAAAGGTTTATATTTTCTTTAAGTAAGTGAGAAAAGGAAAGTCTTGTAAGGTTTCTCTGCTTAAAATTAATCACAGAAACGAATCTCTACTCACTAACTTAAACAATATTTTCCATTTCCAGATAATTGCATTTTCGTCTGTAGCTAAGAATGTGTACGCAAGATACATTCGGCTCTTTTGCAGTGCCCCACCAGGGTGCAAAGTACAGAAAAGGGTGCATTTTGCCCACAGAGTGGGACATTGGGCAACTAGCTGTTTTCAGAGCACAGAGACCTGCAGATAAACCTTGAATTGAGTGTTGCATACTTTAGGCCAGTGATCCCCAACCAGTAGCTCACGAGCAACATGTTTCTCACCAACAGTTTCTCACCAACCCCTTGGATGTTGCTCCCAGTGGCCTCAAAGCAGGGGCTTATTTTTGAATTCCTGGCTTGGAGGCAAGTATTGGTTGCATAAAAACCAGGTGTACTGCCAAACAGTCGCCTGTAGGCTACAAGTCCATATAGGGGCCACCAAACAGCCAATAGTAGCCCTTATTTGACATCCCCATGGACTTTTTCATGCTTGAGTTGCTCTACAACTCATTTTTACATTTAAATGTGGCTCACGAGTAAAAAGGGTTGGGGACCCCCTGCATTAAGCAATGTTTGATTCGAGACAGGCGGCAGTTGGGAGGTATGTGGGCACAATCCCCCACCACCCCTTACCTAACCTTTCAGATGCAAAAAGTATGGAGCAACAGTGGCTGACTGCATTGGGGCCCTGGAAGGTGCCAATATTCTTTAAAGGAGCGCACACTTGGGGTCCTAAATGACCCCTCATGTGTATAAAAACAAATACCTTCCTGAACAGGCAACATTGAGAGCCCGAGGTTTTACCAAATCTTGCATGAGTAAACAAGATGTTAGTAACAGTTCAACACAGACTCACCCTGGCTCCCATCACAAGTTGTGCCAGAGGGACTGCAGAGGATTCGGGGCGCCCACAACCATGCAGAGCTCCTCGACTGAGTAATACCAAAACCAAAATAAAAAAATGAAAGGGCAGACCGCTTCTTAAAATAAAAACTGCTGTTTATCAGACCATTAAAAAACTGATGGCTGAAGTGTAATGGACACCTAACCCGTTTTGGGATCTCCCCTTAATCATAGCCTATGAGGGGTGTTCCCAAAACGCGTTAGGTGTCCCCTACACTTCAGCCACCTGTTTTTTAATGGGTTAATAAACCGCGGGTTTTATTTTAAGAGTTGGCCTGCCCTTATATTTTTTTATTCTGGTATTGTTAAACAAGCCCTAAACTCACCTGGGTTCTCTAAGTATAAAAACGCAAAAGAAAACTATTTTGAGCAGTATTTTCTTCCCATTTTTTCCTATTATAAAATCTTTCTCTGATGTATTTTTTTCCACTCACTTTTCGTACATTTGATTAACCTCGGTTTCTTTCCATATATGAACACAAATCAGTTATGGCACAATGATTGTACATAGTGATGGGCAAACTTCTCCCGTTTCGCTTTGTCGAAGAATTTGCGAATTCCCAGCAAAATTCGTGAAACGTTGAAAAAATTGCGAAACTCATATTTTGACGCCCGCGTCAATTCGCTTCAATTTTGAGCGACTTTTCCAATGCACTTCCAGATTTTTTTTGATCAAATTTTTTGCGGGAGTTTCGAAAATGTATTCACCGGCAGCAAAACGTCCCGAATTAGCGCCAGGCAAATTTATTCGCCCATCACTAATTGCACATGATTTAAAGAAGTGGTTCATCTTAAAATTAACTTTTAGCATGTTATAGAATGACTAATTCTAAGCAACTTTTCAATGGGCCATCATTTTTTTTCATCGTTTTTGAATTATTTGCCTTCTTTCCAACTTTTAAATGAGGGTCACTGACCCCATCCAAAAACAAATGCTCTGTAAGTCTACACTGGAGAGCTGCTGAATAAAAATCTAAATAACTCAAAAAACCGCAAATAATAAAAAATGAAAACCAATTGCAAATTGTCTCAGAATATCACTCTCTACGTCAAACTAAAAGTTAAAATGCGAACAACCCCTTTAGAAGTAGATTTTGGGATGAGTAGAGGCTTTAGGTGTACCCCTGTTCCTTGGAATAGACAGTCGCTATGTTTTCCAGATCTGTCTGCTTTTCCTACTATATGTCAGAGTGCGGCTATTTCTCCTAATGTATGAAATCACTTTTCTCTCAGTCGGGGGAATGATTAACTTCCAGTCCTTGGGAATGAAGATACGTGCGGCTTGTAGCATATAGATTATTTTAGCAGCTTATTAATAACTTCCTTCTTGTAATTATCTTTGCCTAAATTGCTGTTGATAGCAATTTTCTTCTTGATAAATGAATGCATTGCCTTGAATGCAAAGGTCTTTCCGTAGCCTCTGAACCGTAGCTCCCTGGGCTATTTTTGAAGATTTCAAGATAAATGTATAGTGACATAAAGAATTTACCAACAACAGCGCCACCTGCTGGTCAGTTATCCAAATGTGATCCAGTCGAAAGAACATGACAAAGGAAAGGAGGACTATTTTCATGTTGCTCTGCTCAGAGAAGGGATCAGAAACCTCATATTTTTGCCATGCAGAGCAGAGGAGATCAGAATAATTCTTCTTTCTTCTGTCACATTCTCCCGGAATGGATTACATTCAGAAACCTTAACAACCAGTAGTTTGAATGATTGTAAAATAAATAAAAGGGGGTCGGAATAGAATGATAAAGGGATACTGTCATGGGGAAAAACATTTTTTTCAAAATGAATCAGAGCACAAGTCATGTGACTTGTGCTCTGATAAACTTCAATCACTCTTTACTGCTGTACTGCAAGTTGGAGTGATATCACCCCTCCCTGCCCCCCCCCAGCAGCCAAACAGAAGAGCAATGGGAAGGTAACCGGATAACAGCTCCCTAACACAAGATAACAGCTGCCTGGCAGATCTAAGAACAACACTCAATAGTAAAAACCCATGTCCCACTGAGACACATTCAGTTACATTGAGAAGGAAAAACAGCAGCCTGCCAGAAAGCATTTCTCTCCTAAAGTGCAGGCACAAGTCACATGACAAGGGGTAGCTGGTAAATTGACAAAATGTCTAGCCCCATGTCAGATTTCAAAATTGAATATAAAAAAATATGTTTGCTCTTTTGAGAAATGGATTTCAGTGCAGAATTCTGCTGGAGTAGCACAATTAACTGATGCGTTTTGAAAAAAACATGGTTTCCGATGACAGGATCCCTTAAGGAAGAGAAAGTAACAATAATAATAACATTTTAGTCTCATAGAGCAACTGTTGTTTGGTTGCTAGGGTCAGTGCTGAATCTAATTACTTTACTATTGTTTTCAAGATATTAGCCGTTTTTGCGCTGCTAATAAAGGTATGGGACCTGTTGTCCAGAATGCTCAGGAACTGGGGTTTTCCGGAAATGTAGTCTGGAACTAGCAGGTGAGTCTAGAACTGATGAATCAATCAAGGAAGGAATTTAGGAGCACCCAGGAACTTTACAAGTAAAGACCTATACTCGGGCATTGAACCCACGTCTTTCTATTTAGAATTTACATTCAGCGCGATGATGTCAGATGTCTGGCACAGCCTGGACGGCACCATCTTAATTTTGAAGTGGATCGCTCTGCAGCGGAGCGCTCCTCACATTAGCAAGCAGATTGCTGAAATTGCAAACTGGAGAGCTGCAGAATAAATAGCTAAATAACTAGAAACCCACAAATAATAAAAGATAAAACCAATTGCAAGTTGTCTCAGAATATCACTCTCTGCATCTTACTAAGAGTTAATTTAAAGGCGAACAACCTCTTTAAAAGACAGTGATGGGCTTCTACAATATAACAGTCTTGTTGCTAAGGTATAAGAGATACAGTAACCAACGTGATTCCAATCACTGTCTGATTCTGCTCTGATTTCCAGTGTTGCGTTAAACTGTGTTGTTGCAGTTCCATTAGTGAACTGTTCAGTAGAGCAGGATCGCCACCTAGTGGTATTGCACAAGTAAAACCAACTGTATTGTTGAAATGCTATAATAAGCTCAGCATTACTCAACACACAAAACTCTTTTGTTAAGACTTGCTCTGCATGAGTCTGAGCAATTTAAATAATTGTAACCAGATTAGGAGCTCTGTTTTTGTTACTTCTCAAGTTGGCTAAAGAGTATTATCATAAAAGACTGACCAGTTATCAAGTATATTCCTTTCTCTTTTATATATTTTTCTATACTGCTCTTTTTTTTGTTTTTTTTTAAAGGTTCATATTTCTCAATTAGCTTACTCTCACTGAGCAAAGGATCCTGTACTATTTTCATACCGAGGGGGGGTTATTATTCAAAGGTGGAGTAGTATTTTACCGGATAAATTTGAGTTTACGAGGGTATTTAAAAAAAAAAAAAAAAAAAAAACTTGAATTTTTCTAGGTTTGCTATACCCTCAAAGCTGGAAATAGTTCAAATTCGTAAATACACCATCTAAAACCTTTCAGGTCGCGTAGAAGTTAATGGCAAAGGTCCCTTGAACCATTTTTAAGATGTTTGTCGCTTTAGGGATGGGCGAATTTGACCCGTTTCGCCAAAAATTCGCCGCTGGCGAATTGTCGCTGATGGCCATTACAGTCTATGGCTGACGAAAAAAAATTTTGACGCGCAGCGAAATTTTTTTTTGACGCGCGTCTTTTCTTTTTTTGACGCTCGCCACCGTACAAGCCTATATCGTCATGTCATTTCTTTGGTGAAACGAGGCGAAAAAATCGCCCACCCCTCGCCTTCATAATGTTCGAGTTTTTTCTGTGGGTTTCACTCGAAACTTGATTAACTCGAGTGATTCTAGTTTTTTTCCGTGGCAAACTCTATTGATTCGAATTTTTGGGTTGTTAACCCCAAATTCAGTGATTCAAGTTTTTTTCATTCGAGTTTTTTCTTAAATTATAAACCATTCGAGTTGTGAGTTCATTTGAGGTATAAAAAACCTCACAAAGCTCTAAAATTCGACCTTTGATAAATAACACCCTTAATGTCCCTTGGGCATTATACAGGCTAGAAGTATTTTGGCTAGTACCGTACTGTATATCTCTGTATCTAACATCTAAGCAGTAGTTCATCTGACTTCACCATTGTGGAAACTCATGTTGATGATGTTCAGTATTTGTAACCATTTACCACTGGGACATTGTCTGAAGTGTTAGGATTCCCTTGTGATAAATGTAACATAAACGGTCATTTTATTTGCTGTAATGCATTTCATTATAACCCTTTATCTGTTCCTTTAGTCTTTTGTTATTTTGTTGTAATAACTTCTCTCTCTAAACAATATTATGTATATTCATTGGTCATTTTATTTCCTACTGATTCCGGGCACACATGGGGGCATATTTATCAAGGGTCGAATTCCGAATTGAAAAAACTTCGAAATTCGAAATCAAAAAGAACTGAAGTTAAGTCAAAGTTTTTTATTGGTCGAATAGGTCCATTTTCGATCGAATAGGTCCATATTCGGCCGAATTCGAATTGTGCGAATCGAAGGAATATCGCATTAGATCGAATTCGATTTTTCAAAGTCCACCAATTGACTCCAAATTATTAATAATTGACTTCTAGGAGGTCCCCCATAGGCTAAAACAGCAATTCGGCAGGTTTTAGATGGTGAATGTTCGAAGTCGAATAGTACATGAAAGATTTCGATATTCAAATTTTTTAATTTTTTTCTAATTCGAATCAAATTTGGACTCTTCCCGAGTCGAAGTACACAAAAAATAGCTCGAAATTAGATTTTTTTTTTTTCATACGAAAATTCACCTCGACCTTTGATAAATCTGCCCCTAAACGGGGGGCGCTCGTGAGCAGCCGAACAAGATGGCCGCATCTTGATAGAGCTGCGCTCCTCTGCGCTGTAAACCCTACTAAGCACTTCGCACAAGCACCTAATTTTGTGCGCCCGGGGGTCCAACGGATCGGTAAGCCTGCTCCGGTCACCCATATGGCCCACAGACGCCAGAAGAAAGGCAAAAAGGGCGTAGAAACTGAACCCCGCCGGTCCTCGAGGAGTGTTGCGTCATACCTGACTAGGCCGCAGGCCCTATCCCAACCCTCGATGGAGTCGCAACCAGACTCGTGGTTGGGCCTGGACTCTCAACCAGCTCGATCTGCCACGCAAGACAGTCCTCGCCAGGCGGACCCGTCGCTTATCACACAATTCAAAGTGATGCTACAACAGGAATTAGCCGCAACGGCAGCGGCCATTACGGCCGACATCTCCAAGCAAATACAAGACCTCGGCCAGAGGACAGATCTATTGGAGCGGAAAGTTGACGACATAACTACGGTCCTGGATGCCCATGAACAGGACCTAGTCGAGCTGAACAAGCAGATGCAGGAGGTCATGGAAAAAATCGAAGACTCTGATAACCGCTCCAGACGCAATAATTTGCGGATCCGAGGCCTCCCAGAAACTGTCACTGACCTTCAGGCTGCGGTCCAAGCGATATTCTCTAAGCTCTGGCACAGGAGCGTCTGGAATGTGACCGCGTACACCGGGCCCTGAGGCCACAGCGTGAAGGGGATCCCCCTCGGGACATTATACTGCGGCTACACTACCACCAGACCCAAGTCGCAATCCTACAGGCATCACGACAGGCGGGCCACATGGATTTCCAAGGCCATAAATTTCAGATCTTCACCGACCCGGCACCTGCAACCCTGCAAAAGCGAAGAGCGCTAGCACCTATAACTCAGGTGCTACAAGAACACCATATCAGGTACCGATGGCTCTTCCCGGTAAAGCTTACCTTCTCTCTCAAAGACCGTCAGCACCATATCCAGTCCCTGCAAACAGGAACCGAGCTCCTGATCCGCCTGGGCCTGATGGACCAGCCTGCAAAACCACCTTTCAGACCACCTCCAGCCTCGCCACGACGCAGTGTTTCGCCTATTTGGAACAAGGTTGGGGCCTCCCCTAAGAAGCGACTGGATCTCCCTACCCAAACCTGATTTTTAGCAGGTTTGATACAGCTTCCCTCCTTGCAACCATCACATTCGAGCTAGCTACTCCTCCACGACGCTTCCTAAGCTTGGCACGTTATCACTTAGGGTGGGCGCAGAGGAATGAGCCCGAATGTCCCCCACGAGTCAGTCACCTGGACTTCCCCCCAATACTAGGGAGGGGGCCGAATGGACACTGACAAATACTACGAGTTCAAGTTTCACTTTCCCACATTTTTTTTATTTCCACCTATATTTTTATTTCTCATTTTCCTTTGACCCTAGTTACGGTTTGGTAACCCGATGCTCTTGGAGTACTTTTACCTTTTATTCCTCAGGATGTTTCAGGTTTTCCACTCTGTCTTTACGGCTACTCATGCTATATCCTATTTCGGGTGCTTTATGTATACCAAGTATTTTTCTGAGCCTCAGGGACAATGATAATGATGTTTGCTTATTAGCTGTTATACTTATTTCTGTACAATGAGTCTAAAAATCATATCCCATAATGTTCAAGGCCTGAATTCCCCTTTGAAGCGGAAAAAGGCCTTCTCCTATTATGCCTCAGTCCACACAGACATCATTTACCTCCAGGAAACACACTTTTCTAAGAATTCATTCCCTAAATTTTTACACAAGAAATTTCCTATGGTTCACATGGCTAATAACGACAACAAAACTAGAGGTGTAGCGATTTGTTTTAGGGCAGGTTTACCTATACAAATAATAGATAAGTTTGAGGATACGGAGGGTAGGTTCCTAGCCCTGAAAGTAATCCTTCATGATGTGAAGCTAACATTGATTTCCTATTACGCACCTAATGTATCCCAACTTAAATTTTTTGAAAACCTTTCGGCTTTTGTGTCGAACTGGGCCGAGGGTAAGGTCGTTATGGGTGGGGACTCCAATGTTACCCTGGATAGGTACTGGGACAGACAACTTCTAACCCACCAATCGACATCCATGTCCCCACAGCAACCGAATATAGGGCCTAAAATCAGCTCCCTTTGCACCAGTCTAGGACTAATTGAGATTTGGAGGGAACTCCACCCTGGTACTAAACAATTCACGCACTATTCTGCCCCCCATAAGCTGTACACCAGGATTGATCACATATGGCTTTCCCAATCACTCGTAACGTTACCACAAACATCCAAAATACTAACGGTCACTAGAGATGGCGCGAACTGTTCGCCGGCGAACTTGTTCGCGCTCGCCGGAAGTTCGCGAACGTCGCACGACGTTCGCCATTTTGGGTTCGCCATTGTTGGCGCTTTTTTTTGCCCTCTCACCCCAGACCAGCAGGTACATGGCAGCCAATCAGGAAGCTCTCCCCTGGACCACTCCCCTTCCCTATAAAAACCGAAGCCCTGCAGCGTTTTTTTCACTCTGCCTGTGTGTGCTGAAGAGATAGTGTAGGGAGAGAGCTGCTGCCTGTTAGTGATTTCAGGGACAGTTGAAAGTTTGCTGGCTAGTAATCGTTTTGATACTGCTCTGTTATTGGAGGGACAGAAGTCTGCAGGGGTTTGAGGGACATTTAAGCTTAGGTAGCTTTGCTGGCTAGTAATCTACCTTCTACTGCAGTGCTCTGTATGTAGCTGCAGTGGGCAGCTGTCCTGCTTCTGATCTCATCTGCTGACTGCTGCAATAACAGTAGTCCTTGTAAGGACTGCTTTTATTTATTTTTTTGTTGTTTTACTACTACTACTACTACTACTACTATAAGAGCCCAGTGCTATTAGTCTAGCAGTGTTGGGGAGTGGGACTGGTGTGCTAATCTGCTGCTCCTAGTAGTTCAGCAGCACCAACTGTAATTTTTTTTTTTTAATATTCATTTTTTTTTTATTTTACTTTTTTTTATTTTACTACCGCTGTAGTAGTGTATAAGTTGACCTTTTAGGCATTATTTGCCCTGTAGGCATTTTTTGCCCAGTGTGTTATTCAACCAACAGCCATCTAGCTGTGTGACCTTGTTCACATTCTGTCTAAATATCCATAATATTACCGTCTCCAGAAAAAACACCGGAGTGACTTTTTTCAAGCAGCCATAATAAATTTTACGTAATCCGTATCCATCGCTGTAGTAGTGTATAAGTTGACCTTTTAGGCATTATTTGCCCTGTAGGCATTTTTTGCCCAGTGTGTTATTCAACCAACAGCCATCTAGCTGTGTGACCTTGTTCACATTCTGTCTAAATATCCATAATATTACCGTCTCCAGAAAAAACACCGGAGTGACTTTTTTCAAGCAGCCATAATAAATTTTACGTAATCCGTATCCATCGCTGTAGTAGTGTATAAGTTGACCTTTTAGGCATTATTTGCCCTGTAGGCATTTTTTGCCCAGTGTGTTATTCAACCAACTGCCATCTAGCTGTGTGACCTTGTTCACATTCTGTCTAAATATCCATAATATTACCGTCTCCAGAAAAAACACCGGAGTGACTTTTTTCAAGCAGCCATAATATATTTTACGTAATCCGTATCCACCGCTGTAGTAGTGTATACGTTGATCTTGTGGGCATTATTTGCACAGTGTTTTCTTCAAACCGCCATCTAGCTGTGTGAGCTTGTTCACATTTTGTCTAAATATTGATAATATTATCGTCTCTAGAAAAACCACTTGAGTTACTTTTTTTCAAGCAGCATTCTTATATTTTACGTAATCCGTATCCACCGCTGTGTATACGTTGACCTTGTAGGCATTATTTGCACAGTGTTTTCTTCAAACCGCCATCTAGCTGTGTGAGCTTGTTCACATTTTGTCTAAATATTGATAATATTATCGTCTCTAGAAAAACCACTTGAGTTACTTTTTTTCAAGCAGCATTCTTATATTTTACGTAATCCGTATCCACCGCTGTGTATACGTTGACCTTGTAGGCATTATTTGCACAGTGTTTTCTTCAAACCGCCATCTAGCTGTGTGAGCTTGTTCACATTTTGTCTAAATATTGATAATATTATCGTCTCTAGAAAAACCACTTGAGTTACTTTTTTTCAAGCAGCATTCTTATATTTTACGTAATCCGTATCCACCGCTGTGTATACGTTGACCTTGTAGGCATTATTTGCACAGTGTTTTCTTCAAACCGCCATCTAGCTGTGTGAGCTTGTTCACATTTTGTCTAAATATTGATAATATTATCGTCTCTAGAAAAACCACTTGTTACTTTTTTTCAAGCAGCATTCTTATATTTTACGTAATCCGTATCCACCGCTGTGTATACGTTGACCTTGTAGGCATTATTTGCACAGTGTTTTCTTCAAACCGCCATCTAGCTGTGTGTATTATCGTTTCCAGAAAAACCAACTGAGTTTTTGTTGTTGTTGTTTTTTTAAAAATAATGCCAGGCAAAGGCAGGCCGCCACGCAGAGGCCGTGCTAGGGGCCGTGCTGCTATGCAATCCTGTGGCCCTAGCAAATTGCCCAGTTTTAAAAAGCCAATGACCCTGAACTCCCAAAATGCTGAAGAGGTAGTTGACTGGCTTACACAGCACACCCCATCCTCTACCGTTTCTAACTTTACCACAACATCCTCCTCATCCTCCACTGCTATGGCCACCCCACGTAACACTTCCTCCACCACCGGTGCCCCTTCTTCACTGGAGTCAGAGGAGTTATTTTCCCATGAGTTTCTTGAACTGAGTAATGCGCAACCATTATTGGCAGAAGAAGATGAAGGAGATGAGGACGTTACACCAGATTTAATTCTGGCAGAGAACACGACAGAGATGGACATAATGATGAGTGATGAGGAGGAGGTCCCCGCGGCTGCTTCCTTCTGTGATGTGTCAGAAGAAATTGATGCATCTGAGGAGAATGATGATGAGGAGATTGATGTTTTGTGGGTGCCTAGTAGAAGAGAGCAAGAGGAGGGTAGTTCAGATGGAGAGACGGAGAGTCAGAGAGGCAGTAGGAGAATAAGACTTAGAAGAAGCAGGGAGGACAGCCCGCAGGGATCAGTAGGGCAACAACATGTATCGGCACCTGTGTTCAGCCGGCCAACGCACCCGCCATTGCCGCCAATGCCGCCAACTTCTACTGTTACCGCCAGATCGCACACTTCCAAAAAGTCAGCAGTGTGGGATTTTTTTAATGTGTGTGCCTCTGACAAAAGCATTGTAATTTGCAATGAGTGCAGTCAGAAACTGAGCCTTGGTAAGCCCAACAGCCACATAGGTACAACTTCTATGCGAAGGCACATGAGCGGCAAGCACAAAGCACTTTGGGAGCAACACCTCAAAGGCAACAGGCAAACTAAAAGCCACACTCCTTCTGGTCCAGCATCTTACTGCTCTACCTCTGCTCTCCTTGACCCATCTGAACCACCCTCCACTCCGCTTTCCACCTTGACCACCTGTTCCCATTCCCAGTCATCTGCCACCAGCCAAGTTTCTGTGAAGGCCATGTTTGAGCGTAAGAAGCCAATGTCTGACTGTCACCCCCTTGCCCGGCGTCTGACAGCTGGCTTGTCTGCACTCTTAGCCCGCCAGCTTTTACCATACCAGCTGGTGGACTCTGAGGCCTTCCGCAAATTTGTAGCAATTGGGACACCGCAGTGGAAGGTACCCAGCCGCAATTTTTTTTCTAAAAAGGGAATACCACACCTGTACCAACATGTGCAGAGCCAAGTTACCGCATCTCTGTCACTTAGTGTTGGGCCAAAGGTCCATATGACTACTGACGCATGGTCCTCCAAGCATGGTCAGGGCAGGTATGTCACCTACACTGCCCACTGGGTGAACTTGGTAATGGCTGGGAATGGGAAGCAGGGAATGGGTAGCTCAACAACAACAACAACAGTGGAGTTGGTGTCACCGCCACGGATTGCACGCGGTTCTGCCACCACCTCTACTCCTCCATCGCTCTCTACCTCGTCTTCTTCCTCTTCTTCTTCTTACTCTGCTGCTGGGTCCTCCTTCTCCTCCTCCACACCTGTGCACCCCCAGCTCCCCCTAGGCTATTCGACGTGCCAGGTACGCCGTTGTCACACTGTCTTGGGGATGACGTGCCTGGAAAGCAAAAACCATACCGGATCTGTACTCCTGTCATCTCTGCAGTCACAGGCCGATCGGTGGCTGACCCCACACCAACTGCAGATCGGAAAAGTGGTGTGTGACAATGGAAGCAATCTGTTGGCAGCGTTGAGACTGGGAAATTTAACACATGTGCCCTGCATGGCACATGTGTTAAATTTAATAGTCCAACGTTTTGTCTCCAAGTACCCAGGATTCCAGGACGTTCTCACCCAGTCCAGAAAGGTGTCGGCCCATTTCAGACGTTCCTACACAGCCATGGCACGCCTTGCTGACATTCAGCAGCGCTACAACATGCCAGTCAGGCGTTTGATTTCTGACAGCCAGACTCGCTGGAATTCAACGCTCCTTATGTTGGAACGTCTGCTGCAACAACAAAGGGCCGTCAACGAGTACCTTTTTGAACTGGGTGGTAGGACTGGATCTGCAGAGCTGGGGATTTTTTTCCCCCGTTACTGGGTGCTTATGCGCGATGCCTGCAGGCTCATGCGACCTTTTGAAGAGGTGACAAATATGGTCAGTCGCACCGAAGGCACCATCAGCGACCTAATACCCTTCGCTTTCTTCCTGGAGCGTGCCGTGCGACGAGTGACAGATGAGGCTGTAGACCAGCGTGACGAGGAGCTGGAAGCGCACGATTTATGGTCGGAATCACCAGAACGAACCCAGGCACCTGCTGCAACGCAGGGAGAGGTGCCAGAAGTGGAGTCAGAGGAGGAAGGTGGCTTTGTGGAGGAGGAGGAGGAGGACCAACAGGAGCAGGCTTCCCAGGGGGCTAGTGGTGACCTTTTGGGGACCCCTGGTCTTGTACGTGGCTGGGGGGAGGAGACCGTGGATGATGCAGTCCTTGATAATGAGGAAGCGGAGATGGATAGCTCTGCATCCAACCTTGTGAGAATGGGGTCTTTCATGCTGTCATGCCTGTTGAAGGACCCCCGTATCAAGAGGCTTAAGGAGAAGGACCTGTACTGGGTCGCAACGCTACTAGACCCTCGGTACAAGCATAAAGTGGCAGAAATGTTACCAACATACCACAAGTCCGAAAAGATGCGGCATTTACAAACCAGCCTGCAAAACATGTTGTACAATGCTTTTAAGGGTGATGTCACTTCAGGAACTCATCAACATTCCAGGGGCAGAGGTGCCAGTAATCCTGCCACGAGCACACCTGCAAGGACAAAGCCCTTTGGCCGGTCTGTAACATCAGACATGCAAATGTTTTTCTGTCCAAGGCAGCGCCACAACCCTTCTGGATCCACCCTCAAAGAACGCCTCGACCGGCAGGTAGCGGACTACCTGGCATTAACTGCAGATATCGACACTCTGAGGAGCGATGAACCCCTGGACTACTGGGTGCGCAGGCTTGATCTGTGGCCAGAGCTGTCACAATTTGCCATGAACCTCTTGTCTTGCCCAGCCTCAAGTGTGCTCTCAGAAAGGACCTTCAGTGCAGCAGGAGGGATTGTAACTGAGAAGAGAACTCGCCTAGGTCACAAAAGTGTCGATTACCTGACCTTTATTAAAATGAATGAGGGGTGGATCTCGGAGGGTTACTGCACGCCGGAAGACTTGTTCTGACTTCTATGCAGCTGTCCTTCTCTTCAAGCCTCATGACTCCACACACAGCTGTCCTTTAGCGTCCTCCTCCCTCCGCCACCGTTACAAACTAGGGTGCAAACCCTACTGGTTTAATTTTTTCTGGCCTCTGTGCTTCAGTGGCTGCAACCAAAAAAACTGGGCAAACAATGTCTACAAGGTCAACGTATGGCGAAAAATGACTATTTTCAGCATTTATATGGCATATTTTTTCTGGCAACTGTGCTTCAGTGGCTGCGTCCAAAAAAATGCATATTTTCTGCATTTATATGGCATAATTTTTCTGGCCTCTGTGCTTCAGTGGCTGCAACCAAAAAAATGCATATTTTCTGCATTTATATGGCATAATTTTTCTGGCCTCTGTGCTTCAGTGGCTGCAACCAAAAAAATGCATATTTTCTGCATTTATGTGGCATAATTTTTCTGGCCTCTGTGCTTCAGTGGCTGCAACCAAAAAAATTTATATTTTCAGCATTTATATGGCATAATTTTTCTGTCAACTGTGCTTCAGTGGCTGCGACCAAAAAAATGCATATTTTCTGCATTTATATTGCATAATTTTTCTGGCCTCTGTGCTTCAGTGGCTGCAACCAAAAAAATTTATATTTTCAGCATTTATATGGCATAATTTTTCTGTCAACTGTGCTTCAGTGGCTTGCGACCAAAAAAATGCATATTTTCTGCATTTATATGGCATCATTTTTCTGGCCTCTGTGCTTCAGTGGCTGCAACCAAAAAAATTTATATTTTCAGCATTTATATGGCATAATTTTTCTGGCAACTGTGCTTCAGTGGCTGCGACCAAAAAAATGACTATTTTCAGCATTTATATGGCATATTTTGCTGGCCTCTGTGCTTCAGTGGCTGCGGCCAAAAAAACTGGGCAAACAATGCCTACAAGGTCAACGACGTTGACCTTGTAGGCATTGTTTGCCCAGTTTTTTTGGCCGCAGCCACTGAAGCACAGAGGCCAGAAAAAATATGCCATATAAATGCTGAAAATAGTCATTTTTTGCCATACGTTGACTCAACGTATATGGCAAAAAATGACTATTTTCAGCATTTATATGGCATATTTTTTCTGGCAACTGTGCTTCAGTGGCTGCGACCAAAAAAACTGGGCAAACAATGCCTACAAGGTCAACGTATGGCAAAAAATGACTATTTTCAGCATTTATATGGCATATTTTTTCTGGCAACTGTGCTTCAGTGGCTGCAACCAAAAAAACTGGGCAAACAATGTCTACAAGGTCAACGTATGGCGAAAAATTACTATTTTCAGCATTTATATGGCATATTTTTTCTGGCAACTGTGCTTCAGTGGCTGCGTCCAAAAAAACTGGGCAAACAATGTCTACAAGGTCAACGTATGGCGAAAAATTACTATTTTCAGCATTTATATGGCATATTTTTTCTGGCAACTGTGCTTCAGTGGCTGCGTCCAAAAAAACTGGGCAAACAATGCCTACAAGGTCAATGTATGGCAGTTGTTTAAAGAGAACAGTAGATTACTAGCCAGCAAAGCTACCTAAGCTAAAATGTCCCTCAAATCCCTGCAGACTTCTGTCCCTCCAATACAGAGCAGTATCAAGCAGATTACTAGCCAGCAAACTTACTATCATCTGTCCCTGAAATCACTAACAGCTCTCCCCCTACACTATCTCTTCCAAGCACACACAGGCAGATTTTTCAGATACATTTTTGCCCTTGATCCCCCTCTGGCATGCCACTGTCCAGGTAGTTGCACCCTTTAAACAACTTTAAAATCATTTTTCTGGCCAGAAATGTCTTTTTTAGATGTTAAAGTTCGCCTTCCCATTGAAGTCTATGGGGTTCGCGAACCGCTCGCATTTTTGCGCAAGTTCGCGAATATGTTCGCGAACTTTTTTCCGACGTTCGCTACATCCCTAACGGTCACCTGGTCTGATCACTCGCCTCTCTCCTATGAAATCTCATTTCACAAGACCCCTAAAAACTTCTCCAGGTGGCGGCTTAACGAAATACTGCTTAAAAATCCCAAAGATTTCTCCCAAATAGAAAGCTCCCTCAAAGACTTCTTCGCTAACAACATGGGGTCCATAAAATCCTACACTATGTTGTGGGAAGCTCATAAAGCAGTAATGAGAGGCCACCTAATACAACTGGGAACACAGAGGAAAAAAAGTTATCTTCAAGAACAACTCAGGCTATCCAAACGACTAGAAGACCTGGTTCAGGCTCAAACAGCAGACCCTCAAACTGATCTTTCCACCCAAATCCGAAGCACTAAAACTGAGTTAGACTTATTACTAACATCAAAAGCACAAAGTGCCTTACAGTGGACCCAACAACGATTTTATGCACACTCCAATACACCGAGCCGCCTTTTTGCACGTAAACTGAGGCATAAGTTAGATTTTACCCCAATATCTACTCTAAAGACATCCTCAGGCCACTCAACCAATGCATTACCTAAAATACTACAAGAATTCCATAAATTCTATAAACAACTTTATGCATCCAATGCGACGGTTCCCCTCCCTAAGCTGAACCAATTTTTTCAGACAATAGAACTTCCCACAATCCTCGATGCCCAAAAGGCCTCTATGGAAAAAGCAATAACCGAAGAGGAGGTTAAATCAGCAATCCAACATTTTCAGCTCTCGAAATCTCCGGGACCTGACGGTTTCTCCACTCTATACTACAAAAAATTTACTCATATTTTAGCCCCTCACTTAACTAAAATGTTCAATCAACTTTTATTAGGAGACTCCTTCCCTCAGCAAACCCTCACTGCTAATATCACCCCGATCCCTAAACCGAACACTGACCTCACAGACTGCAAGAACTACTGCCCCATCTCTATTCTTAACATTGATGTAAAAATTTTGGCCAAAGTCCTAGCTGAACGTCTGAATTTGATCCTCCCCTCAGTGATCCATAGGGACCAAGTTGGCTTCGTTAAGGGTAGACAAGCTTCGGATGCAATTCGAAGACTATCCATTTTAACCACCCAAGCACAGAAACTTAAACTTCCATCTATGCTCCTCAAATTAGACATACGGAAAGCATTTGATTCTGTTGAATGGACCTATTTATACCATACACTACTTAAATGGGGCTTTGGCCAAAATTTTATCACCTGGGTTAAAGCCCTATACCACGAACCCTTGGCGAGGGTCATCATTGGTGCTCAAACATCTACAACCTTTCCCATAGAACGTGGCACTCGCCAGGGTTGCCCTCTTTCTCCCCTGCTTTTCGATCTGATTTTAGAGCCTTTAGCCATAGCAATCAGAAACAACCCCAATATCCATGGCCTGAAAATTGGACCCCAAAAGCACTCTCTTTGCCTATTTGCAGATGACGTTACTATGGTCATTACACGCCCCCTTACTTCTCTCCCACATCTGTTTCAAACCCTCCAAAATTTTGGTTTTCTGGACTGGTAACAAACCCTGAAAAGACGGAAGCACTTAACATAAACTTGCCCCCCGAATCGACCAAACTGCTCTCTATAAACTTTGATATTCATTGGAATAAATCACATATTACCATTCTGGGAGTCAGATTCACCACGACTTACCACCAATTATACAAGGCTAACTACCCATATATATACCAGAAATTACGCAAATTGCTTGAGGACTGGGGTAAATACCACATATCATGGATAGGCCGAATAACGGCAGTGAAAATGTCCCTCCTCCCGAAATTGCTCTACCTGTTTAGAGTGCTCCCTGTGGATATCTCAAAGACTGACCTCAAATCCTTCGAGAAGCATATTACTTCATTTATCTGGAACTCTAAACCCCCAAGAGTTAATAGAAGGACTCTAGAGAGGAGACCATTAGTTGGAGGTTTGGGGCTTCCCAACCTGAGAAAATATTATGTGGCCTCTCAGCTGGCTCACATCCCCACAGTTCACCTCCAGCATCTGCCTCCTCTTTGGGTTGACTTAGAAAATATACTGTTACTCCCCCACTCGGCGGAAGCCTTGTTTTGGGTACCCCCTTCTAAGCGCCCACCCATACCCACTTACACCTTACAGCATACCCTTGCGGTCTGGGATCAAAATGCGACCCTATACAACCTGATTTCCCCCCATACACCGGCAGCTCCTATTGTTCGCAACCCCATTTTTCCCCCAGGGCTACAGGCCTCCTCTTTCAATTGGTGGACCTCACACCGGTTTCTTAGGAGCCATAATCTCCTCACAGTTAGAGGTCCCCTTACAATGGCATATCTGAAAGAAAACTATGACATCCCAAACTCTGAAACTTTTAGGGCAGCCCAAATTCTACACTGGGTTAATCAACATTGGCTTCGGAAGGTCCCTGAAGCACCTACACAAACTTACTTTGAGAGATGGTGCACCAATAATTCTGTCACTCTCAAAGCGGTTTCTCTTCTCTACCGTAATATGATTTCTCCAGCCAGCCTCACGGACTTAAACTACATTAAGATGTGGCATAAGGAACTAAACTTAGTCCTCCCAGACGAAGACTGGGTGAAAGCCTGGGACAATCTAAAACACAGTTCCAGGAACACCATAATATCAGAAGCAGGCTACAAGGTCCTCTTTAGATGGTATTTGACTCCAGTGAGGCTGGCTAGAATTTACAGAAATACATCTGATAATTGCTTCAGAGGCTGCTCGTCCTCGGGTACCATGTTCCACATTTGGTGGTCTTGCCCTAGGGTGACCAGATTCTGGACTCGGGTCTATAATATGATTTTTTCTGTTTTGCAACTCAACTTAATCAAGTCCCCTTCTGAAGCCCTCCTATGTGTTCCCCCTAATGGAGTTCCATCTTTGCAGCTCAAATTGCTAAACCACATTTTCCTTGCTGCTAGACAAACTATCGCTAGGTCATGGAAGTCACCCAGCATTGACTTTGCTATATTTAAAGGGAAAATGGACTGGATTTTCATTAATTAGAGACTTACAAGTTTAGCCACTGAACATTACTCTAAGGTTATGAAAATTTGGCAGCCCTGGATATCCTACAGGTTTGGTGACGCCACTCCCTGGAGTGTAACGACCCTTTAATATGTACGACACGGTCCTGAGAATGTGATATGTGTATTCCACTATTTCAACCCCCTTATACTCATTAACCAGGGGGCATTGGTACCACCCTGAGATTCATCCCCCCCCCCCTTTTTTTTTTTTTTTTTTTTTTCCTTTTCCCCGTTACCCGATACAGTAGCCTGTTTGGCTATAACTTAAATACTTCCCAAATTAGTTGAATGACTCCCCAGTGTGTTTATGTATTGCTCACAGGAGATCCTGCCTCTGGTTTCTATATTAACTGTACGATGTAAACTACTAAGAAGTGCATTGATACCCCAAATACTGCTGAGTCGTACAGTCAAGATACTTGTTTTAGATCTCTGCTCATTGCTTATTGCTCGTTCTGTACTGGAATTATTATGTTGTGATCAATAACATGTTCTCCTGCGAAATGTTACTTTAAACTGAAGTTTATTCTTTGACAACTTTATAAATAAAAATATTTAAAAAAAAAATCTGCCCCTAAACATCAATACTGTGTGACAGTTACTCTGACTTTTATAATGGGAAATTCGGAGATATGAAACTATGAACTATCGCGAAAATGAAAATTTAATACAAGCTTCCCCCTACTGAAGTAAGAAACTTTCTAAATAGAATCAATTAAAATTAAAATTCTGCATTGTTACTGAAATAATCAAGTTTATATTCACTATTCCCTCTCTCGGCATCTGTTTCTCCTCATTCTTAGGGATGGGCGAATTTGACCCGTTTCACTTCACCAAAAATTCGCCACCGGCGAAATTTCGCAGACGCCCATTAAAGTCTAAGGGTGTCAAAAAAATTTGGTTGCGCGGCGAAACTGTTTTGACGCGCGTCTTTTTTTTTGACGCACACCGCCATACAAGTCTATGGGCGTCATTTTTTTGGCTAAACGAGGCGTAAAAAATCACCCATCCCTACCCTCTCTTCATGCAGCAGTTGGGTGTCAGATGAATGATCCAATATATATATATATATATATATATATATATATATATATATAGGGGGGCTCCCTTTCCTAGCAGATGTATTAGAGCTCACTCAAATAACTGATTCCAGTACAAACAAAATCTAACAAAATAACTGTCTTTTGCACAAATTCTGCATGTAGAGAGACAGGATTCTGGTGATTTTAATAGAGTGAGCTCTAATACATCTTCTAGGCAAGAGGATCATTAATCTGACACCCAACTCCTGAATGAAGACAAAATGAGGAGAAACAGATGCTGAGAGGAATAGTAAAGATACACTTTATTTCAGAAACGGTACAGAATTTTTAATTGATTCTATTTAGGAACTTTCTTATTTCACTATGATGAAGCTAATTTTAAATTTTAATTTTTGCAATAGTTCCCCTTTAAGAAGCTCCCGCTTAACACCCCCACTCCAGCTGTAAAAGCTTCTGGAATTATTGCCAGACTGATGATGCCTGTAAATTGATTCTCTGTTACATGGAGCAGGCAGTCCCTCCCACACTCATGGATACATGATAAAACATGCAAGACAAAAGCAGGTGGGGAAAATGTTGCAGTCGCTTTATTAAACAAATATTAATTTATAATCTGGATAACAGCAAATATTCCAGCATTCAGCAATAAAGCTGCCTAAAAATAAAATTATGATAACTAACCAACCTTTGCTCACTATCCCAGCAGACTATAATATATGTGCCATACAAAAAACAGCCAAAAGCAATCCTCCCTGCCAATACTATTTTTGGCCAACCTCCACCAGTGTCATTTTATTGCTTAAAGGGCATGTAAAGTCTAAAATAGAATAAGGCTAGAAATGCTGTATTTTATATACTAAATATAAACATGAACTTACTGCACCACAAGCCTAATCAAACAAATCATTTATGCTTTCAAAGTTGGCTACAGGGGGTCACCATCTTGTAACTTTACAACTTTAAACATCTTTGCAAGACTAAGACTGTGCACATGCTCAGTGTGGTCTGGGCTGGTTAGGGATTGTTATAAACACCTAACAGTATGAAATAGGAAGGTGGCCATACACACGCAGATAAAGCTGCCGATATCGGTCGTTTAGACCAATTTGACAGCTTATCTGCCCGTGTATGGGGCTTACAACGGGGTTTCCCGATCGATATCTGGCCATGATATCGATCAGGAATGTTTGATTTTTACCCGACTGACTCGTCGGAGCCCCTTGGCGTAACGTAATCCGATTGTTTGACTTTACGGCCAAACATTCGGATTACCCCCGATATAGCCATGCCGTTAGTGACATATCGGGAAAAGATCCGCTCGTTTGCCAGTGTCGCCAAACGAGCGGATCTTTGAGTCTATGGCCAC
Organism: Xenopus petersii; assembly: GCA_038501925.1. Classification (NCBI taxonomy): domain Eukaryota; kingdom Metazoa; phylum Chordata; class Amphibia; order Anura; family Pipidae; genus Xenopus; species Xenopus petersii. The sequence goes on along the minus strand of CM076678.1, from coordinate 134,586,828 downwards.
CTTAAAGGGGATACTGTCATGGAAAAAATGTTTTTTAAAAATGAATCAGTTAATAGTGCTGCTCCAGCAGAATTCTGCACTGAAATCCATTTCTCAAACAGATTTTTTTATATTCAATTTTGAAATCTGACATGGGACTAGACATATTGTCAATTTCCCAGCTGCCCCAAGTCATGTGACTTGTGCTCTGACAAACTTCAATCACTCTTTACTGCTGTACTGCAAGTTGGAGTGATATCACCCCCTTTCTTTCCCCCCAGCAGCCAAACAAAAGAACAATGGGAAGGTAACCAGATAACAACTCCCTAACACAAGATAACAGCTGCCTGGTAGATCTAAGAACAACACTCAATAGTAAAAACCCATGTCCCACTGAGACATATTCAGTTACATTGAGAAGGAAAAACAGCAGCCTGCCAGAAAGCATTTCTCTCCTAAATGCAGGCACAAGTCACATGACCAGGGGCAGCTGGGAAATTGACAAAATGTCTAGCCCCATGTCACATTTCAAAATTTAATATAAAAAAATCTGTTTGCTCTTTTGAGAAATGGATTCCAGTGCAGAATTCTGCTGGAGCAGCACTATTAACTGATTCATTTACATTTTTTTCTCCCATGACAATATCCCTTTAAGGGTAGGAAGTTCAAAGAAACACAGTTTTGTACATTGGAAATAACTTTGGAGAGGAAGATGTCTACATGGAATTCCTATGGGTAATCCAGTTTCCTCCCAAACAAGCTGGTTTCTCCTAAAATTCACGTGTGTGTGACTTTAGATTGTAAGCTCCACTAGGGCAGGGATTGATATGAATGATGTATAATCTTGGTAACGTGCTGAGAAGCATTTTTCAAAATGATTTCGTTTTTCTCTGAACTTACCATTTGAAGGATGCTAGTGAGGTTAATAATAAAGTGCCAATGTTTTATTATAATGAGACATAAGTAGGGTTGGTTTACATAAAAAAAGTGAACCAATGAGAAACGGAAACATTACAGGCCACACCCATAATCTGTCCAGTCATGATGGATTAAAGGAAAACTATACCCCCCAAACAATGTAGGACTCTATAAAAAGATATTGCATAAAACAGCTCATATGTAAAACCCTGCTTCATGTAAATGAACCATTATCATAATAATATACTTTTCTAGTAGTATGTGCCATTGGGTAATCATAAATAGAAAATTGCCATTTTAAAAAATAATGGCCGCCCCCTGGGATCGTAGGATTCACTGTACTCACAAACATACCAACAAACCATACATTTTAGGTCACATGAGCCAATTAACAGACAGAGTTGTGTCTTTTGCTTCCTCACTTCTTCCTGTTACAGTTAGAGTTGAAGTATTTCTGGTCAGGTGATCTCTGAGGCAGCACACAAACCATCACAAAATGGTGGCTCAAGGCAAGAGATGTAAAAGGGCAATATTTACTTAAATATATATACCAGTTTGGTAAGATTCTTTAATATGCCACTTAATATGATATGAACTATCTGTTGCTTAAGTGTTCATTTTGGTTGTATAGTTTTCCTTTAAGACACTCCTTGGTTTACTCAAATACACCCACATTCAGAAAAGTTCTGCCTCTTTAGTGTCTGGGCACACAGGCAGATTTGGAGGGAGATTAGTCTCCCGGGCCCCGGCGCCAAATCTCTTCTTCTTCGGGGCGACTAATCTCCCCGAACTGCCTCCCCTGCCTTCCCGCCGGCTAAAATGAAAATTGCCTCACAAGGAAACTTCGGGCGACTTTGGAAAACGAATTGCTCCGAGTGCCATCCCACGGGCCATTTTCATTTTAGCCGGCGGGAAGGCAGGGGAGATTAGTCGCCCGAAGAAGAGGAGATTTGTTGCTGAGCTATTAATCTCCCCGAATCTGCCTGTGTGCCCTGACCCTTACAGATTCTCAAAGAAAGCTGCTCAGCCCAGATAAGAAACTGATGGCAGAAGATAAAAAAAATCTTTTCAAAACAGCTGGGGTATATGGTTGGGTACTTTTGTGCCCATTTGTGCTGCCATTGGCTTTTTCTGAACTCTCTGGATTTCTGGGGATGAATTAGCACCATCAATAGCCAGTTTCTCCTATATATAATATTTACCTGGGTCTGTGGGTGCAGTGACCTAATACACCTTGGCAAAAAGAAATGATTTTCCTCCTTTCCCCGGTCTCTCAAATAATAAAAGTGCCTAGTGCCAATTAGAGAGATCGGCAACTCAAGCGGGGCGAACCCCTGTATGTTTAATTGCGTAAATTGATGCAACGTTTTGGGGCGACCCCTTTTGTCAGACAATGCAATTAAACGTGCAGGGGGTTGCTCCGCTTAACTTGCCATAGCGTGCTTGGTAATTTTGTTGCTTACCTATCAGACCTTGCCACATGTATTGAAAACTGGGCTGTCATCTGGGGTTGATGTTGGGGGAACATTGAAATTTAGGCCAGGGGGGTGGACAGCCATGGCTCACATTTCAGTTAACATTTAGTATATTATAGAATGGTCAATTATAAGCAACTTTTTAGTTGGTCTTCATCATTTATTTTTTTCCGACTAGTCCCTGGATCAACTTTTATTATGAGCTATCTCCCATAATCCTGTATTCCCTTACCATCCAACCCCTTCTTAAAGCTATCTAATGTATCAGCCTGTACCACTGATTATTTCCCTTTTTTCAGTGGACTCTTTCCAGCTTTCAGATGGGGTCAATGACCCCATTTGAGAAACAACTGCTCTGTCAGCCTACCAATTTATTTTTATTGCTACTTTTTATTACTTCATTTATTAAATATGTATTTATTACTTTATTTATTACTTTTTATCACCAATTTATTGTAATTGCTACTTTTTATTACTCCTTTTTGTAGTCACATCCTCTCCGATTCATATTCCAGTCTCTAATTCAAAGCACTGCATTGTTGCTATAATTGCAAACTGGAGAGCTGCTGAATAAAACGCTAAATAATTCATAAACCACAAATGCTAAAAAATGAAAACTGTAAAGGGGTTGTGTTCGTTATCGCTGTTTATGCAGATGTTTGATACTTAGTATTCCTACGTAGGCAATATCATTGGTTGATAACTCTGCCTATTTATTCCTTAAAGAACTACTCTTAATTGACCTTTCACTATGTACGCTATATACTGTACTGTACTAACTATCTGCGTGTGCTTACTACTCTAATTACCATAATAACAAACACAACACAGAAGTTACAAATAACACCATATATATTTAATACGACACTCAACAATAAAAACAGCAACTACCTCTAATGCAGATATACCAATTACACAACATAAAACAACTAAATAAAACAATCCTCATTTACACTAACAATCCCCAAAATTCACCCACAATCTAACTACACATACACAATCACACTCGTTATAATTGCCCGCCCTTCCTGGTGCTAAACTTTCCCTAAACCAACAAAAGGGTGAAACAAGTTGGGGTACAGGGGATAGGGAATTGGTGATATCAGTAAGGGTTTTCGTTGGTGGGATAATAGGGGTGTGAATAGGGGTTAGTGGGATCGTTGGTGGGAGTAGGGGTTTGAGCAGTAGGGGTTAATGGGATTCGTTGGTGGGATAGAGAATGGGATTTGTTGGTGGGATAGTAGGGGTTTGATTTGTTGGTGGGATTTAAATGCTCGTTGTCCAGGGGGGTGATGTCCTCCGGGCGCACCACAAAAGAAGAAGAGAGAGAGTGCAGCTGCACCGGCCCTTTTAAACCCTGCTCAGTCCGCCCAGCAGCGTGCAAACACACCCCTCCTCCGGCACGCACCGCTCTAACACATGGGCCGGCGCGGTGATATGACGTCACCGCACGTGTGCGCGAATTCGCGCACGCGTCTGTTCGGTGCCGCCGGCTTGGAGGATCAAAGCAGATCCTCCGGCCGGACCGTGCCTGGCTTTCCCTCCCTGCTGGGAGGCAGGGAGGGGTTGGGAGGATGGGACCCATCCTTCCCTTACAAAAACCAATTGCAAATTGTCTCAGATTTTCACTCATACTACAAATTAATTCAAAGGTGAACAACCCCATTAAAGGGCATGTAAAGTCTAAAATAGAATAAGGCTAGAAATGCTGTATTTTGTATACTAAATATAAACAAATGATTTATGCTTTCAAAGTTGGCTACAGGGGGTCACCATCTTGTAACTTTGTTAAACATCTTTGCAAGACTAAGACTGTGCACATGCTCAGTGTGGTCTGGGCTCCTAGGGATCGTCCTAAACAAAGCTGCCCCCTGCTGTTCATAAGTATGATTGTTTCCCTGCTCAGCAGTTAGGGACCATCTGACAATTCCTATCCACAGCAGTAAATGAAGGGAGAATTTCACTGCATACAGTCAGGTTTCTTATAAAAACGGTACACATTTTTTAATTAAAGTATATTGGAGATAAGTTTCTTTTTCATTAAAGAAAGTAAAAATGGGATTTTATTTTGTTGCCTTTACATGCCCTTTAAAGGAGAAGGAAAGCCACAGAGGCATTTTATTGCCAATATATTAGCTGCAATAGTGCAAGCTAGAATGCTATATTTATTCTGTAGCTTGGTGTGACATCACTTCCTGCTTGAGTCTCTCTCTGCTCACTCATGGGCTCAGATCACAGCAGATATGGGAGGGGGGGTAAAGAGGAGCAAACTGAGCATGCTCCTGCCCGGGGCAAGGAAGTTTAAGCAGGAAGTCTTATACAGGAGCCCATGTGTACATAATAGAATGAAAGAAATGCTGTGACAGGGGACTCAGAGCAGCATTATTTTGAGGGTTTACTGGTATATTTAGGTGGACCTTTCTGATAAAGCTTACTTAGTTTTAACCTTTCCTTCTCCTTTAAGCAAGGTTTCCCTTCTAACAGGCAACAAAACAATATCTGGGCCCTGGTTAGACTTACAAACAATGGACATACCGATCATTTACTGTTTATTCACACCCCAGTCTGACATTTTTGGCATACAAATTCATGATATTTTTTGACATTCACCAAACGGGGAATTATACTGTGAATCTACGCCAGCTGAAAAAATTGTACTCATTCATTGTAACTGAGGATAAATGGAATTTGACAAACTGCAGTTGTGTAGATGTTTTCCTCCCACCCATGAAAATAAACAAAATATATAAAAGAACAAAAAAAAACCCAGAAGAACAGGTTTTACAATTAAGGCTCTTACTCACGAGCATTTTTACCTGCGCTCCCCTGCGTTCCGTTTTTCAGCGTTCAGCCCTAGGGGAGCGCAGGAATAGACGCATTTCATTATTTCAAATGGGGCTGTACTCACACAGGCGCGTGTAGGCGCCGAACGCAGGAAAAATGCAGCATGTTGCGTCTCAACCTGCGTTCGGCATCTACATGCGCCTGTGTGAGTACAGCCCCATTTGAAATAATGAAATGCATCTATTCCTGCGCTCCCCTGCGGCTAAATGCTGAAAAACGGAACGCAGGGGAACGCAGGTAAAAACGCTTGTGAGTAAGAGCCCTTAGGCTTCCTCTCCCGGTCAATGGCACAGAGTATGAGTAGGAGCAGTTTGCTGCACAGAATAACATCTAATCAATTTGAATGGTAATTAAACAATTAGCTGGATTCATTTGGCCAACAAAACACCCTGAATCAGCATCTACCAGAAAACACATATTGTCTACTAAGCTCATTGCTTAGGGGTCCCACCACATTGCTTAGGAGACCCAGACACATTAGCTGAAGTGGTACTGTGGGGACTCTGGCGAGTATGGGGCAAATTCGCCAGCGTGACGTCATTTGGTTACTTAGCCGATTTACTAACGGGCGCTGGCTTAAATTCGCTAGCAAAGTGGACCTACTCTAGTGCTACTTCGCACCCTTACGCCAGGCGAAGTTGCGCTATGAGGAAGGGACGTAACTACGCTAATTCACTAACTTGCGCATTTTACTGAAAGTTACTTTTTGCGCCAGACTTGCCTTCGCCACCTCAGACCAAGCGAAGTGCAATAGAGTAGATAGGGCTTGCTTCATAAAAAGTTTAAATTTCTTCTAAGTCCCAAAAAACGCTGGCGTCTTTTACTTTTTTAAGGGTGATAGGCTGAAAAAGATCGTAAATTTTTTCGGGGCTACCCTCCTTCTCCCCTACATTTCCTAAGATATGGCACCTAAACTATACAGTGGGCACATGTATCGGGTAAAATAACAACTCTATTTTATTCTATGAAGCTTTCCAGGGCTTGTGTAGTGGAATGTATTTGCTGCTACATATATGTCCATTATACTATAACTTGGCGTCGTATGCAAATTAGGCATCACTAGCGTATTAACCAATTAATTAACGAATTGACGAATTAACGCTAGTGCAACTTCGCTACCTTTCGCCTCCCTGAGCCCAACTTCGGATTTTAGTGAATTAGCGGCGGCCTGGCGAAGTGCGTCGAAGCCTGCACTAGCGCAACTCCGCAGGTTAGTGAATTTGCCCCATAGTGTGCTTTGTTTGTACCAAGTGGTTTATACAGAAATGGTTTCAACTTATACAAAAAAAATTTTAATCAAATAATTCAAATGTTTTAAAATGATTTCTCTTTTAACTGTAAAGATAAAACAGTATCTTGTACTTGACCCAAACTAAAATATCATTAATCCTTATTGGAAGCAAAACCAGCCTATTGGTCTCGAGCATTACCTGTTAATAATTTTGTAAGAGTCTTAAGCTGGCCATAGACGCAAAGATCCAATCGTACAAATCCTCGATTAGTACGATTTTTGGACCGTGTGTGTAGAGTCCCGACATTTTCGAAATCGGTTGTTTGGTCGATCGGACAGGTCAAAAGATTTCTGTCGGCTGCTGATAATATCTCTGCGTGTATTGTCGATTTTCAGTTGGAGACTGTCACTAGCTTTTGTCAGACATAACTTTCGTACGATTGCTGTCAGGGGCAGAACATCGGCTGATCTGTTATTTTACTACTTTTTCGGAATGGTTAGTGGCAGGTCGGGAGATGGAAAAGTCCGAAATAAACGTTTTTTAGATTTTATCTAATATTCAGCTCACATCGGATGGTACATTTTCGGTGCAGTTTACCCATCACATTTTTGTATCAGTCCCATTATATTTTGACAACTGTGCAACTACATCCGACTTGTAGAATGAGTTTTGTCGACCTGACACCATCCTACTGAATCTCCTATGGAGTTTACTCTTAAAGCATGGAGATTGCGAAAAGACCCCTTATCTGGAACACCACCGGTCCCATAACTCTATAAGCTACAGTAGCATTTCTGAAGCAGACACACCAGTTTTACCAATGCATCGCAACAGGATATTATCTTTAAATGACTTTAAAAGACTTTTTCTTGATGTTACTGTTTCTTTAAGAGACCAACCCCCCCCCTCTTGTACTCCTCCCATCCTCCTAAGGAGCCACAGCACATTGTGTTGTTTTTCAGGGAAGAATCAAGTCAGACTATCCGGAGACATTCAGCAGCTTCTGGAGCAATAAGAACGATCAGAAATATTACCGGTACGTCCCATATTATTTACATGTATTATATGAACAGGGCACGTGTTGTGTGGCTCTGCAGGAGGGTTAGAGCTTTGTCACCCCCTTAACTGAGCACTGAATGCAGATGTGTCCATGTGTATCCCTTCTTTTTTTTAAAAAAAAAGCAATGTGTTCCCCCCCCATCAGTCTTAATAGCAATATTGTAAGTAATTATCCCCAACCTATATAGACTCCAGAACCCTATATGCTCCCCTTTTTAACTTGGTAGGACCCTATATTCTACACGATGGGGTTATATAGTAAACCCCCTTGTGCCCCACATTGCATCTGATAACTTAGCATGGAAAGGGTTAAAAAGATGCACTTTTGCATGGAAACTTACTAGGTGGAAAGCATAGGGGTCCAACTTTAAAAGGTTGGGCCACTATAAATCTTATGCCATTGGATTATATACAGGTATGAGATCCATTATACGGAAACCAGAAAACTCCAAATTATGGCAAGCCACCTCCCAATGAATCCTTTTAAGTAAATAATTACATTTTGTTAACATTTCTCTATAATAATAATAAAACAGTAGCTTGTAATCCAAACCAGGATATAATTAATCTAATTAATTATTGGAGCCAACACAATCCTATTGGGTTTATTTAATACATAAATAAGTTTTAGCGGACTTAAGGTATGGGAATCCAAAGACCCCTTATCCAGAAAGCATTCTGGATAATAGGTCCCCTACCTGTACATATATAAATCAAGGCTGGTAAATGGCAGACAATCTCTGCAAGTATTATGGATCCATTCATTTACCGTAACCCTGCCCCCCTCCCTTCCATGCTTTTCCTGGACAGAGATTTCTCAGGAAGCAAATGAGATTATATTGCATTAGGGGCATTAGGGTCTCAAACACCACATTCTCCCTTCCCCCATTGTGGGCTTTGCTATTTAAATGATCTGCTGTGGAAGTGGGGCCAGCCCGATCGATATCATGTAGAAGGACTGGGTAAGCCTCTCAATACTTCCACATTAGCTATCAAATCTGTTTGTCCAACCAATGGCCCCTTAGCTATAAGTCTTGGGTGTTGGCTCTTCCACTGCAGTATGGGATACTTAACCCTTTCCCTGCCAGCCGTTTTGTCCTAGTTGCGAAAATCTACTGCCAAGCAGTTTTTAGCCATTTTGTACTCTTTCACTTTAAGGGCCTTTCCTGTGGTGGTCTTTTAGTTTACCCAGGAAAACAATATATTGTTTTTTTCAGGGCAACCTGAACTTTCAAAATATGTAAGAATTGTGGTGTAATTTTACATCTGTAAAAAAATATAGGCTTCTAAGTGTCTAATAAAATGGAAAAAAAAAGTTTCACAAAGAACAATTACATATATTAAAAACATAATTTATTTTATGTACGAGAACACAGCCGATTTGGAAAGGTCTATGTCTCCTGAACACGGCAATACCAAATATATATAGTTTTATGGAGATTTCTCACTTGTATAGATCAAAATCTACAAGCAGTACATTTAAGGGTGATAGGCTGAAAAAGATCGTAAATTTTTTTGGGGTACCCTCCTTCCCCCCTACATTTCCTAACATATGGCACCTAAACTATACAGTGGGCACATGTATAGGGCAAAATAACAACTCTATTTTATTTTATGAAGCTTTCCCAGGCTTGTGTAGTGTAATGTATTTGCTGCTACATATACATCCATTCTACTTTAACTTGGCACGGTATGCAAATTAGGCTTCGCTAGCGTAACTTCGCTTTGCTTGACGAATTAATGCTAGTGCAATATCGCTACCTTTCGCCTCCCTGAGCGCAACTTCAGATTTTAGTGAATAAGCAGTGGCCTGGCGAAGTGCGTTGAAGCCTGCACTAGCGCAACTCCGCAGGTTAGTCAATTTGCCCCATAGTGTGTTTTGTTTGTACCAAGTGGTTTATACAGAAAGGGTATCAACTTATACAAAAAAAAATTTTAATCAAATAATTCAAATGTTTTAAAATGATTTCTCTTTTAACTGTAAAGATAAAACAGTATCTTGTACTTGACCCAAACTAAAATATCATTAATCCTTATTGGAAGCAAAACCAGCCTATTGGCTTTATTTCATGTTTACATGATTTTGTAGTAGACTTAAAGGTATGAAGATCCTAATTACGGAAACATCCATTAACCAAAAAACCCCAGGTCTCGAGCATTCTGGATAACAGGTCCCTTACCTGTTAATGATTTTGTAAGAGTCTTAAGCTGGCCATAGACGCAAAGATCCAATCGTTCAAATCCTCGATTCGTACGATTTTCGGACCGTGTGTGGAGAGTCCTGACATTTTTCGTCCGGCGGAGATCGGTCATTTGGTCGATCGGACATAACTTTCATACGATTGCTGTCAGGGGCAGAACATCGGCTGATCTGTTCTTTTCTACTTTAATTGATCGGAATGGTTAGTGGCAGGTCGGGAGATGGGAAAGTCCGAAATAAAAGTTTTTTAGATTTTATCTAATATTCAGCTCACATCGGATGGTACATTTTCGGTGCAGTTTACCCATCACATTTTTGTATCAGTCCCATTATATTTTGACAACTGTGCAACTACATCCGACTTGTAGAATGCGTTTTGTCGACCTGACACCATCCTACTGAATCTCCTATGGAGTTTACTCTTAAAGCATGGAGATTGCGAAAAGACCCCTTATCTGGAAAACCGCAGGTCCCAGACATTCAGGATAACCGGTCACATAACTCTGTAAGCTAAGGTAGCATTTCTGAAGCAGACACACCAGTTTTACCAATGCATATGCATGGCAACAGGACATTATCTTTAAATTACTTTAAAAGACTTTTTCTTGATGTTACTGTTTCTTTAAGAGACCAACCCCCCCCTTGTACTCCTCCCATCCTCCTAAAGAGCCACAGCACATTGTGTTGTTTTTCAGGAAAGAATCAAGTCAGACTATCCGGAGACATTCAGCAGCTTCTGGAGCAATAAGAACGATCAGAAATATTACCGGTACGTCCCATATTATTTACATGTATTATATGAACAGGGCACGTGTTGTATGGCTCTGCAGGAGGGTTAGAGCTTTGTCACCCCCTTAACTGAGCACTGAATGCAGATGTGTCCATGTGTATCCCTTCTTTTTTTTTTTTTAAAAAAAAGCAATGTGTCCCCCCCCATCAGTCTTAATAGCAATATTGTAAGTAAATATCCCCAACCCATATAGACTCCAGAACCCTATATGCTCCCCTTTTTAACTTGGTAGGACCCTATATTCTACACGATGGGGTTATATAGTAAACCCCGCCCTTGTGCCTCACATTGCATCTGACAACTTAGCATGGAAAGGGTTAAAGAGCTGCACTTTTGCATGGAAACTTACTATGTGGAAAGCATAGGGGTCCAATTTTAAAAGGGTGGGGCCACTATAAATCTTATGCCATTGGATTATATACAGGTATGAGATCCTTTATACGGAAACCAGAAAACTACAAATTATGGCAAGCCACCTCCCATTGAATCCTTTTAAGTAAATAATTACATTTTGTTAACATTTCTCTATAATAATAAAACAGTAGCTTGTACTCCAAACTAGGATATAATTTAATTAATTACTGGAGCCAACACAATCCTATTGGGTTTATTTAATATATAAATAAGTTTTAGCGGACTTAAGGTATGGGAATCCAAAGACCTCTTATCCAGAAAGCATTCAGGACAGGGGCGATCCTGGCCCCTCCGCCACCTGAGGCAGCAGCTGCTGCTGCCCCCCTCCCTGGAAATTCGTTCTTAAAATACCAGGAGCAGCATTTTTGTTGCCCCTGGTACCTAGTGGGGCGCTGCCTCCTGAGGCGACAGCCTCAACTCGCCTCATTGGCGAAGCACCCCTGATTCAGGATAATAGGTCCCCTACCTGTACATGTATAAATCAAAGCTGGTAAATGCCAGACAATCTCTGCAAGTATTATGGATCCATTCATTTAACCCTGCCCCCCTTCCTTCCATGCTTTTCCCGGACAGAGATTTCTCAGGAAGCAAATGAGATTATATTGCATCAGGATCTCAAATGGCATTCTCCCTTCCCCCATTGTGGGCTTTGCTATTTAAATGATCTGCTGTGGAAGTGGGGCCAGCCCCATTGATATCATGTAGAAGGACTGGGTAAGCCAGAAAATGGGGAGGAAACATTGGGTGTGTCTTATCCTCTTGGAAGTTAAACGGGACTTAATCTAAAATGAGAAAAATAAAAGGGCCTATAATTATATCCATAATGAAAGCACCTATGCAGTTGTCCCTGATGGAATTATTTTGCTAAGTGTTCCCAAGGTGGGTCATGAGTCAAGGATACAATATTTATATATACCCCTTTGGAGCTTAAAGTGTGCCTACAATACAGCATAGCAATGATACAGATACCTGGAGAAACACAAAAAACTTAACAACTAAAGGTGGAGTAAAGAAAAGTAAACATGGATTAACATTCCTGTCCTGCAGTTGAGCATGAAGCAAGTTGTGCACCCACTGGGAAATAGAGTAGTCTGCAGTGAGTGGGTGGCCTGGGCTACAATAAAACCTCTCAATAATTCCGCATTAGCTATCAAATCTGTTTGTCCAACCAATGGCCCCTTAGCTATAAGTCTTGGGTGTTGGCTCTTCCACTGCAGTATGGGATACTTAACCCTTTTCCTGCCAGCTGTTTTGTCCTAGTTGCGAACATCTACTGCCAAGCAGTTTTTAGACATTTTGTACTCTTTCACTTTAAGGGCCTTTCCTGGGGTGGTCTTTTAGTTTACCCAGGAAAACAATATATTGTTTTTTTCAGGACAACCTGAACTTTCAAAATATGTAAGAATGTTGGTGTAATATATAAAATATAGGCTTCTAAGTGTCTAATAAAATTAAAAAAATGTTTCACAAAGAACAATCACATATATGAGAAACATCATTTATTTTATGTATGAGAACACAGCCGCTTTGGAAAGGTCTATGTCTCCTGAACGCGGCAATACCAAATATATATAGTTTTTTGGAGATTTCTCGCTTGTATAGATCAAAATCTCTAAGCACTACACGACCAAATTTCCAAAGCACCGCTCCCCAAACGGCATAATTCTGATTTCAAGGCCTAACATTCCACGAACAATAGGTTTACCCAAGAAAACTACCCATTATTAGAAAGAACAGATTCTGATGAATCAAAATGGGTAAATATATCTTTGTACTCCAAGCTACCAAGTGTCTTAAAGTTTGTTTCTTAAAGTTATAATGTTTTATAGAAATTGGTGGATTTTTTGAAAAATTACCTCAAAGCTTCCAACTTTACAGCATCATATCTCCCACACATCATTAGGTATCAATGTAAAACACCCCAAATATGAAAGCCTGGTCCACTGAACAGTTTGATGCCCAACATGTAAACATGTGGTATATAGGGGCCCTAAAATGTAGACACCCAATTTGAGCTATCTGTTCTGTAATTCCAGATACTGCAAAATCAACACATTTACATAGCTTGAGGGGGGGGGGGCAAATTAAAAAAAAAAAAGTTCACCCCAGAAAACCATATATTTTCAGAAAGTACACATTCCCCCGAATCCAATGCATGTCTTTCTACTCCAAAGTACCAATCGTACGCCTTTCCTAAAGTTGCCGATAAAAACAATGGTTTTTACATTTCTGAAAGTCGGCTAAAAATATTGCAATTGGCCGCATATATCTCACCAAATTCCTTACATACAATTGCAGAACACCATAAATATTGATGCCAAGGGTCTACTGAACAGTTTGATGCCCAATATGCATTAATATACCAAGGCAGCTGGCATGTGCGGACCCCAAATAAAAATAGTGCATATGAGTTTTCTCCGCTGCCGATTTGCCTTCTGTGAACATAGACCCTTGACTTGACATATTATGTATAATGGTAGGGTTTGTGCCAATGCCAAAAAAATATATACTAATAGGTACTACTCTCAAATAATTAGTAATTCAAAAAACAAATATTAAGTAAATCTTGGAGGATATACTCACAATTCACCCCAGTCCCAGGGTGCAAGTCCAAGACAACATTTCAAAAGAGAGATGTGAGTACCTCCAACAATAATAAGTCAATCCGTTAAAAAATTGAAAAATGTATTTGGACATAAAAGACAAGACTTAACGCATTTCGTGCCTGCTGGGGCACTTACTCATGAGTAAGTGCCCCAGCAGGCATGAAATGCGTTAGGTCTTGTCTCTTATGTCCTAATGAATTTTTAAATTTTTTTTAACTGATTGACTTATTATTTTTTAACTGATTGACTTATTGGAGGTACTCACATCTCTCTTTTGAAATGTTGTCTTTGACATATTATGTGCCTCAAAACCCTCCTCACAGCACAGACCCCCCCAAAACCATATACACATTCTAACGAATCTAACAAAGATAAAGACATCTTTCTACACCCAACTACCAAACTGCAGAGGTTTTTACAACATTTCTGTAAATCGCCTAAAAATGTTGGTTTGCGTATTTATCGCACACAATGTTTTGTGTACAAAGAAAAATCACTCTAAATATGGACGTTAGAGGTCTACTGTGTGTGGGCGTCGCTGGAGCACGAGGTAAGAGTAGGAAGCAGTGCAGTAAGGCAGATGTGTCTGCCTCTTTTATGTCGGCCCTGTGACAATCTTGTCGCAGGACTGACATGAGAGCCCTCCAGCCTCGTTGCCCAGGGGGCTGTCAATGCTGCTAAAGCTCTGCAGAGGCGGCTAAAGCTGCTGATGCAGAGTACAGCGTGTAAAACTGCAACACGTACGTGCTTGCCAGTTAAAGCCCTTGCCTGCCAGAACGTACAGGGTACATGCTTGGCAGGCAAAGGGTTAAAGCATAATTCCGAACTGTCCCGTTTTTAGCGGGACAGTCCCTCTTTTGACAGCTGAACCCACAGACTAGTGTTTGTACTGGAAAGTTCCGATTTTGCACTGAACGGCTAATAAAAAGAAACAATGTTTCTAACCTTTGGCTTTTGGCAGAGAGCCCAGAACAGCCATGAGGTCAGATAAGATACTTTTGTAACAATTTTGAGATAAGCAAATAAGTAATTGTAACAATTTTGATAACAGGTCCCTTGGGAGAAGTTAGACTCACAGCTTGAAGGGCAATTCACCTTCATTAGCAAAACTGTAACAATTGAAACAAACCACAGAAATATGTTCAAACTTTCATAACCTGCTAAATTTTGTAAAATAAACATGGTAATGGGGGAGTGGCCACAAAATGGGTGTGGGCAAAAGAAATGTCCTTTTTATTTCCAAAATGTTGGGAGGTATGGCTAAGTTAACTTCAATGGTTTAGGAGGGGTAACGATTTCCCTAACAGGATTAAAGTAGGGGAACAACCACCAAAGGTTTCTTTGGCTTAAGGGCCCGGACACACATGCGGTTTTACCGTGCGGAAATGTGGTGCAGTTTTAAAGAAGCCGACAATTCAGCACTAACAGTGAGCAAAGTTTGGGCGCCTTTGAAGGCACCCAAACATTGCCCACTGTTAGTGCTGAATTTTCCGATACAAGTAGAATTCTATTGTCTATCTACTAGAAAATCATTTAAAAATAAAATAAATAAAATAGAATTGTTTCACCTTCAATAAGGATTAATTATATCTTAGTAGAGATCAAGTGCAAGGTACTGTTTTATTATTACAGAGAAAAAAAGAATTGTTTTTAAAAAGTCTATGGAAGATGGCTTTCCCTTAAGGATTATAAAAATTCTTGTTAGGTCCCCTTAGGTTTTCAATCATGTGCTGTGTAATCCACAGGGGAGGATGAGGCATATGGATTTAAGAGTATGTCTTAAAGGAGAAGGAAAGCTCCAAGACAGTTTATTGCCAATAGAATAGCCACAATAGTGCAAACTAGAACGCTATATTTATTCTGCAGAATGCTTTAACATACCTGAGTAAACAGCTCTAGACACTGTCTCTGTTTGTTTAGGATAGAAACTGCCATATATGCTTGGTGTGACATCACTTCCTGCCTGAGTCTCTCCCTGCTTGCTCTGAGCTCAGATTACAGTAGGGATGGGAGGAGGGAGGGGGAGAGGAGCAAACTGAGCATGCTCAAGGCCGTGCCCTGGAGGTTTAAGCTGAAAACAGGAAGTCTGATACAGAAGCCCATGTGTACACAATAAAAGCAAAGAAATGTGGTGTTTCTTTTGACAGAGGACTCAGAGCAGCATTACTTTGAGGGTTTACTGGTGTATTTATATAGACCTTTCTGATAAAGCTTACTTAATTTTAGCCTTTCCTTCTCCTTTAAAGGAGAAGTAAAACTTTTAAAACTACATGAGCACAAACTAAACCTTTTTAGTATACAATTCATATTTGCTAAATATTTTGTGATCTCGTAATTAAATCTAAAAATTTAAAATATTTAGTGCCGAGTTATTATATTTCTGATGCATACTGTAAACAGAATTAATAACATTTTGTTAAAAGGCGACTCCTTGCATTGATACATTTATTCTGTGATCATGTGATATTAGTGGTTTATATTTAGTGGTTGCAAATGTTAACTGATATGAAGCTATAGTAATGGTTAACATTTTGCAACACAGGAAGTAGATAAAGGAGGAAGTGACTAGTGCAGTTCAGTTTTCTTCCCTGGCATTGTGTGAGAACTGCTCCAAGAGAATGGAGGAACGCAACCTGCTCAGGTAGAGGGGATGTATACTCAGCTTGTAGGGCAGGGAGGGTTGGTATAATATTAGCAGGGGCTGTGCAAGGGACATGATGGCAGTCAGAGACAGATGCACAGTGATACATAGTAATACAGACACACACAGACCGTTGCAGAGAGAGTTGACAGTTGCAGAACTCAGTTTCACTGTGTGTGCCTCTTTCTAGCCGGCTGTAGTTTTGTAATTCATTTCAGAAATCCTTATACAGGTATGGAACTTGTTATCTAGAATGCTCAGGACCTGGGGTTTTCCGGATAATAGAAAATCATGTAAACATTAAATAAACCCAATAGGCTGGTTTTGCTTCCAATAAGGATTAATTATATCTTAGTTGGGGTCAAGTACAAGCTACTGTTTTATTATAACAGAGAAAAAGGAAATCACTTTTAAAAAATTTGGATTATTCGGATAAAATTGAGTCTATGGGAGACGGCATTCCATAATTTGGAGCTTTCTGGATAACGGCTTTCTGGATAACATCTCCCATACCTTTTTATTTCCATTTTCATGGATCAGATTTGTGCCCTATTCATAGAGAATATCAACTTACACAAAGCAGGGTTAATGAGGGAGTGACACAGCGGCGAAAACTGTATGTCACGTTTTCACCCCCATACATAGTAGTTAAAGGGGAAGTAGGTTATTTTTTAACTAAGATTGCAATGTATTGTAGTTGGAATGGCAAGGTTCGTATTTATAACTGGTGTAAGTATAACCCATATATAAGGGATTTCCAACCTGTGATCCTCCCAGATTTTTGTGGCTGATTGTCACGCTTGAGCTGACAAAGCAGTGTCTGTTGCGCAAAAATACTCCTCTGCTGTTCTGGTTAATGAAATAATATGGAATTTTCTAGACAGAGGATGGTGAATGTTTCTTTATGGTTTCCATTTCCCACTTTTCCAAAAACAAGTAGTGGCTGTGCTTCCTGCTCTTCTGAATGGTTAGTTCACCTTTCTTATATTATAATGTGAAATAAACAGCTAAATTGCAATTAGTTGTTTTTTTTTTTTTAATTATCTTAAAATCTTGTGCAGTCATTATGGCAGCCCCGAGTGAGTATAGGAACTCATGCAAGGTTTCGGGTTAAATGACCTCTTGAGGTATTTTTCCCTGAGTGAATGGGCTTTCTTAAATAAGAAAAAGTTCAGCAGTAGGGATTAGCATAATATTTTGCTGTGCAGAAATGCCCATAGACTGTATAGGAGAAAAAAAAATGTTGCTCAGTTTGAAAAAAGTTGTGCGATAAACTCCCCATTGACTTTGATGATTTTTGCAAATTGAAATTTAGCATGGGGCTAGACATATTGTCGGTTTCCCAGGAGCCCTCAGGTCATGTGACTTGTGCTCTGATAAAGTTCACTCGCTCTTTACTGCTACACTGCAAGTCAACAGAACAATGCAGGTAGCTAACCAGATAGCAGCTATCTCATACCTCTGCTGAGGGATTTGATTGCATGATTGCTGAAGCCCCTGCTTTTTTTCCTGCTTGGGTGCTATTCTCATGTGTGCCACTGGGGGAGCACGACCCATGTCGTGGTATAATTCAATGGATAGGGTGAAAACAATAGCTGTCTCAAAGCAGTTCCATCCTGAAGTGCTGGCTCCTTCTGAAAGCTCAGGATCAGGGACAATGCACTGAGATGGCTGCCTCCACACCCATATTACAGCTTAAAAAATACAAGTTGGTTCAAGAATAACATTTTAAAGGCGTGGTTCAAAGTTAAGCTAACTTTTAATATGTTATATAATGGCCAGTTCTAATCAACTTTTCAATTGCCCTTCATTATTTTATTTTGTATAGTTTTTGAATTATTTGCCATTGACTCTCTCCAGCTTTCAAATGGGGTCAGTAACCCCCGTCTAAATAAACAAATGCTCTGTAAGGCTACTCATTATTGTTATTCATACTTTTTATCACTAATCTTTCTGTTTAGACCCTCTATTCAAATCCATGCATGGTTGCTAGGGTAATATGGACCCTAGCAACCAGATTGCTAAAATTGTAAACACGAGAGCTGCTGAATAAAAAGCTAAATAACTCAAAAACTACAAATAATAATGAAAACCAATTGCAGCTTTTTATACAATTTCACTCTCTACATTATTCTAAAAGTTAACAACCCCTTTAAATAGTAGTGAATTATTTGCAATATAAACAGTGTAAGTTGGGATTAAAAAGTAAACCATAAAAATCATGACAGAATCCCTTTAAGAAAGCCTGTTCATGGAAAAATACCTCAAGTAATGATGTTTTATTTTCCCCAAAACCTTGCCTGAGATACTACCAGGGGTTTTGGCTTAAATCGGCCTCCTAATGTCAGCTGCTGTGTGGCTGCTATAGGGCTTAAAGGAGAACTAAAGCCTAACTAAAGAAGTAAGTAGAAATGTTGTACATTAAGTTTTGTGCTTCTGTACCATCTTCTTTTCTGCTGATTCACTGCACACAGGGCCATCAGAAATTGCAGGGCTGATATGAAAAAATTTCCTGAGCCCCCTGGGCTGCGCCCACCACAAGCCCCATCTACAGGTCCGCCCTTCCCACCACACAAAAAAAAAACAAAAACATTGATGGCTATGGTTCCCACATGTTAATAAAAAAATAAAAAATATTGGTGGTCAGGGCCCCCCATTGAAAAAAAACAGTTGTGGTCAGGGCCCCCCATTAAAAAATGTTGGTGGTCAGGGCCCCCCATTGAAAAAAACATTTGTGGTCAGGGCACCCCATTAAAAAATATTGGTGGCCAGCCCCCCCCCACATTATAAGAAAATTGGTGGCCAGGGCCCCCCTTAAATGTCCATGTAAAAACACTTGCCCTCCCAGAAGTTTAAAAAAAATTTGGTGCCCAGGGCCCCACCACACAACAGGAACCACAAAGGGTTACCTTTAGGGGGCCCTGCCATGTTACACTTCATTAGCTTGGCCCACCTGCTGTCAGTGAGCTGCCAACTACAGAAGGGAGGAGGGGAGCACAAGTGGCTACATTTTCTTCCAGTGACAGCATTTTATTCCCTTATTGGTCACAGAATTTCAAGTCCTGGTAAAGCTGCATGGTGATTGGATGAGCTGGAGGAGTAGTTCAAACCTCCGCTATCCAATCCCTGAACAGCTTAAACTTAGTGACCAATAAGGGGAAGTAATGGACAGAAGATACCTCCCCATGTGCTCCCGGCCTGCCTTCCCGAAGTCAGCAGCTCAGAAAGCAGGGGGGCCCGGCTAATCAAGAAAGTGTGGCGTGGCTGGGCCCCCCCTTTCCCTCGGGGCCCCCTACAACTCTCCCCCTGTCCCCCCCGATGGCTGCCCTAACTGCACATGCTCTGTGCTGCTGTCACTTACTGAGCTTAGGGACCCACTCACAATATACTGTACACATAGAATATACATGTCACAATATAAGGCTGATTAGTAATTAATACTGATAATTACTACATGGCAGCACAGAAACCAGTGCAATTAGCATCAATTAATAATCAGCCCTGTAGCATCAGCTTTTATTAAAGGACAACCTCATTTTCTGCTGGATAATTAGTGACAACCCCTAAGCTTAGCTTCTCAACAGCTGCTCAGAGCCCACTGAGCATGTGAGTGTCACTTTCCAAGTTGATGGCCCCCTGTGACAAGTTGGAAGTCCTGGATCATTGCTGCTATTGACAAGCTGAAACTTTAGGCTGGTGCAATAAGTTCAATATATATAAAATATGACATTTTTAGCAGTGGCGTAACTACCAGGGGAGCAGGGGGTGCAGTTGCATCTGGCCCCGCTCCCCCTCGGGGCCCGCCAGAACCACTGACTTTTTTTTTAGTTTTTTTTTTTTTTTGTTTTACAATTTTTTTTTTGCCTTTCTTCTTTTGTGCTGGCTGGGTGGACTCTCCCCACTTGTTTTTTGTGCTGGCTGGGCGGCTCTTTTTTTTTGTGCTGGCTGGGCTGGCTCTCCCCACTTGTTTTTTTGTGCTGGCTGGGCACCTCCCACTGCTGTTTTCTGTGGAGCCACTCTGCTGGAAGGTATGCAATAAATTAAGCTGATTATGTCTTCCCATAATTAACTGAGAATGACCTATTGATGTATAGGTTAGAAAGATAGAGACTACATGATGCATTGCACTAAATTTATTGGCTTTCTTGTAGTTCTGCTATTGACTGAAACATTCAGTGAAAAAGACAATTTTACCTTGAGACTTCACATTCTAGCCTTCATTTTAAATATTATGTACAAGTGCATGCATTTGCCCCTGAATTCTCTATTTCCCCCTTGGTCCAGACTGATCATGCTACTTTAGTTAAATCAGACTATCAATTAGATCACAACAGACATTCTGACTTGCAGCTTATTTCTAAATAAGAACTTGTTAAGCCTTATGCACTGCATATACATGGCTCTGATTTGCTCAGTTTTCATATTGCATTTTCCATGACCCGTGTGCTTCAAGCAGCCAATCACAGGTGCTCTGCTGGTTTGTAATGTAAAAGAGATGGTCTGACAGGTATATCTCTATTCGTCTATGTGAATTGTATGCAAATTAGCTGTGATCTGATTACTGTTTCGATGCAGTTGTATGCTGGTTTGACCATTGTCTTCTGGCCAGGTTATGCAACCGTTAACATGAATTTGAGTCACTTAAAAATTAGCGACAACAGATAATTTGTTAATGTTATCAAATTCATTGTTTTAAGTTCTTTATTTAAGTTGGGATTTTCTGCATTTGTCTATCTCTGTATCACACACAGGGATCATTGCAGTTATTCTTTGTAGGCAGATCACATAGCTAGCAGTGACCGCAATAGTAGCATAACATAACTGCTTTATTGAGCACAGGAATGCCCTTGTGGAAAGTTCTTATTCCAAAAGAAAACTTAAAAGGCTTCTACATATTTATAGCGTTAAGAATTGTGCTTTGTACAAGAGCATAATATAATGTCTTAGTTACTTAAGGCCTTTCTATACCAGTCAATAGAAAGTGACTGTGGGATAGCAGGTATAGTAGGGAGAGATGGTGCCTATAGTAACAGTGGGATAATAGTCTCTGGGAAGGGAGTGTGACTGTGGGATAGCAGGTATAGTAGGGAGAGATGGTGCCTATAGTAACAGTGGGATAATAGTCTCTGGGAAGGGACTGTGACTGTGGGATAGCAGGTATAGTAGGGAGAGATGGTGCCTATAGTAGCAGTGGGGATAATAGTCTCTGGGAAGGGAGTGTGACTGTGGGATAGCAGGTATAGTAGGGAGAGATGGTGTCTATAGTAACAGTGGGATAATAGTCTCTGGGAAGGGAGTGTGACTGTGGGATAGCAGGTATAGTAGGGAGAGATGGTGCCTATAGTAACAGTGGGATAATAGTCTCTGGGAAGGGAGTGTGGCTGTGGGATAGCAGGTATAGTAGGGAGAGATGGTGTCTATAGTAACAGTGGATAATAGTCTCTGGGAAGGGAGTGTGTCTGTGGGATAGCAGGTATAGTAGGGAGAGATGGTGCCTATAGTAACAGTGGGATAATAGTCTCTGGGAAGGGAGTGTGGCTGTGGGATAGCAGGTATAGTAGGGAGAGATGGTGTCTATAGTAACAGTGGATAATAGTCTCTGGGAAGGGAGTGTGACTGTGGGATAGCAGGTATAGTAGGGAGAGATGGTGCCTATAGTAACAGTGGATAATAGTCTCTGGGAAGGGAGTGTGACTGTGGGATAGCAGGTATAGTAGGGAGAGAATTTTATTTAAAATATTCAAATTACAATGAACATAAACAATCAGTCAGACTGTTACAATCAAATACAGAAAAAAAAAATCAAAACATCACAGAAAATTAAAGACCATCCCACATTATTTTAAATGTTTCTGAATATCTACATTCTCTTGTCTTAATAAACATAATGTCTCTGTATATCGCCTCGGTTACAGTCTCCACTGACAGATGAATTTGACTAGTAGTCAACCTGCACCTCATGTGCCATAGATGGTATCGTATAATCGCTATAATAATATACAGGGTCATCCTATCTTGATTCCCAGTTCTGTGACTTCCAATGATTCCATAGGAAAACTCAGAGAAACAAACTTTTAATCAGGTTCAGACTGAGCCGGTTAGCCACACTTTCTCTCAGGGAGCGTGAAACTTGACAATCCAGTAAGAAGTGTTCTTGTGACTCCTCTGTTCTGCATCCCCAAGGACATTCCCTGTCTACAATATTCAAATAACTCCGATTTCTCCTCACAAATAATTTGCCTTGTAATGACAACCATGTGATGTCCCACAATTTTCTAGGCATTCTCCTATCATTCAGAAATCTGATACTCTCTTGTAACATCTCCTCCGGGCAATCTATCTCTGATATTTATTGAGGACACAAAATGCAAATCTAATATCTTCCAATACAAAATTTTCCTTTGAAGAGATCTTAGGTCCTCAGAGCTGACACTCCATTTTTTCAGAATTTTTATTGCTTGTCGCAAATAGGTGGGTATAAGGCCTCCTCTTATCCTTACCTCTTTCACTCTGCCACCGAGTAACCAGTCTTTGATAAAAGGCGATGCCCAATCTCTAACACTGACTTCCCACAGAGACTCTTTCCCCTGCACCACCCCTCCAAAGTTAAACTTCAGAAAGATGGTGCAAAAGAAAACCACAGGACACGGCATGTCCAACCCTCCCCTTTTCCTCTGCAGGAAAGTGATCCCCCTTTTTACTGGGTTGAGCCTATTCCCCCAAAGCATTTGGAAGAACAGGCTCTGGATCCGGGCATAGAAAGATTCTGGCAGCAAGAAGACATAAGAAACAAAGAGAAAAAGTGGAACCAGGAAAGTCTTGATAATGTCAATCCTCTCTCTATAGGTCAGCTTCCATGATTTCCAACGCTGAACCTTTGCCAGACCTGCATTCAGTTTATCTTCCCAATTTACCTTTGCCAGATCACCCTTCCCAAATTTGATCCCCAAGATTCTAACTACACCTGGGGCTATTGGAAAATTCTCAAGTTTAAATACTGGTTCTTTATCTAAAGCCCAAAAAGCTTCCGACTTTTCATGGTTGATCTGAGACCCTGAGGCCTCAGAGTAACTTCTGATGCACTCCAAAACCTTTCCCTCCTCCTCAGGTTTTGATAATACCAGAGTGACATCATCCGCGTATGCTATAGACTTGAAGGATTGACCAAGCAGAAATGGAACCCCCTCAAGCCCACAATCCTGCAGCTTCTTCAGAAATGGGTCCAATGAGAAAACATACAGGAGTGGACTCAAGGGACATCCCTGTCTCACACCAGATTTCACCCAGAAGTCCTTGCCTTTCCAACCATTAATCAATGGGAAGCTCTTTGCCCCTTCATACAAAACTCTGATCCAATCTATAAATTCAACCGGAATGCCGTATCTATGCAAAACAGCCCATAGATACTCATGATTGACTTTATCAAAGGCTTTTGCCTGATCTAGAGACAGAAAGTATTTACCCCACTGCCAAGCCTTACACCTTTCTAGTGCTTCCCTTAGTGAAAGAACAGCTCCAAAGATACTTCTACCTTCCACTGAGCAGAACTGTGATGCAGAGAGAAGAAAACCTGCCACCGTACCCAACCTCTGTGAAAGTATCCTTGCCAGAATCTTCCTATCACAATTGAGAAGGGCAATCGGCCTCCAATTCCCAATGTGCCTCGAATCCTTCTCCTTTCATATCAGAACTAAAGAGGAGTACTGCATAGATGGTGAGATATGTCTTTCAAACAGGCAGGCATTAAAGACTTGGGCTAACACTGGAACCAGATCTTCCCTAAAAGTGATGTAAAACTCAGCTGTTAAACCATCTGGTCCAGGAGCCTTCTTCTTCTGCTGTTTATCAATTGCCTGCCGCACTTCCTCCTCTGTTATCTCTGACACCAAAGGGGAAAAGTCCAAATTTGCAGTGTTAGCAATAGGGGTCGGCTTTAGGAAAGCTTGAATCTTTTCCCCATCCAAAGCCTGTTCTTTGTAAAGGTCAGCATAGTACGACCCCACAACCTCCAGGATACCCTCCCTAGATTCTTCTAAATTACCCTGCAGGTTGTAAAGACCATCAACCCGCTTTCTCTTAATAGTCTCTTTACAGTTCTGACAAGGGTCCGGAGAGCACGAGGCTCCATAGTCCCTCTCCAGAACCAAGGACTTAAGCCGGTTGTACTGATGCTGTCTCAACAAATACTTAAGCCGGTTTAATTTTTCCCCCTCCTCCCCTTTCGAAACACAGATTTCAAGTTTCCTTCTCAAAGACTGGCTCTCTTTCTCTTTAGCCCTCCCCTTTTTAAAAGAGGCAGAAGTGAAAAAGGTCCGGAAAGAATCCTTAGCCGAGTCCCACCAATCTGCAATAGAATCAAAGAAGTCCACTTTTGATATCTGTGATTTTAAAAAAACACCAAAATGCATCTTTACTTCTTCATCTTCTAATACCCCTTTACTAATACGCCATAAGCCCTTACCAGAGCCTGAACCTCCCAACTTACCAAAATGAAAGAAAAGACCTAAATGGTCTGAAAACTCAACCACTATCTCTTTAAAGTTTGAAGACAAATTTTCTTTTTTAACAAAAATAAAATCAATTCTGCTGCTTCTAGGACCGCACCTGTATGTGTGATGGCCTTCTCTCCCTTCACAGGTTGCTAAATCCTTCAAACCAGTATCTTTGATTAGTTCCCTAAAAAATAAACATTCATATTTTTTTATCTTCCCTGTCCTGTCCTTCTCACATAATACCTGGTTAAAGTCACCAGCGAAAATAATAGGTACTGAAGTGAAGAGGAATGGTTTAATGTCATTCAATAGAGACCTTCTCTCAGGAATTGCCTGGGGCCCATATATATTAATAAGCCTCACCAACTTCCCTTCTATCAATATGTCCAGCAGTAAACACCTGCCTAATTGAACATCTACCATCTTCTTGACCACAAATTGCTTATCACCTTTGAACAGTATGGCAACTCCCCCTGCAGGTTCTGTGGCTATGGACCAGTAAGAGAGACCCTCCCTCCACTCCCTCCTTGCTATCCTGATTTCATTTAGAGATGATAGCCTAGTCTCCTGCAAAAAGATAATATCAGCTGTCAATTCCTTAAATTCATAAGCAACAAACCGGGACTTTCTGTTCTTGATACTACACACATTAATGGTGAAAAAATTAATTGACAGATCCATTTCTCTTTTTGCCAGAAACCACACTACCGTCCCCTGATCGCTTCACTTGAACCCTAGGTCCTAAGTCAGTTTCCATTTCATGTTCATCTAAAGATTCCCATTCTAGATCCAATGACACATCATCTAGTTCTTTTTTTTCTGCTAGTGTCCTGGACCTGGTTTTTTCTTTTTTCTCTCTCTTCTTCCTCCTCCATCCTTTCCACCTCCTCTGATTCTTCTACCTCCTCTGCCCATGACTTTCCCCCTAGTACTTCGTACCTGTTCCGATTCTCAACAGTCATTTTACCCACTACATTTTTTTTCTTGAATCTCCTTTTCCTGCTTTCCCTCACTGTCTTCCATTCCTCTGTTTTTTCCTCAGCTTTTTTCTCCTTACTAGAAACAGTTGTCACTTTCTTCTGGGCTATATCATTACCATGTATTTGATTAACCTGTTGCACCTCCTGCAAGTCTGTAACACCACCAGCCATGTCCTCCATTAATTGTTCCTCTATGTTGGGAACTGATTTTTTAACATTGCGCCAGGCCTCTGGGCAATTCCTGTAGGCATGGCCAGTTTTGAGGCAGAGATTGCACATGATCTGTTTGTCACATTCTTTACCAGTGTGACCAATTTCCCCACAAAAAGCACACTTCTTTACGCTGCATTTCCCTGCTAAATGAGTTCTGGCACCGCACTTGAAACAGAGTTTAGGCTGACCGACATAATAGCATACTCCTCTATCCTTGCCAATAAAGAAAGAAGTGGGTAGGTGCTTTTGAGAATAACCTTCCGTATTAAGTTTAACCTGTACCTTATACCCTCCTACCCACAGATCTTCCTCATCATATATTTTTACCAAAGGAGATAATACTGTGCATTGCCTTCTTAGCCAAATAAGAATGTCCTCTGCATGCACAGTCTCATTTTTTATTATTATTGTTACATTCTTGAGCTCTGGTTTGGATATTGGAATCACTTTAAAATTATGCCATTCCTTAGCATTTTTCTTTAAATTATATTGCCTCCAAAATTCCTCTAACCCATGTGACAGATTAAAGCTTAAGTCAAATTCTTTTTTTTTTTTTGGAACTTAAATTTTTATTCTTTATTGATTTTACAGGGATCATACAAAAAAAAATGTACCCTTTTTCACATCATTTGTTTCATGTAGATAATGGAAGCTTACAGTGTCACTAACAGCAAAAGTAAAATGCCCAAAATTGCTGTCTATAATCTGAGTAACATTGTTGAATTATTTAAACACATAATATATTATAACAGTGCTGGTCATTCTGCAACAGTATCTTATACCTAAATTGGTCATTTCTATATGGTCCTTCTGAAACACGAAGAGTGTTAGAATATTTAACCTTCCAGATTCAACTAACAGGTAAAGGGGGGAGACCCTGTAGAGTACCGGCAACCAAACCTCTCAGAACCCATATGTCCCAAATTTTTGTGTATTGGTCCATTCGGTTGGTCAGATGAGCTATACCTGCTTCGAATGCTTTATTCGAATTTACTCTGGTAATTATTTCAGCCAAGGTTGGCGGTGTCGAGATCTTCCAGTTGGTCGATATTGCCAAGCGAGTAGCTGTGAGAACTTGATTGACCAAAGTTTGTCCACATTTGCGTAAACTGGGTATAGGTTTGCCTAATAGCAAGTTTAAGGGATCCAGTGGTATTGTCCGCTGAAATAGCTGACTTAAAAGGTTCGTCACTTCAGTCCATAGTGGCTGTATCACTGGGCATTCCCAGAACATGTGTAGCAATGTTCCCAAAGCTCCACAGTTTCTCCAGCAGAGAGGTGAATGTTGCGGAAACAATTTTAAGTCAAATTCTATATCAGTAATGCCAATCAATGCATAAATATCATCGGCAGTGAAACCTAGAACTTGTTTGACCAAATTTCTAGCCACAAATCTCCTACCTGGTCCTCCCTTTCACCTACCCATTTGATTTTAACCACATTTTTTCTCTTGCCATATTCTTCTTCTGCTTCATCCTCTACCTCCTCAAACAGATTCTTTTTCCCCCAAACACTCCCTGCTTGTGTATTCCCTGCCTCACTGTTTGAAGATACAACATCATTTTTGTTTGTGGATGACACAACAACTTTTGAAAAAGACATTTTGCTTCCTACAATTTTAGAAAAGGACACAGAAGCCTCCCCACTTGTTATAGGAATGTTAGCAGCTTGCTCAGAAGAAACACTTTCTGTTATGACACTTTCTGTCTGTTCACAAACTGCCCCTCTCATAGGAAAAGCATTGCCTGCCTGCTCACAAACATTATCCAGCTGCTTTGAGAGATCAGAAACCTTTCCTTTTGATACAGAAACATTACCTTTTGTCCCAGAAGAAGAAACAGCCCCATTTTCCTTTGCTGAAAGATCACTAGCAGATTGACTGAGAGACAAATCAGCCCCTCCCCCCATTGCCAGAGAAGCAGCAGCAGTTACCTGCTCAGGTGAGCAATTAGGAACATTTGCATTTGCTGCAGAGGGATTAGTGGCTCGTTTAGAAATGGACAAGGCATCTTTCTCCTCTGATAACTTTGCTTTTGCATTTTGGGACTGTTCACAAAAAACATTTTCACATTCATTTTCTTTAAGTAATTCAGCAATCTTACATAGTCTTTCTGATGCTATATCTCCTCCCCCCCCCTTTTCATTTCCTCAAACTGTTTTTTGTTATAATATAGTTCTTTCCATGGTTCAATAACCTCCAAAATAGATTTAATCTGAATATCAACCTCCTCTAAATCTTTGTTTAAGTAGCCAGATCTGTTATAGTCTCTGTTCTCTTTTGCCCCTTTAGCAAATTAAGATCTTTTATAAGTAAGTCAATTCCTTTGGTGAGTGCAGATTGTTTGGTCTCTAAGCATTTTAACTCATTCAATGCCGTAATAATTTTATCATATTCAATTACTGCACCACACCCAGAGTCTTTCTCCAGAGGGTTAGATAGACCCAATGTAGGGTTGGATTTCACAGTCTTACATGCAGTGTCCTTTCCAAAAAAAGAAAAATTGTCCACTCGCCCCCCATTTGGGGCTGTATCAGTCCCAGGGCTCCCTTCCCCCTCAGTCTCTGTAACACCAGTGTTCTCACCAGCCTCCTCCATATTAGAACTCACCAAACATTCAGAAGTTGGGATTTCATTATTCTGGCTAGAAGATTCCATCAGCGCTGTTTCAGCTACTTTTCGCGCTATTGCTCCAGCCGTTACCTCCATTGCCACAGTAGCCTCCAAATCTTGCGGTACCTCCTGTCCTCTTGCTGCCGAGACTTCACGTACTTCCATGTCTAGCTCCTCCATCACTGCACCGCAGCTCCCCGCAGTAACACCGACTTCTGGAGCCTGATCCAAGACGCAGCTCTTACTCTCTTCGGCTTCACCGCATGAGGACAGCTCACTTCCCGCTGGCTCTTTCTTTGGAGACTTTGCTCTCGTACTTCTCCTTCTACACTCAGAGGGAGCTGCCATACTGGCTTCAGCAGCCCTCCTTCCATATCCAAAACGGGATCTCTGGCTATCACCAGGGGTATTATTTCCCTTCTTCCTCATTATTGATGAAAGAAGGAAATGTTTAAGCCAAAAGGAAAAAAAAACAAAAAACCTCCCAATTAAGGGAAAAGAGAAGGGAAGGGTAACAACCCTGAACTAAACCCCCCCAGACCCGCAAGGGCCTGGGAGAAACCTCACTTACACAGCACACTAGACACACGACCACTCAGAGTATAATCGTCTCTGAGAAGGGGGTGTGGCTGTGGGATAGCAGGTATAGTAGGGAGAGATGGTGCCTATAGTAACAGTGGGATAATAGTCTCTGGGAAGGGACTGTGGCTCTGGAATAGCAGGTATAGTAGGGAGAGATGGTGTCTATAGTAACAGTGGGGATAATAGTCTCTGGGAAGGGACTGTGACTGTGGGATAACAGGTATAGTAGGGAGAGATGGTGCCTATAGTAACAGTGGGATAATAGTCTCTGGGAAGGGAGTGTGACTGTGGGATAGCAGGTATAGTAGGGAGAGATGGTGCCTATAGTAACAGTGGATAATAGTCTCTGGGAAGGGAGTGTGACTGTGGGATAGCAGGTATAGTAGGGAGAGATGGTGCCTATAGTAACAGTGGGATAATAGTCTCTGGGAAGGGAGTGTGGCTGTGGGATAGCAGGTATAGTAGGGAGAGATGGTGTCTATAGTAACAGTGGGATAATAGTCTCTGGGAAGGGAGTGTGACTGTGGGATAGCAGGTATAGTAGGGAGAGATGGTGCCTATAGTAGAAGTGGGATAATAGTCTCTGGGAAGGGGCTGTGACTGTGGGATAGCAGGTATAGTAGGGAGAGATGGTGCCTATAGTAGCAGTGGGATAATAGTCTCTGGGAAGGGAGTGTGACTGTGGGATAGCAGGTATAGTAGGGAGAGACGGTGCCTATGACGCAGGGCAGTGCGGATGCTTTTCACTTTGAGCAGGAGACCCAGCACTAAGCAAGTTCAGTCAGCGCTTCCCCTCACTCACTAGCGATCCCCCGGATTGACTGTTCACTTTTCGGGCTTTGAGCCGGTATAACCTCTCTAGCCCTGATTGGTCAAACTATTGTTTCGCAGCTGAAGCAGTGCTGGTGACATGGCTGTCCCCATTCAGCGCATCTATGTAGAAGGCACATGGCTCCTCTGTGCAATGCCATGTCAAAGTGCCTACAATGCTAATCCTCGCCCTACTACTTGCTCTCCCAACACAGTAATGCTGTATTCCAGCCCAATGTGTGTGTGTGTGTGGGGGGGGGGGGTAGGGGGCCCAGATTTTTACGTCACTGATTTTTAGCCATATTAATTTTAAGGGTTTAGTTCTCCTTTAAAGGGGCTGTTCACCTTCCAAAGGGCTAGTCCACACGGGGAGATAGCGACGCGTTTGTGGTCGCGGCGACAGTCGCCGCGACCGGCGCAGGCGACAGTTTTGTATGGGCGCCTATGTAAAAACGCCTGTGCTAACCACACGAGGCGATGAGCTTTTCAACAGTCGCCTGAAAAAGCCTGGCGAGGCATTTTCAGGCGACTGTTGAAAAGCGCATCGCCTCGTGTGGTTAGCACAGGCGTTTTTACATAGGCGCCCATACAAAACTGTCGCCTGCGGCGACTGTCGCGGCGCTTTGTCGCCGCGACCGCAAACGCGTCGCTATCTCCCCGTGTGGTATAGCCCAAACACTTTTTCAGTTGAGTTGTTTTTTTAGATTGTTCCCCAGAAAAAAATACTTTTTCTGATTCCATTATTTATTTTTGTACTGTTTTTCCAAAAGTTGAATGTTCATGTCTCTGGTGTTTGAGTCTGGCAGCTCAGTAATTCAGGCGCAGACTCTAAACTGCTACAATTTTGCAACATTTAGTTGATACATTTCTCAGCAGCATCTGTGGGATATTAGCAACTATTGTATCAATTCTAACAACTGCCTTTAATGAAACTCAGGGATTTTGCTCAGCAGGGAGAAAGACAAGAAATGTATTGACTAAATATATCAATATAGAACATTTAGAGAGTCCCGACCAACCCCCCCTCCCAGAGCTGCTTTAGAAAGGTGAAAACATGAGACTTATACTTCATTATTAGGAAAAAGGGCACGCATAGATATACGTTTTTGAAGGTGAGCCCCTTAAAGGAGAATGAAAGGGGTACCAAGGCATTGGTTATCCATGTGCCAAGTCAAATGATTGGAGAAGGCGATGGCCCAGTATTCCATTTTGCTGATGCTTTAATATTATTATTGGCCCTATAAAATGTTCAAAATGGCACAATTTTAAGCAGTTTCCTGTCTCAATAAAAAATGAATGCATAAAAAAATAAATTGTATTTTCCGTATTTGATTTGCCATTCTTTATACAATTAATTTCTCAGAAACATGGAAGGGTCATATTATGGAACAGTGGACCAACCGCACCAAATGGGTCACCCGTCCCAGCCCATGATGAATGCATATCCTGGTGAGCAATTACCAATCATTTCCTTCTTGTAATACACTCTCACTAACCTAAGGCCAGACCTGTACCTAGTGCAGGGGATCAATCCAACATAACACATGTAGTAGGGATAGACTGGAGGTGTGTTGGAATTGGGGACATTTCTATTGTTTTCCCTACCAAGTTTTTAATGTAAGATTGGCGGTGAGTACACAAATCCAAAAGAAGTATGGGGGGGTGCTTCTAAAGAAGAAAATGGCCAAAGACTTTATACAGGTGATGGAACTCCCATCCCAAAGTGCCTTTACAGCTGGTATAACGATTAGCATCTACCTATGTTTGTAGGTCCTTTTTAGCCTGAAGGCACTTCATTGTACACCCTAAGGGTCAGGACACACAGGCAGATTCAGGCAGTTTCCTGCAACTTCGGTCAACTTCGGAAAATGAATCCAGAGTGCCATCCTGCCGACGATTTACATTTACATTTTAGCCAGTGGGAAGGCACGAGAGGCAGTTCAGGGAGATTAATCGCCCCAAAGAAGAGGGGTTTGTCGCGGGGTGACTAATCTTCCTGAATCTGCCCGTGTGCCCTGACCCTAAAAAAGCTTTTCATACACTTCTACATGTTATTAGATGTAGATGAATTCCACCATTAAGATTATAACATAATTATTTTCAGGAGATTATTGCTGGGATTTTCATAAGAGTGCTACCCATTATAGTCATTAACTGTGTCGAATTCATTCCCACCACAGCAGAAATGCCTTTGCTGCATTAGGAGGTAAATTTGCCACCCAAAAAGTTAAAATGGTACAACAGGTCACTCAGAAATATATCCATTATTACTTTCCATCCATGCCATGCCCCATAGAAATGTAGCTGACTGGAAGGCATGTATGCACTCCCACACCAAGAAATCCACAAGTGGCTACCACCTAAAATTATGGTTGTTTTTCTTAAGTCTGGGTATAAAGTGAATTAGAATTTTTTTTTTTTTTTGTTAACAAATCCATATGTTCCACTGTGTCTTTCTCTCTTTTCCAAAACCTTCCTCTTCCCATGCCAGGTGTGAACACAATGTATGCTCCTCCACCTTCTCAGCCAATGGGTGCGGTTCCTTTTGTGGCTCCAGTAAGTCCATATCCAAATAATCTAAACAGCAACCTTGCTGCACCTCATTATCCACCGGTTGGAATGGATAATCCCTCCGTGCCTCTCCTTAGTGCAGGTGCACTTGGCCCGACCGCTCCTGCATCTGACATGTTTGGTCCTGTTCCTGGCTATGAAGGAATGAACACTGGTGATAACAGTAAGTGACCCAAGTCATTCTTTAACTTTTTTGGTTCTCTAGACTTAATCCTATAGTGAAGGGTAGAACAGCTGTCCTACATGAAGAAGAGTATACAGGACCATGTGGGGTCTTCTGTTTTAAATATCATGTCATATCAGCCATATGTCAAACAGAATATTTGCTGTTTAATTAGATAGAGAGTCACGTCAGAACCTATTTGAAATAGAAGTAGCAGCCATTTCCATTGAGGATTAGAGAGCATTTCTATGTTACTATCAGTGTGGAATCATGTTACGTAGGTCTTGAATAATAATCCATTTACATCAGTTTATGAAGACCATAGCCACGGCACGTTGGATATGTACCTGATGTACAGATAATACATGGCTAGAACTTGCTGAGTCTCTGCGGTTTCCTCCTTTAACCATGATTAGTGATAGGCGAATAAATTAGACAGGCGCGAATTTCCATGTTTTGCCGCCAGCGAATAAATTTGAAAATTCACCGGCAACGAATCTGTTGCGGCGAAAAAAATTTGTTGCGTGTCAGAATAGTAGTGCACATAAATGAATAATAAAAAAATTATTCAGATGTCTGTTGACTTTAATGCATTTGGACAAAATAGTTGCGCATATAAAAATTATTTTGATGCTCATTGACTTCAATGCGTTTGACAAATTTTTCGGCATTTTGCGGTAAGTTCGCAAATTTTATCGGCGAAGCAAAACCGCACAGATTCGTCCATCAATAACCATGACCCTAGATTTGAGTAGCTTGGCCTGTCCTGCCAATTAATATAACCCCTGTACTGAAATTTATATACCAGAAGACAATCCCTCACTGCAATCTAATTAGCCCAATGTAGCGAAGACAAACTTTGCGTGACTGGACTCTAAACAAGGCTGGATGGCTTCATCAACTTCAGAGCCACACATGGTGCAGAGCATCTGCTTCTACTTTGTCTCCATTGTTTACATGTTTCTTTTATTTTGGTAGGTAACTGTATATTTTTCTTACGAGAAATACTGATTTTATTTATTTATTTCCAGGTGGCAGGTTCCTACCTCCTCCCCCTCCAGCCTTGATCCCAGGTCCTGCTCGGCCGTCTCCTGAAAACGCAGAATGGACGTAAGATTCACTAGAATTGTTGCTTACCACTTTATTTGTCCTTACTGTTAAGGTGGCCATAGACACACAGATCCTATCATACGAATCGAGGATTCGTTTGGCAACATCGCCAAACGAGCGGATCTTTGCATCTATGGCCACCTTTAGTCGGGTGCTTGTGCTATATCTGTTAATGTTGTTCTTTGTTGAGGCTTCTGAATGGAACAAGTTTGTGTTCCTGATAGATCCAATGTGGTCATTAAAAAATCACAACTATAGTAATGCTATAATGTTACTTAATTACAGTGTGAATTGTACATGTAGAAATCCGTTATGTAAACTTTTATTAAGATCTGCTTATAAAAAAAATGTTTATAGTTACATAGTTAAATTGGGTTGAAAAAAGACAGTCCATCAAGTTCAACCCCTCCAAATGAAAACCCAGCATCCATACATACACCCAGGGCCGCCATCAGGGGGACACAGGGGGTACCGTTGTACCGGGCCCGGGCCTGAAGGGGGGCCCGGCTTTGTTACATTTTTCAAATAAGCCGGCCCCCTCTAGTGGCGAAGTTCATGCGCCGCTGAAACCTAAGCTGGACTTAAATACCCAAAGCCGAGCTTAGAACTGCTGTTGCTGCTCAACACTGCTCATGCTACTCACTTCTGGGATCGCTAAACTCTGTGAGGCACCTACATTCTCTCCAGTTATTCCCGTACTGCTGCTGCTGCCGAGGGTGAGGCTGACGTGGGAGTGGAGAAGCAGGGAGGGAGGGGGAAACTTTTAAACCCTTATGACTCCAGCTGTGAAGAAGAGTCAGCTACTCTATCATTGGCACTGGGAGCCTCTCTTTCCAGCCTGTAAGTTCCACACCAATTTTTTTTTTTTTAATTTTATTAAACCTCTGGCCACCAATTTTTTTTAAATATTCTATGGGTCCCCTAACCACCATTGTTATTGTAGAAACTTCTATGGGGGGCCCTTGTGCAAATCATTTTTAATGTATAGGGGGGCCCTGACCACTAATGTTTTTTTTTAAACTTGTAGGGGGCCCTGAACACCAATTTTTTTAAAAAAGATTTAAGGGGGCCCTGGCACCAATGTTTTTTTTTTAACTTATAGGAGGGGCCCTGACCAGTCACCACCAATGATTTCTTTTAACTTGTAGGGGGGCCCTGACCACCAATGTTTTTTAAAACTTATATGTGGGACCCTGGCCGCCAATTTTGTTATTGTGAGTGAGGGGGGTTACTGTTTTTAGCACTGGTGTTTGCGTGGAGTGGGCGGGGCCAGGGGGGCCAGAAAAGTTTGCTGTATGGGGCCCCGTGATTTCTGATGGCGGCCCTGCATACACCCATCCCTAATTTTAATTAGAAGCTTAGTATCACAGCAGCCTTTGATATAATGTCTGTCCAAGAAATCATCCAAGCCATTCTTATAGTCATTAACTGAATCAGCCATCACAACATCACCCGGCAGTGCATTCCACAACCTCACTGTCCTGACTGTGAAGAACCCCCTACGTTGCTTCAAATGAAAGTTCTTTTCTTCTAGTCTAAAGGGGTGGCCTCTGGTACGGTGATCCACTTTATGGGTAAAAAGGTCCCCTGCTATTTGTCTATAATGTCCTCTAATGTACTTGTAAAGTGTAATCATGTCCGCTCGCAAGCGCCTATTTTCCAGAGAAAACAACCCCAACCTTGACAGTCTCCCCTCATAATTTAAGTCTTCCGTCCCTCTAACCAATTTAGTTGCACTTAGTCTCTGCACTCTCTCCAGCTCGTTTATACAGGTATGGGATTTTTTTTTATCTGGAAACCTATTATCCAGTAAGCTTCAGATTACAGGAAGGCCATCTTCATTAGACTTAAGTTTAAGCAAATAATTCAAAAATATTCCTTTTTTTCTCTGTAAAAATAAAACTGCACCTTGTACTAAGATTAGTAAATACTTATTGGAGACAGGTCCTGCAGAGCCTGGGAAGGCACGTATAAGGATCACCGGCACACAGGAATTTAGTTAGCAGGGCAAGCCCTTGCAAATTTATTAATAAAATTGCAATGGCTTGCCCTGCCAACTAAATTCCTGTGTGCCGGTGATCCTTCTACAAACATTGGTTGGGTGGTAGCTGATTCCCCTACCACTGAGCACCAGGACACGCTGCTTAG
The DNA here is from genome assembly GCA_038501925.1 of Xenopus petersii. NCBI lineage: Eukaryota > Metazoa > Chordata > Amphibia > Anura > Pipidae > Xenopus > Xenopus petersii. Next base: position 134,550,990 of record CM076678.1, on the reverse strand, counting down.
GTTTTGTGGGGTGTGCGGTTTCTCCAAATTGGCTTGGAGCCTGGGAAGGCAGCAGTCCTGGGTGTGCAGTAGTGATGTGCGGGTCAGGATTTCCCTCGACCCCCACCCGACCCTAACGTTTTTAAATTTATTTGAAAGTGGAATTGCAGTTGAAAGCAGTATTGGTTTATCTCCTAAAGTAATCACGTGTATACTGTATGCATAAAAACATGTATAGAGTAAAAGAAGCAAAAAGTATCATTTAATCATCAAATCACTTTGTATCAAGAACTTATCATGTGGCAGCTATTTTTTTTTTCATAATTGGTTGTATTTCCACTGATAAAATGGAAACTACTCATATAAAGGAACAGAGCACCTCATTTATATCTCAAAGGCAAAGAAGCCTCCTTTAATCCACAGTCTGCCAACTATTGATGGGCGAGTTTCTCCCATTTCTCCCATTTCCAGTGAAATTCATAAAACAGTGAAAAATTAGCGAAGCGCGAATTTTGACGCCCATGCCAATTATGACGCCTGCATCCATTCACTACTGCCAACCCATATCTGCAGTTGCTACCCACAGTGATCTATTTGTGCACAGCATGTTTAGTCTTCCTTCTTCGGCAGGATCCCCAATATTACAGAAGATGCTGCCAAAGAAGCCTTTCTACAGTACGCCAGGGAATCTTGTTGTTACGGCACCTCAGCAGCACAAGAAATGGTATTCAAGGAGTTCAATCCCTTTAATACCTACAGGGTGAGTACTCCTCTTCAGTGATCTTCACTGTACCAATCCATTGCCAAATTGTAAAAATGTTATAAGCACAACAAATTCCCAGTAGATATCTAGTTTTATGGATTTGAACTTGTGCTGCCAAATTCTCAAGTGTCATATACAAAGTGAAAAAAACTATGGTTTTTGCACTGTGAAATAATCATTTGTTCAACAAATAATAATTTCTTTATACAGACAGGCAAAATCAACATTTTTCTGGCATTTTTATTATGTCGGAGACATTTTGGTAGAAAAAAAGGTTGTAAATACATTACAAAAATAGCAATGTCCCAAAAAATCGTTGATAGAGGTTGAAAAAATTATGCAAAATTGGTCTATGCAAATATGACTTTTTCAGTTACCAACATGTTTGTGAATTCTCCCCAAAGAGTTGTACTGATTGCTGAATTACATATATGCTCTGCACCTACCAATGCTACTGGTAGGGCTTCCTGCATGGGCCCCAAGAAAAGCAATTTTGAACCCTGTATTGTGCCAGTGTCTGCAGCACTAGTAGGAAGGAATTTAAAAACAATACCATTTTGAGTCACAGATTGTAATCTATTTTTTCACCTGATTACTTTTCAGTATCGACTGGAAACCTTCACAGAGGCGCGGGCATTTGACTGGCAGATAAAGCCGTTTGATGGTCAGTAGCAATGGCAGACTGAAATGAGTGTCCCTTTCACAGGATAAGCATTCAAGCCCACTCACAAAATAATGATACTGCAGACTGGGATGCAGTCTGCAGAGTGCAATAAAAGGCCACAATCGACCATGTATGCAGGATGCATCCTAAATTGTGTAACTCGCTGCAGGCTTTTGGGCTCCATTTTGGAGTTCAGAAACCTGGGCTCCTCTATCTAATACAAAGTAGACTGTGTTAGTCAGTGCTGTATTGGTGAGGAGTGGGTGAGGGGTGACCGGTAGATTTCCCATACTCATCCTCTATCTTGCACATCATCCAGAGGCACAAGGTAGGGAGCTGCAGAAGGTGCAGCCTGAATTTAAGCCCTATAAGTGCAGGGCTTGGCAGCACCTTCTGACATTGCTCTCTGCAGTGAGTTCCAGAATTTTGATCTGGGTGCATGTGCTTTTTAATTGAGCAATAATGGATATGCTCTTGAGCCCATTAGCGCTCTGGCACTTGCGTCCCTAGGGTATTTAATTTACCCCTATTGTCTTGATGTCACATAGAGTAACATGTCACAGCATTTGTTTCAATGGAAAATGGTTAAAGATCTAACAGAGTGACACAGAGTGAACCCATTGTCTAGCTAACACGTGTAGGTATTACTGATAAATACATTGGAGTCAGTGATCCCAAAGGAAAAGCCGTCAAGAAGGCATGGTTTATAAAAACACTATTTACAGCTGCGTACAACTGAATGTCTGTCCTTCTTGTAGGTTGTAGTCCTGTTAAGTCACAGTAGATCATTGACCATATAAAGGTAGGAGGTGTAGGCCAAGTACTCCCTTTCAAGTCATGGAGCTCCAAGATGGCTGCTAATATCCTCATATTTGACATGAAGAATACATTACCTCTTAATATACACACATTTCCATGAGTCATGTGAAACAAGTGCCATCACCAAGCCCAAATGAAAACTGATGACATCACTAAGTACTACTGTATTTATATAAGGATATATCTTGCAGGTTATTCATAGCCCTTGTGTACTATAATAATATAAGTGTACCATCCTGTTTTATTCTCCAGGTCAACCAACTGATTTAGGGGCGCATGGACCTCCTCCACAGCCTTGGGATATTCCTGTGCCATGTTCAACTCTGTTTAAGGATGATGAGAAGAAAATGCCTGTTCCTGGCACCTCCTCTGTAAAGGTAACCAATAAATAATGTACTGTCACTCCTTGCAAGAAAGCGATTGGTTGCCATTCTAGTGTTCTAGCCTTTCTGTGCAGTGTCTAGCTATTATACATTCATATATTGTCTTTTATTTACAGACCTGTCCACAGTGCATGGGCATAGGCAAAACCGTCTGCACCAAATGTGCTGGAACTGGTCGGGTGAGTGGGTATAAATGGGTAGGGTAGAAGGACTATATTTCTATGAATGATGTGGAATGATGTGGTATAAAAAATAATTTTAAATACTTGATATCTTCTGCAGGATGTATGGGAGTGACTATTTTGGTAGATTCCGGTAGAAGCTTAGGTTGGTTTCCCACAGCTGAACTAACTGCATATCTCTGTCAAAACTGGTGCTCCCTTTCCAACGTCTTACCACCTGCTAATAACATCAATTTTTGTTTCATGGTGGGGTAGCAGGTCAATTCTGGGTAAACATTTAGCAGGTAGTGTGCAGGTTGTGGATTTGAGACAAGGGTGTAGGTCTAGCAAATGAGACAGGCCTGCCCCCTTGGAAAGAAAAATGTTCGACCCCTGGTATCCCACCAATAACAACTGGAAGTGACACATTCAACATCCCCATGAGGAGCCCCATTGCCAATTAATTCCATATTATCCAGTTTATTTAATAAATATGCATTAGCCCATTTTTTTTTTAAAACATATGCACATATTTAAAATAAACATCCCTTTTAGGATAACATCTCATGCAAACCATAAGCCGTATAGTTGGACACTATCTCAATATATATAGAACTTGGTGATGTCATAGGTTTTAATTGGTGCTTAATGATGTCACGACTGGTGAGCCTTATGCCTTTTTATATGTTTATGAATCTCCTCTGTCACTAGTATATTTTATAATCGAAATAACATTATTCCTTATATCAGAGGTATGTGTTGTGTTTTTATTTGTCAGATATGTGCTGCAGTAACTGCTTTTGTAAAGATTTAAAAGACTGCCATTGGGGTAAATACACTTTCAGCACCATTACAAGGGTAACTCACTCTCATAATAAATTAATTTTGTATAGAGTAAGGCCACACGAGGAGATTCGGGGAGATTTTGTCGCCTGGTGACTAATCACCTCGTCTTTTGAGCGACTATCTCCCTGAACTGCCTCTGCGGTTTTCCCCATAGGTTACAATGCAAAGTCGCCTGCGCTAATGCACACGCTGCGATGCGTTTTCAATAGTCGCCCAAAGTTGCCTCACTGAAAATCTCCCTGAATCTCCTCGTGTGGACTAGCCCTTAAGCCCAGGGCCAAACAGCAGATTTCTGTTGCCATTTATACCCCATATAAAATGCTTAGGACCGCCCTATATTTCTACAGCCACATAGACACACACTTAGGGGCAGATTTACTATGGGTCGAATATCGAGGGTTAATTAACCCTCGATATTCGACTAGGAATTTAAATCCTTCGACTTCGAATATCGAAGTCGAAGGATTTAGCGCAGAAAATGCGATCGATCGAAGGATTATTCATTCAATCGAACGATTAAATCCTTCGAATCGAACGATTCGAAGGATTTTAATCCAACGATCGAATGAATATCCTTCGATCAAAAAAACTTGGGCAAGCCTATGGGGACCTTCCCCATAGGCTAACATTGTGTTTGGTATCTTTTATCTGCCGAACTAGGGGGTCGAAGTTTTTTTTAAAGAGACAGTACATCGACTATCGAATGGTCGAATAGTCGAACGATTTTTAGTTCGAATCGTTCGATAGTCGTAGTCGAAGGTCGAAGTAGCCCATTCGATGGTCGAAGTAGCCCAAAAAACACTTCGAAATTCGAAGTTTTTTTAATTCGAACCCTTCACTCGAATTTAGTAAATCTGCCCCTTAGTAAACGCTCTGCTTCCAACATCTATTTATCTCAGATAACAGAGGGTAAAATGAGTATGACACAGATAAACGGTCTCCGCGCTAATAGATAAATATCTAATTGATAAATCGGCACATAACAATGAACAGCTCCATGGGCGTTACGGTGCCTGGATAATCATGCACCGTAAACACTTTTTCATCACGTCATGATTGCTTTTTGGCGCCATTATGATCTTTATAAGGAGTTGTTGTTTTGCAGTGTTTGCACTTCCTGAAGAAGGCTCGGGTTTAGGAGTTGAAATATAATCACAATTGTTTTGTTTTCAAAAGACCTGTGAGTGCGGTTTATTTGTCCTACCGGCACAGCTTGCAGATTTAGCATTGTTCTTCACCTTGTTCCCAAGATTTTTGTAATCCCCTCACATAGACCTCCTTTTGTGCTGGCATGAAAAACATTTTACAATAATCCTACAAGGGGTGTGACCAGCCATAAGCAGCTGAACCTAAAAAAGCTGGATAGCAATTATGTGTAAAACTTTTGAAGAAATTTCAAGCAAGAGCATTTTGCTTTATCTTTGTATTTTTTATCCAAAATCGATACAGGTGAAGTGCACTTGGTGTCATGGGACAGGAAAACATGTAGATGATGAACAGTGCTCCACCTGTAGCGGCCATGGAACTGAAAGGTGATCATTAAATTCAGCCCCCCAGGGCTCCTCTATTCTAACCTGTCAGCTCACCAGTGCTGGGGATTCTAACTACAGGCACATCATTTTATTTATTTCTTGACACCATATTTATTCAATGGGGCAGTCTAACTTGTGGTTTAGATGCATGACCACTGCACTTCCACTAAGATCATGTATGAAACTTGTGTGGCTTATCCATCCTACAGTTTGTTTTCAAGTCTCTGTCCTTCTGGTTCTAGACAAAAGTACTTTTTGCATTTTGTTAATTTTCTAGTCTGGTTGCATACATGCAGTAACTCGACTACCTGCAATTTTTCTTATTTGCTCTCCTTGCATGATGGCAAGTGTTAAGGAATGGCTGCCCTCTTATTGCTTGATACTTGAAAAATCCCACTTAAAAGAGTGATGTGTTACATGTGTAGTTGAGCAATAGTTGAAGAGCTTAAGGTTGGCTATTTTGCATTGTGTTTGCTTTTAGGTTTTTTTAATGCTCCAAAACCAAATATATGTCTATTCTCCACCTACAGCTGTAGATCATGTAGTGGTGCAATGCAGTGTTGCGAAGGATGCTCTGGCAAGGGAAAAGTTGTGAACTACATTCAACTGACCGTCACATGGTAAAGTCTCTACTCTACTAGATCAAAATGAAATTTGGAAGGCGCACACCTGTTAGCATGCTGAGGTGCTAATCCAAGGGGGGCTGCCCAATCATAGCCTCCTAAAACATGTCATAGAAAAAGATATATCTATGGATTGCACAATCAGACTTGTATAAATGAATCAAAATTTATTGTATCATATTATTAAAAACTTACAAACATCATAGAAAAACCGACGCGTTTCGACCAACACGTCGGTTTTTCTATGATGTTTTTAATAATATGATATAATAAATTTTGATTCATTTATATAAGTCTGAGTTTAGATACAGGGTTGGACTGGGGGGCCCAGGGCCCAAAGGGGCTGCTGTCTCAGGGGCCCCTGCCACCCCCACCCATATTGTAAAGCTCCCTCCAGGGGCCCCCAGCTTCGCATGCACCTCCCCCCCTCGTACCTTGTGCCACCAGGCCAGGAGGAGAACATTCAGGGCAGCAGTCACAGAGAGTCTGGGTCGGCGGGGCCCACCAGGTTTTTTCCCAGCGTCCCACCGGCCCAGTCCGCCCCTGTTTAAATATATCCTTAATTTGGGTTTCTTGTTACATGGTGTCCTTTAATGTTACTCTGCAAGTGGGAGAAGTTAGTGGACACAAATCATGCTCTATAGTCCTCAATAATTCAAGGTTCACAAATATATTTTGTTCTCTTAAAACAAATGTTCTCTTAGAAAAAGAGATATAAACAAAATAAAGGTACATCAACATCCATTAACTGGTGAGAAGCAACATCTTTGTTGATATTCACACCATGATATACTATAGTCTTCTATTGGTGCCATACAGACAGTGTCAACAAGGGGCTTGTTCTTCTGCTTTATTTGTCCTACCTTTTTTGGAACAATATTGGATTGCAGTTACGTTGGGAGGTTAAGGGGTTTACTATCACAGTTGTTTTCTCATGTGGTATGGATGTTTGGGCTTTTTAGTTGGTAGTGCACATGGTGCTAGTTTGTGGGAATGATGCCCACAACAGCTTTAAAGTTTAATTTTATTTGAATTTTTTTTGTTTTTTGTTGAACCAGAGATTTATAGAGAACAACATTACAGGGATTTACAATGGGCCAAAAGAAATCACTGAAGACATAAAAAGACACTGCTGTAATTTCTACTTATAGTAATTTTGTACTCAACAAGCTGTGTATTGATTTTCAGTGATCGCATACCCTGCCGCTTAAATATGCTATGGGAAATATTCCTATTCCTATTTTTCACCTTTTTTCCAGCTGGAACTTACATGCCACTTGATTTTTTTTCCATTGACTTTAATAGATTACTGTGTAAGATTAGAAAACTTGGACTTGCATGCATAACTAGCAGTAATGCACTAAGTTTAAGACCCCCCAGTAAATCCACAGTAAATTATCCACATGACTTCATACATTTGCTGTTTATTTTACACAACTTTTTACACTTGATTTTTTGGAGTTAATTATTTTGAACAGTATGATAAATAAGTAGGTGTTTTTAGGTGGTGAAAAAGGAGGCTTGCTAGGCTTTAAGTGGTGCATAAAGAACAATGTGCAAGTTAATAAGGCATTTAGGACAAGGATAGCGAGGATAGGATGTAATTTGCAATGATCTTCACTTTTTTTTTGTGCCCCAATAGGAGAAATAACATATTTGAGTTTGTTGCTGATCACAACTCAGATTTTCCTACTGATAACTTCAAGAAGGTGACAGGAGAGAAGCTTTTCACAGATGAGCAACACTTGGTAAGAAAAATGTAAAGGGTCAGAACATACTTTGGTTATTCTAAGACATTGTAGAACAAAAATCACCAAGAGATCAGGGGCCTGTGGTCAGGCTTCAATTTCCATCTTTCCTCAGTTTGTCCTCTGTGTAAACTGCAGCTGGAAAGCCACATACTTTTTCTTGCCATGTACAGATATGTCTAACTTAAGGATATGGGCTCTGGCTATATAAAGACATTTTCCTTTCAAGGGCAGAAATCCTCACCCAACCTGATCAGCTGGAAGTACTGCTAAGCTGCCAACACAAGATGAATCTGACTTGGGTTGATTTGGTCAACTTTTTTACAAATTGCCCATAGCTGATTATATTGAAGAATACAAATCAATATTCTATCTATCTATCTATCTATCTATCTATCTATCTATCTATCTATCTATCTATCTATCTATCTATCTATCTATCTATCTATTATCTATCTATCAGTGTCGGACTGGCCCACAGGAATACCAGGAAAAGTCCCGGTGGGCCCAGGTGTCAGTGGGTCTCTTGTTTCTAAACATTTGGCCTATTTCATGGCCATTCCCTATTTCTATGAATTTCTAACTATTTATTCTAAATAGTTAGAATAATAGATTACAGCATGTAAAGAAAGGAGACTAGGAAAATAGAGGTTGAGTGAGGAGAGGAAGAAAATAGTACTGAGAGTGGGCCCCTGGTATAAAAACTTTTGGTGGGCCCCTGGTCTAAGGTTTTCAGGTGGGCCCCTGGTGCCCCAGTGTGACACTGCTATCTATCTATCTATCTATCTATCTATCTATCTATCTATCTATCTATCTATCTATCTATCTATCTATCTATCTATCATCTTAATGAATGTCAAAACACTGTATTCTAATAAAACATGAGCATTAATAATGGGAATTTTTACATGTTCTTGTTATTTATAACTTAGGTACCTCCACTAGTCACTTTCCCCAAACAATCCATTAATAAAGCTTCTCAGGATGGACAGAATGAACATTATTCCAAATTTAATTCTACAAGCAGAATACTAAAACAAGTAAGTGCTATGAAAGGTTTTTTTTTTTTTTTTATTAAATATCAAATAACTGCAATTCTGCCTATCATGATTATATAAACAGTATCTGTAAAAAATTTGCCTGCGTCATAAAATTTTGGACACGTGTCCGCAAAGTCGCTCGCGTCAAAATTGACGCAATCGACTTTTTGTCCAAAATTCGGCGCGTGTCAATTTTGATTTTCACTATTTTTTCGCTAATTTTGTGTGAGAATTTCATCCATCACAGGTTCAGACAATAATCTGACTTTTTTTTTCTCCCCCACAGAGACAAACCATTGAGTTGCTGCCACTCACTAAAGTGCATTACACCTGGAAAGGGAATCCATACTCGTACTTTGTCTATGGCAGAGAGAACAAGGTTTACACAACAAACTATCCTCAGAAGTGCTGCTGTGTCTTGCTCTAGAACCTATACTGAACACCACATATATCTATATGTTTTGTGTGCATATAACTCAACATTGTGTCTCAATTTACAATTTATTATAGTCTTTCATACATTATGGGGCAGATTTATCAAGAGTCAAAGTGAAAATTTGAATTTTCGAGTTTTTTTTTTAAGTAGAATTCGACGAGGGAATAGTTAAAATTCGATTTCAAATTCGATTTTTGAAATTTATCATGTACTGGCCCTTTTAAGAATTCTAATTCTACTATTCACCACCTTAAACCTGCCGAATTGCTGTTTTAGCCTATGTGGGAGGTCCTGGGATCAATTTGGAGTTGTTTGCAGCCTTCCATCAGAGGAAAAAACTCGATTTGAATTTGATCCGAGTTTGCGGGTTGATCCCATTCACCCAAGTTTGAAAAATTTGAACTTTTTGATGTTTTGATTGGCTGTTTTTCGAGTTTCGAGTTCAAGGGAGTTTATGGGTGTTTTTACAAACTCCCATTAACTCTTAATTCGACTGTTGATAAATCTGCCCCTATGTGTGTGTGTATGTATGTATATGCGGGAGGACTAACCATATAGAAAATTCATATAAGAAATTCATATAAGAAATCCATATTTTTTTTATATCTTGTATTCCTGTTAAAACTATCATTTGCAATCTCATTTATTAAAGAGGTTAAAGAAGTGCTAAAAATCAGCACCATGTTTTTTCAAGAAAGCGCAATGTTTTTTTCCACAGTTTCTGTGTGAAGCTGGCCATAGACACAAAGATCTGATCGTATGAATCTAGGATTCGTACGATTTTCGGACCGTGTGTGAAGAGTCCCGACATTTTTCATCTGGCGGAGATCGGTCGTTTGGTCGGACAGGTTAAAAGATTTCTGTCGGCTGCCGATAATATCTCTGCGTGTATTGCTGATCGTACGATTTTCAGAGGGAGACACTTACCAGCTTTGGTCGGACATAACTTTCGTATGATTGCTGTCCGGGGCAGAACATCGGCTGATCTGTTCTTTTCTACTTTATTTGATCAGAATGGTTAGTGGCAGGTCGGAAGATGGGGAAGTCCGATCGTACGTTGATTTCGTACGATCGGATCTTTGCGTCTGTGGGCAGCTTAACTGTACTTCCCAATCTCCAGTGCAAAGTTTTGTAGAGAGATATTGGCCAAATAACAGTATATACTCACAGTAACTAAAGTGATTCTAGAAGCATCAACCTTTATAGGGCTGCAGTAACACTTCAAGATTTTGTTTAAAAACACCCACAATTTAAATAAATGGCTTGCTGCAGACTTTCTGTCATCGACTGCTTGCAGGAGAACACCCTGATCCTTCCATAGGCATTTCATGATTGAGCTATCACAGGGCTTGACATGCTGATCTCTTCTTTCATTATTAGATAAGATCTTTTATGTTTATATTTTTATAGTATTTGTATTCAAATCTGGTGCAAATAAAATAAAGTTGAGCCAAATGGTATTATACATTAAGGGGCTTATTTACTAAACCTCAGTTTTTTTTCTGGTTGAGATTTTTTTGGGGAAAAACTCACATTTTTTGAGATTTTATACCTGGAAGCTGCTAAAGTCTGTATCCAAAAATCTGCCATCTCAAACCTGCCGAGGTCATGTAGAAGATATTGCGATATTGTTATCTGCACTGGGTTGATAATCTGAAAGAATTGGGGTTTCCAAGCGATAACCTGAAAAGAACGAACCTTTTGGACGTCAAATTTGAAAAATTTGTACGATTCAAGTTTTCGCTCAATTTTATAGTTTTTTCCAGCACCAACTTTTCCAAATTCTTTTTATTGATAAATAATTTAATGGGAGTTTAAGTGATATAAGTGGATTGGAGTTTGGTTGAGCTTGGTTTAATAAAAAGATGAGAAATTAGAATTTTAGTAAATAACCCCTACAATTTTAGGAAAATATACTTGCCTGACAATTTAGAGGCAGATTATAGGGCATTATATGTGATAACCCACTATCACTGAACCCAATTGTCAGCTCTTCTCATCTGGTTTTTGAATTAGTTTAAATTCTTTATCTTTTTTCACAACCAGAGCCGGGCCAACCCGGCCAGGCGCCCTAGGCAGCCTGACGGGCCAAGGCGTCGGCTCTGTGCGCGCTCGACTGAGAATGCGCTCCAGTGCGCGTGCGCAGAAGCGCATTTTCCCGGAAGATGCCAGTGCCAGCCGAGGAGAGACGGGACCGGGCACAGGCCCAGATTTGCGGCAAGGCCACATAGGCAGCAAAAAAATAGGGGCGGCATGCCGCCGAGCCGCATTATGGGGACGTTCGCGTCCCCATTCAACTACACCAGCTGCGCCAGCGTTTTTTCACCGGCGCGCTGGGAAGGCAGGAGCTAGGACCGCGCGGCCGCCTGGTCGGACCGTGCGGCCTAGGGGCGCCCAGAAATGAAATACGGCGCTGACCGGACATGGGTTAGGCGACAGAGCAGGTACGTGCCTGGCGCCCCCTCAGCTTTGCGCCCTAGGCACGTGCCTACTCAGCCTACCCCTAGTTCCGGCCCTGGTCACAACCCTCTATTACATGGATCCCCAACCTTTTTCACCCATGAGCCACATTCAAATGTAAAAAGAGTTGGGGAGCAACACAAGCATGAGTGGCAGCCTACGAGAGACTCGGTTTGGCAGTACATCTGGTTTTTATACAACACAAACTTGCCTCCAAGCCTGGAATTGAAAAATAAGCAGCTGCTCCACCCTCTCTGTAAAATGGTGTCACTTCAATTCTGTTAAATGAAGTTAGTACATTTTTTTTACTGCCTTGCAGTGATGGGTGGATTTATTCGCCAGGCACGAATTTGCGGCAAATTTCAGCGAAAATTCAAAATCTATTTGACGCTGGCGACAATTCTGATGCCGGCGACAATTCTAGGCGCCTATTGAATTTAATTGGCGCCAGTGTCGTAATTGTCGCCGGCATCGAAATTGTCACTGGCGAAAATGGGAGACATTCACCCATCACTAATGCCTTGTTCCTTTGTAAAAGGTACTGTACTTGTCAACAAATAGTAAATGCATAATCCATAGGGCTAGATATCTGGGTGGATGTTAAATGAGAAATTTGGGAATGTGTCTAATTGAAAACAGTCCCGAGGGAGTGTGGAGAGAAGGCAGAGCACTTGTTTAATGTAACATTTTAGTACCAAATAAATGGAACTAATCTAAGCAACATTTCAACTGGTTTTCATTTTTCATAATTTTTGAGTTACTGTATTTAGTTACTATCCTATTTCTTCTTCACCATGAACTACTAAACTGCCAGGGAATCCAACAAGCAGAACAGATTAACCTGAAGAGTGCAGTACAGGTGTGGGACCTGTTATCCAGAATCTGGATAAGGAATCTTTCCGTAATTTGGACCTCTGTAAATCTGTTGAAAAATAATTTAAAAATTAATTAAACCCAATAGGATTGTTTTGCCTCCAGTAAAGATCAATAATATGTTAGCTGGGATCTTGTACAAGGTACTGTTGTATTATTCAGAAGAACACAAAAAAGGAAGCACTCCAATGGAACACCTCATCCGACGTTAAAATAAGAACTTTAAACATAACATTAAAACCAAACAAGCAATATAAAGATCACTCAGCGCTGATAAAGTTTGTAACTGGTTTAGAGTGGCTCTCTGGATCGGTTCAATGTTCTTTGTGTGAGCTTTGTAAGGGGAAATGCTGTGGGTTGGCATCTGGTATGGTGAGTCTCTGTAAACAAGTCCCATTTCCATTGGCAGGGACAATGTTTTTTTTTTTAAAGACAAAGGCAACATATTTAACAATGGAGTGCAGAATGTTATGCCCACCATTTATAGTATTGTTGTGTAATGACACACTGTATACATTTATATTTGCTGCATGATCAACAAGAACAGCTGAAGAGTACGAGATCTTAACCAATATAGCTATACAACCCATTGCCCTGAGAATATAATACAGTACTGTTTCATTGCATATCATATATATGAGGTATAATGGGCGTGGCTGGAGCAGATTGAGGGCATGGAAGTTAAGTCAATAGGAAAATGGCATTTAACAAGAGGATATACGTTATTGTGAATTGGGTAAACAAGATATTGTAATAGTCTAAAGTATTAAAAACTGTTTCAGGCCATAGTCCTATTGAATTCCAGTAATTAATAAACACAGGTTGTGCAGAAACTCTCCATAAGTCTTTTTCTAAGTTTATTGAAAGCATTGTGCACATGCGCCATCTTAATCGGTATTACGTCCTATTTCATTGGTTTGCTTTGATTGGCTGTCCACGTATGTTCTCTGGAAGCTAAACATTGGGTCACAGCGCCAAGGATGGTGACTGACCCGGGATCTTGTAAGGTCAAACAGTATATGCAATAGTTGCCATTTCAGGATGGAATCCCTGGGCTCAGTGAGAGCAGCCATTGATCCAGAGGACTGGTTATGCTCTCTGGACATCAGTCATGTAAATCTACATGTCCTAGTTTGAATGAAAACATGTGTGGAACTAAAAGGTGGGCACTAAATATGGCACTTCAGGCTATTATGTTTAATCACCAGATGCAGTGGATTCTACTAATATGTATGTCATTTTAAAGTAGGGTATCTCCAGTGTAAAAGCTTTTTCTTTAATTTGACTGGTGTCTCAAAATGACATTGCTTATTTTCTTAAATATTACTTGTCCTATTACAATCATAATGTGCCTAAGTTTCTGCAAAAATTCACTAGAATATACAATTTTAGTAGGGAAAATTTGCTCAAATGACATATGGGGGATATTAGCATGGAGGAGATGATATACTGTAGATAACAGGCCCAGACTGGGAATTTGTGGGTCCTGGCAAATGCCAGAGGGGCAACTATATGATGCCATAGACGGTCCCTATTTAGTTGGTTGGTGGGAACAGGTACGGGACCTGTTATTCAGAATGCTTGGGACCTGGGGTTTTCTGGATAATGAAGCTTTCTGTAATTTGGGTCTTCATACCGTACATCTACAATGAAATCATGTAAACAATGAATAAACCCAATAGGCTGGTTTTGCTTCTGTAGCGCTATAGTAAACTGACTTGTGCTAGGACAGTTTAGCTACGTTCCTTGGTGGGCTGAGACCACCGATGAGCTCTCTTTCTCAGGGGTAAGCCCTCGCAGCGGGGTGGAGGCAAGGGTGTAGTGTAACTGTAACCTGATGCGATAGCATAATGATGGGCACCAGTAGTTCTTTAACAGTTTAACCAAGAACAGTATTTATTGAACAATAGCACAGACATCATTTAGCACATTGATCCACAATGGAGCATAGAACATACACAGCAGCATAAAGGAAGCATATACTCACAGCACGTATACGCTGAATCCCCACAGGCTGGGGAATAAACAGCAGAGAGTAAGTTGACAGCATGTGATGGGTATTGCCCGGTTTTCAGGATATCTTCCAGTGGCAGACTAGGGGAACTCCTGACATCCCTATCTCAACACTTGGTTCCTTACTCTGGGTCAGTAATACCCTGGGATCTTAATCCCTCTAATCTCCTCAGCGGAGCCTTGAGCTGCTCAACTAATTAACCTCTCCATCACTCCTAGAGCCATCTATAAAACGAGTATAGCTGTCTAATTACTAGGGCCAAGGTACCTAGGGTCAGCACTACCCATTCCCTTCCAGCCTGCTTGGTTGGGCTAAAGCAATGGACCCAGAGCACATGGTGCCTAAACCTTTTATACTCTGGCACAGTGCCTCTAGAGTACACTGTGTGAATTGCAGGGGTTACATAAGCACAAGGTCCCCATAAGGACCCACTAAGGTGTCCATATTACTAGGGATGTGCCTGTCTGTAAAGTGTAAGGGTATCTAAGATTTTTACATCCCTACACTTCCAATAAGGATTAATTATATTTTAGTTGGGATCAAGTACAAGGTATTGTTTTATTACAGAGAAAAAGGAAATCCTTTTTAAAAATTTGGATTATTTGGATAAATTGGAGTCGATGGGGCAAATTCACTAACCGGCGGAGTTGTGCCAGTGATGTCCTTGCTGGACTTCGCCTGGCGAATTTTCGCCAGCGCTCCGCAAATTCACTAAAATGCAAAGTTGCGCCCAGCGAGGGGAAAGGTAGCGAAGTTGCGCTAGCAAAAATTCTCCCGGCAAAGCGAAGTTGCGCTAGCGAAGGCGAATTTGCATACAGTGGGAACTTAAGTTTGAATGGACGTATATGTTACAGCAAATACATAAAACTACACAAGCCGAGTGAACCTTAATAACTACAAATAGAGATGTTTTATTGCCCTACACATGAGCCCAGTGTATAGTTTATGTGCCATATGTTAGAAAAAGTAGGCGGGAAGCAGGGTACCCAAAAAAAACATTTTTAGTCCTTTTGCAGCCTATCATGGGCGAAGTATCGAACTTGCTTAACGCTGGCGTATTTTCACCAGCGTTCACCACTTTGCACATTAGTGAATTTGCCCCAATGGGTTGAGCCGATTAGATATATAATAATTCTCTAGGTTCTGAGTCCTCAACCATTTTTACCTGTAAACAACATTCAGATGTAAAAAGAGTTGAGGAGCAACACAAGTATGAAAAAGTCCCTGGGGTGCCAAATAAGGGCTGTGATTGGCTATTTGGTAGCCCCTATGTGGACTGGAAGCCTACAGGAGACTGTTTGGAAGTATATCTGTTTTTTTATGCGAAAACTTACCTTCAAGCCTGGAATTCAAAAATAAGCACCTGATTTGAGGCCACTGGGAACAACATCCAAGGGGTTGGTGAGTAACATGTTGCCCATGAGCCACTGATTGGGGATCACTGCTTTAGGTAATGAGCTTTAAAGTAATGTTGATTCAACAATTTATCAGTCTGCCGATAGGGTTTCCACCTGTCTGGATTTCTGACTTTGGAAATCTGGACAGAGCCCTGGGCTAGATGACCAGTAGTCAGCCAATTGTCCCTGACATCACCCACCCTGGCCCATGCCAGGATTTAGTTTTAAAAAAAGTATATTGGATTTGTCATATTGCACCTTATCCTGTCTAGTGACAAGTGCGGATCACTCAAAAATGCAGTTGTCTGTCACTATTGCTATGTGCGATACTGAGAAAACATTTCACCGCCATTTGTGCGTGATTTACAAAAGCAGATGCTTATTTGCACGTAAGATGTTTTTATTTCAAAATTTTAATAATAACAGAAAATGAATGGGATCATTGGGAAATAACTGGAATAACAAAGTTGCATTACGTGTAGGCTAATGCTACTTTGTTAATAAATCAGTTATTTTCCTTACTAAAATAATGTTTCAATGATGCCATTTATGTTTACCCTGGGTTTCTCTCTAGTTTCAGCCTAAGAACTGTAAAAAGGGCCCTGCTGTAAGGTATATGTCTATGTCAGGGCACCCTTACCGAATCTTATAGCCACCAACATCTCTGTGGAAGTTGCCAGTTATAGGGTCCCCTGGGCCACCTATGTCTTAAAATATAAACCTAGATTTGCCCCATCTACCTGCACATCTAGATTCTCCAAGGTGAAAGGCTGCAAAGGTAAACCAAAGTTATTCTGCTCACAGAACCAGATGGTTAAGGGTTTCAATATGTTACCAGGACAAAGTGTTGCATATCAAACTTTGTGCCATAAATAAGTCATGGCCTCTAAATGTATTTTTGGACTAGCAAGTCCTGTTCATAAGGAAGGTCTTGAGTATGTCCTCCAAGTGATTCATGCAAGTTATATCTGTGGAAAAACATGTTTAATAAGAATCAAACTCAAGCTCAAGTTAGTTACAGGTTTTGGTAGATCTCTTACATATTCAGGTAAAAAAAAGCAAAGAACACCAGCAAGCATTGGAAATACAGTACCTTAAAGGGCATGTAAAGCCAAAAAAATAAAATCCCATTTTTACTTTCTTTAATGAAAAAGAAATCTCCAATATACTTTAATTAAAAAATGTGTACCGTTTTTATAAAAAAACCTGACTGTATGCAGTGAAATTCTCCCTTCATTTACTGCTGTGGATAGGAATTGTCAGACGGTCCCTAACTACTGAGCAGGGAAACAATCATACTTATGAACAGCAGGGGGAGCCCCCGCCTTACTTCCCAGCCATGCAGAACTCAAGCAGCTTTGTTTATGATGATCCCTAAGCAGCCCAGACCACACTGAGCATGTGCACAGTCTTAGTCTTGCAAAGATGTTTAACAAAGTTACAAGATGGTGACCCCCTGTAGCCAACTTTGAAAGCATAAATTATTTGTTTGATTAGGCCTGTAGTGCAGTAAGTTCATGTTTATATTTAGTATACAAAATACAGCATTTCTAGCCTTATTCTATTTTAGACTTTACATGCCCTTTAAAACAGAAAAATATTATTTCTACTTGATCCACTGCAAATACCTTGTTTACTGCTATTCTGCATGGCTGCACAAAAGACAACAAAGTCTACAGCAGGCATCCCAAAAGTAATTTGCTATGAAGAACACACATTTAGGGCCTTATTTATCAAAATCTGAGTATTTAAATAAAAAAACTCAGACCAAACTAGAATCCACGATGTAAACGTATTTATTAATAAAAAAAAGCACGATTTAATCGGAGAGGAGACAAACTTGATAAAATCAAGCAAAAATCCTTATAGCATGAGTTTTTTTCTGAATTGCTTGATTTTTTTCCTGAAAAGTCGGAAATAGTTGGATTTTCAGGCTAATTTCAGAGCAGACCACAGAAACTTTCAAATAGGATTGGGACCTCTCCCATTGACTTATATGCAACCTCAGCAGATCCGAGATGCCGGATTTTTAGATTCAGACTTTTTACATCCTCGTGGTATACTAAATCTTGAAAGAGTTTTTTTTTTCCCCACTAAAAATCGGGATTTTATAGTAAAAAAAAAACTCAAATTTTTCGAATTTTTGGCATTTAGACTTTAGTAAATAATTCCTTCATATGTGTCCAGGTTAAAGTGGCCAACCATCTAGGACCTGCACAGCTTAACCTTCACTGGAGCTTAACTTTTCACACGTTACTTGTTGTGTGTTTGTTCCAGAAAGTTCCAGGGAGTTTGAAAGTTCAAGGGGTTGGGCTCATAGCTTTTTCTTTGTCTGGTTTGTTTGTCTTCAGTATTTTGTTCTGCCTTGCTGTAGTAGTTGCAGTAGTCAGACAATCTTTGCATAGTGTGATACAGCTGTCAGCTTTTCTGGCTGTGAAATCACTGATTGCATTGATTTTCTTTTTGTCATTGATTGTGAGCTCTTTAGTTGTCTTCATTTTGTCGGCAACATGGCAAAAAAAGGTTTTATTCTGTTGAAGAGGCTGCTGCACATTGTATGGCCTCTAACGCAGAGGAGTTTAGTGACTCTGATTCTGAGTATGTGCCTCCTGAATCAGAAAGTGACTCCTCTACTGACTCATGGGGTGGTAGTAGTAGCCCTGTTACTGCCCTTGAGGAACCCATGGAAGATGTGGAAGACCAGGAAGAGGGCTATATGGTTGATACTGCAACTGGAGGAGAGTCTGCGTGGGGGGCTTCTAGTAATTACCCCATAGAGATCACCCCATTTACTGTAGTCTCTGGCATTAAGGTGCACACCAGTAATTTTGAGCCAATACATATGTTTCAGTTTTTTTTTGACTGAGGCCATCCTGCAGGATATGGTCCAATACACAAATTTGTATGCCAAGCAATATCTTGCCCCAGCTAGATATGCTCAAGCTCAAGGATGTGTGGCATCCCACTGATATTGCCGAAAATTAAGAGGTTTGTGGGACTCATTTTAGCTATGGGTCTCATAAAAGCCAATTATTTGGATTCCTACTGGGATACCACTGCAGTGCTATCCATTCATGTCTTTTCTGCCATGATGCCTACAAACCAGTATCAGTTACTGCTGCAGTTTCTGCATTTCAATGACAATGCTATGGGTGTACCCCGTAATGATCCTTCCCAT
Organism: Xenopus petersii; assembly: GCA_038501925.1. Classification (NCBI taxonomy): domain Eukaryota; kingdom Metazoa; phylum Chordata; class Amphibia; order Anura; family Pipidae; genus Xenopus; species Xenopus petersii. Next base: position 134,532,074 of record CM076678.1, on the reverse strand, counting down.
GACAGGCTGCATAAATTGAGACCCCTTATAGATAGCCTGTCTATCAGTGTGCACCCTCTCCCAAAACATCTGCATTGACGAGTCTCTTCTCCTCTACAAATCGCATCTACACTTCCATCAATACATCCCAAGCAAGCATGCCACTATGGGATCAAATATTATAAACTTTGCGAAAGCAGCTCGGAGTACACCAGCTACTTTTTCATTTATGAAGGAAAGGACTCACAATTAGACCCTCCTGTTGTCCCCTTGTCTTGACTGCTAGTGGCAAAATTGTATGGGAACTCATCTCTCCACAACTGGGCCAAGTTTTCCAGACGAGAGTTGTATTGCCCAAAGGGCCCTTGCAACCCCAGGTTTTGTTTCAAACCATGTTTTGAAATATAACATATTTGCTGAACTGTTGAAAAGGTTGTAGATTGTTGTGTATTGATCAGATTTATAATAAGAATTGTGCAAAATTTATATTCAGGGCACTCCTAGTATTTTATGTTGTGGTTAATTTGGGATTTTCTTTAACCTAAAATGTTTCTAAGGTTTTAGATAGCACTATAGATAGCATAGATAACTCAAAAACCACAAATAATAAAGAAAGACAACCAATTGCAAATTGTATCAGAATATCACTCACTACGTCATACTAAATGAACTCAGATGCTCCTTGGGTTTTTCTATTCAAGGCCCGACAAAAGATTTTAAAAACCTGAGAATAAAATAATAGAACCTAGCTATATGAGCCCATGTATCTGCAGGATGGTTGTCCCGTGTATCTTTCAACCTGTCTGTAAAGCTGTTCATGGCAAATAAGGGTTAAGTGAAAGACTATAACTCAGCATATTCACTCATGTGTTTCCAGTGTGAAGCTAACAAATAATATAAAGGGACACCCGTCTGACTTGTTTATTTAGCCAAACCTTCCCTGGGGGGCGAGGTTAAAGGTATGTACAGTGAATGCGTGGGAGTCAAAAAAGTCTTATTCAGTGTTTAAGGTAGAAGCAAAGGTGCTGCACGGGAGTCTATCCCCGAAAAGCGTAAGTATTGTTAATATTCTCCTGTTTGCTTCCCCTGCTTTGCCAGTAATAGACAGCATTGCTCAATCATCTTTACTCGATCATCTTTATTTCCCTGAACTATAAGAAATGAATTATCTGCTGGTTGTAAGAAATCATAGGCATATAAAGGAGTAGGTGGGAATACAGTACATCAAGAGAGAGAAGGGAAAAACTGAAGGTGAAAAACAATGTGGAGTTAACTTCAAATATATTACAGAATTGCTAATTCTAAGCAACTTTTCAATTGGCCTTCATTTTTTATTTTTTTTATTTTTATAGTATTTAAATGATTTGTCTTCTCCTTCTTCCAGCTTTCAAACGGGGGTCACTGACCCCATCTAAAAACAACTGCTCTGTAAGGCTACAAATTTATTGTCATTGCTACTTTTTAAGGATGCACCGAATCCAGGATTCGGTTCGGGATTCGGCCAGGATTCGTCCTTTTTCAGCAGGAGCCGGCCAAACCGAATCCGAATACTAATTTGCATATGCAAATTAGGGAAGGGGGGACATTGTGTGACTTTTTGTTACAAAACCAGGAAGTAAAAAATAATTTGCCCTTCCCACCCCTAATTTGCATCTGAAAATTAGGATTCGGATTCGGTTTGGTATTCGGGCGAATCTTTAGCCAAGGATTCGGGGGTTCGGCCAAATCCAAAATAGTGGATTCGGTGCATCCCTACTACTTTTTATTTCTCATCTTTCTATTCAGTCCCTCTCCTATTCATATTGCAGTCTATTCAAATCAGTGCATGGTTACTAGGGTAATTTGGACCTTAGCAACCAGACTGCTGAAACTGCAAACTGGAGAGCTGCTGAATAAAAAGCTAAATAACTCAAAAACTACAAAAAATAAAATAAACCCAATTGCAAATTGTCATAGAATATCACTTTCTGCATAATACTAAAAGTAGGGGTTGTTCACCTTTAAATTAACTTTTAGCATGATAGTGACACTGCAATGGATGTTTATTTTAGATTATGTTATTCAGCAGCTCTCCAGTTTGCAATTCCTGCAATCTGTTTGATAGGGGTCCAAATTACCATAGCAACCATGCATTGATTTGTATAGGAGACTGGAATATGAATAGGAGAGGCCAGAATAGAACGATGAGTAAAAACAAATAGCAATAACAATAAATTTGTTTTTTGAGAGGGTCAGTAACCCCCATTTAAAAGCTCGAAAGAGTCAGAAGAAGAAGAAGATAAATATTTTAAAAATCTATATAAAAAAATTAAGACCGATTGAAAAGTGGCTTAGAATTGGCCATTCTATAACTAAACTAAATAGTTAACTGAAACCACCCTTTTGAGGCAGAAACAACAAGATAGGTTGCAAGGGAGGGAGAAAAATGGAAATAACATAATTAGAACCTTATGAGATTTCTGGAATGTGGGAGTGTAACAGAGAGGGAATTAATTCCCAGCATTGTCAGGTTTAGCAAAGCCAATGAAGTCATTTACAGAGGAAATTCTCTATTATATATATATATATATATATATATATATATATATATATATAGATATATATACTGTATATACACTGAATATGTTATAAATTGACCAATTCTAAGCAACATCTCAACTACTTTTCATTTATAATGGATCCTGAACTGCTGTAATTTAGGCTTACTGGGTTTGATCTGCTAAATGGGTTTAACATCACAGACAACTCTAGGTTTTCTCATAGCCTCATTTTGCTTAAGAAGATATTGATGCCCCTATTAAAGTCATTAAGGAGATCTGCTGTCATGACTTTACCAGGCAGAGCAACATACAGCCTTGACTCCTCACAGTGTAGGAAAGGCATTTATAACTTAAAGCAAGGCAAATGGTTATTTACATTCCGTTACATATAAATACCTTGTCTCCACTCTGGTCTCTTGTCCTCTGTTTATAAATGTATTAAAGGGTTTGTTTTCCTTTGAATTAACTTCTAGGGGGAAATTTACTAAAGGGCGAAGTGGCTAACGCTGGCGAAAATTCGATGTCATTTCGGCACTTCCCTGATTTACTAACAGTCGCTGGTGTAATTTCGCCAAGGAGATAGAATCTGGAGCAACTTCACACTCTAACACCAGGCGAATATTCGCTCTGGCAAAAGAGACTTACTACGCAAATTCACAAAGTTTTTTATTTTACTGACCGTTGCCTCTATCGACAGACTTGCCTTCGCCACCTCAGACCAGATGAAGTGCAATAGAGTAGATAGGAGTTCCTCAAAAAAAGTCAAAAAAAACACTGGCGTCTTTTCCTTTTTACAGGGTGATAGGCTGAAAAAGATTTTAAAATTTTTTTGGGGTACCCTACTTCCCCCCTACATTTGATAACATATGGCACATAAACTATATTTTGGGTACATGTGTAGGGTAATATAACACCTCTATTTTATTTTATTAAGTTTCCCTGGCCTTGAGTAGTGTAATGTATTTGCTGCAACATAGCCAACGCTAGAGCAACTTCGAACTGCTGAGCGTATCTTCGCCAGCTCAACTTCGCCAGCGTTCGGTACCCTGTGCGCAACTTCTTATCTATCCTGGCGAATTGTTGCGATGTGCGCGAAGCCAGTGCTGGCGAATTTTCGCCGGTTAGTGAATTTGCCCCTTAGTATGACGTAGACCAGTGTTATCCAAATGGCTGCCCACTCTTGTGTGCCCACCACCTGAAAGTCTGCCTGCTGTGTCGGTTTACATTGTGTGAGCTTTAAAATATATCAGTACTGAGATTAACTGGCCCCTACATTGTTCACACCTTTAACACCTCTATTTTTCACACCCTAAAACCCTGTATTGTTTACACCTCAGACCCAAGATTGTGACCACATTGTTCACTTGTTCACACCTCATACAAACGACTGGATGGGCACCAGCATTGTGTCACTGTATGTAGCACAGTATAAACTGTTCATCTTAGAGTGGTCCTGATAGGTTTCCCTGTCTCTTGCTGTTTTCTGCCCTATGCTCCCTGTGTGTGTGTGTGTCATACTCTGCCTGCCCTGAGCTCCCTGTGTGTGCCGCACTCTGTCTCACTTACACTACCTCTGGGATGTGAGCCTGGTAGGGGTTTGTTCTTGGGGGTTGTTAGAATCTGGAAATTGATGTTAGGGCGCCATTAGCACCATCCATTTGTTTTTTTTTTGGTACCATTAATGTTGGTATGGTCTTAACATTTATTGTGGTAACATGGGTGTGGTTCCACTAAAGCTAAGCCAAATGGGTGAAATAGATAAAGCATATTGTCCTAAATGCAAAGAACATAGGGCCTCCTTCATTCATATGATGTGGTCTTGCCCCAAAATAGCTAAATTCTGGGATAAAGTCACCAGCTATATACAGGACAAATAGCACTTCCCGAAATTCTGTCCCCACAAGTTTGCCTACTAGGCATAATAGACAAACTCACTGCCAAACGGAATCTCTGGAGATCCTTACTCTACTACGCAACGAAAACATTGATAATGACATGTATGTGTGCAACCACCCCTCCCCTTCCAAAAAGAGATGGCTCGGCCTCATAAACAAGAACCTACCACTTATTCAACTAACTTGTCTAGCCAGGGGCTGCCCAGATAAATACAACAAAAAGAATGGAATAAGGAATTCTCTTCAGACAGAGGTAGAATTGCCTAAAGTATAATATGTGTAATGCCTACCACTACTTATAGTGGGAACAAAGCAAGAATACATTGAAATTGAACTGCTAATTTGAGTATTTGCCAGAGCATTGCATATGTATGAACCCGTTCATCCCCCTCTCTCCCCCCCCTTATTTTTTCTTCTGTACTCCAACCCAAGCAAAAGTTTAAATAAAAACTGTTAAAATGGGTGTGGTTCAAAAACAGGGAGTGGTCAACACTGGCTTCCATTATCCACCTGCTAGGCCAGAAAAATTATCAATATCCATTTGTTTTTAATTTTTAATTTGATTTTATTTTGCTTTTTATTCAGCAGTTTGCTATTTCAGCAATCTGGTCACAAGGGTTAAAATTACCCTAGCAACCATGTATTGATTTGAAAAAGAGACTGGAATATAAATGGAAGAGGAATATGCATAATAAAAAGTAGCAATAACTATACATTTGTAGCCTTACAGAGCATTTTTTTTTTAGATGAGGCCCCCATTCGAAAGCTGGAAAGAGTCAGAAGCAAAAGGCAAATAATTCAAAACTTTAAAAAAAAAAAAAAAAATGAAGGCCAATTGAAAAGTTGCTTAGAATTTGCTATTCTATAAAATACTAAAAGTTAACTTAAAGGTGAATCTCCCCTTTAAGATCCCCACTATTTGTCTGTAATTTCCTTTATCTTGTCTCTGCACTTATCTGAGCTCTTTAATATTCTTTCGATGGAATGGTGACCACTACCGCACTACGTATTTAAGATAAAGTGAACTTGTATGCATCGGGAGGCAAATGTATGCTTTCATGCCTTTAAATCAAATTTATTTTTATACGAGAGAGCACATTATTGTAATCAAATGCCTGTTTATTAAACAAAAAACATCTCTATACCCTCTGCACATTATATAACCCCTTTATAAGGTCAATGCAAAGCAAATTGATATCTGTTGTTACTAATAATATTTTCCTTATTTCAATTGCTTTTTTTAAATGTTATTTCCCATAATTCTGGATCAGTCGTCCAAGATGAGTCAGCCACCCCAGTTGATGGTTGATCCAAGCGATGCTCTTACTAATCCAGGTGATTTCTTTTAACTTGAATCTACCATATATCTGATGCAGGTATGGGACCTGTTATCCAGAATGCTCGGAACCTGGGGTTTTCCACATAAGGAATCTTTCCATAAGTTCGATATTCATACCTTTAGTCTACTAATAAATCATTTAAAAATTAGATGAACCCACCAGGATTGTTTTGCCTCCAATGAGGATTAATTATATCTTAGTTGGGATCAAGTACAAGGAACTGTTTTATTATTACAGAGAAAAAGGAAATCATTTTTAAAAATTTGAATTATTTGATTAAAATGGAGTCTATGGGAAATGGCCTTCCCGTAATTCAGAGCTTTCTGGATAACGCGTTTCTGGATAACTGATCCTATACCACTTGCCAAAACTTTATTAACTTTTTGACAATATTCACAATTATATTAAAAGCACATTGCTTTATTACATGCACTGGCCTAACTATAGAGGAAGCAGACCTCATGGTCGCACGGGGCCCGGCAAGTGCAATTATAAGGACAATGGCCGACAGGGAAGATTTGTCGCCCGCGATTATTTATGCACGACTGTGAGCGACTCACAAAAATCGAGCATAAATAATCGCGGGAGACAAATCTCCCCGTCGGCCATTGCCCTTATAATTGCACTTGTTTATATGATGAGTGTATAGTCATGTAGAATAGTGATACAAAATTATCACTATGATTTATGTCTAAACCCCACATTTCCTTGCAGAATGCCCAAATTCTCGAAAATAATTTGAAGTAAATCTAGTTTTTATGTTTATGTTTCACAGTTGCCTATTTATTGAACACAAAAGTCCATCTGTCTGTCATTCTTTTTATAAATAGACATGCACCACGGTATATATGAATATGCTCCTTAGTTGAGTTAATCGAGGTATAGTAGTTGTCATATTCCATTTGCAATCAGGAAGGACTGAAGTTTAAAAGAAAATGTTTTATTTTCTGCAGCTCAACTAGAATTTAAGTAGGAAAAACGGCTCAATGAACTTGTGCTATTTTTTAAACTTTAACCATTATGCAACTACTACTACTGTATATGTAACAAAAGATTAAAAGCTACAGATTAGGTAAGAATACGTCAGTTTTCTTGTATTTTAGCTTTTTTTTGCTTTTGCAGAGGGTAAGTTCATGTCTAAAGCTGTGGTTCCTCCCGTAAACCCTAACTGGAGGTAAGATTTCATTTAATTATGTTGCCCTTTAATTGTCATTTACATCTCTGCTTTATCTGCCACCCACCATTCTGCATTTTGGCCATTGAGATTACTATGATTAACCTGCAGTTGGACTACAAGTTATTTAGGTCTCATACAGATATAACTGCCAGTATTTTAATGGTAAAGGAGCTTTGTGTAAATTGTATTGTTGTCAGTATTAGGTAGGGATGCACTGAATCCACTAATTTAATATTTGGCCGAATACCGAATCCTTTGTAAAAGATTCAGCCAAATACTGAACCAAATGGATTTGGTGCATCCCTAGTATTAGGAAGGGTTATGTTTGCCTCCTGTGCTCTCTGCCATTCATAACCATCAATTCCTCGCTTGAAACTTAGGGGCAGTGGTTCCCAAAAATCTAGGGGGGGTGGTGGAAGCACTCTTAAGGCTAATACAAAATATATTTAAGTATAATGGAAGTGCTACTTACAATGCACTTCCCTGGGTCCCTGTCTCATAAGTATTTCAATATAAATGCAGTGGTTCCCAAACTGTAGGGATGGTCCAAGTGAGAGGCTTGGAGCATTTGTTAGTGATGGGCGAATTTATTCACCAGGTGTGAATTCAAGGCGAATTTGCACGATTCACCACTGGCGAATAAATTCGTGAAACGGCTGTGAAAATTCGCTGGCGAAAATTCACCAGCATTAAAAAAATAGACGCCGGCGTCAAAAAATCGTACATCCCTGTCAAAAACAGACGCCGGCATAATTTCATGTATTTTTCACTATTTTGCGGGAAATTTGTGAATTTTTCAGCGAAGCGAAACGGGGCAAATTTAACCCATCACTAGCATATGTATGTGGTGGGTTCAACCTGAAGGTGAAAATTGGGGAGAATGACCATTTGCTTTCTTTGATACACCTGAAAGTTCAACTTGAAGTCTGTGAGAATTAGGGCAATTATATCTTTGCTGTCCTAATCCTAAATATTCTTGGAACTATGGCAAAATGACAGATGCAGCAATATTCTCCTATATCTGTACTCATTTCATGAGATAAGGGATCTATGGGGGGGGTTGGGGGTTCAGGTTAGGCATGCAATTTCCTAAGTGCATAAAAAATAGTGCTTAAAAAATAGTGCATATGGGGACACGACTGTCCTGTATTTAACAACTGGTGAGGGGTTTTAGCATACAGAAGTTTTGGGTGATTTTGCAGCTAGAGCTGAGCATGCTACAAACAGTTGACTGTCTGTACCCTAATAATTCTATGTAGGAATCCATGTAACATACAGTAACACAATAAGAATAAGATTAAACACTGCAGGACACAGACATGATTATTTTTACTGCCTTTTGCAGCCTCCCAGCTATCACCGAAGATATTGCAAAAGAAGCCTTACTGGAATATGCCTCAGATAAATTATGCTATGGCACTTCCCCAGCAAGAAACCTGGAAGTCAAGGAGCTCAGACACTTTAATACCTATAGGGTGAGTATTTCTCTTCATACACGGCCATACACGGGCCGATAAAAGATGCCGACAGACCAAATCGGCAGCTTATAGGCCCATGTATGGGGCCCTCCGACGGGCTTCCCCAATCGATATCTGGCCGAAAGTCGGCCAGATGTCGATCAGACGGGACTAAAAATCCCGTCGAATCGCGGCCGCATCTGTTCGTTGATGCAGCCCCATGATCTGACCGCCCGTTACTCATCATTAGGATCTGATCGCTGGGCCCAAGGGCCCACGATTGGATCAGCCTGATATTGCCCACCTTGAGCACCTCAAGGTGGGCATATCAGGGAGAGATCTGCTCGACATCACCAAACGAGCGGATCTCTCCGTGTATGGCCACATTTAGACCCACAGTACTAACGATCTCTGTCAGTAGCAAATCCTTTCTAACATGCGACATTGCTGATTAAACACTGTTCTGCATACAGACAGATACAGATACAATCTATCTTCCATTTCATTTATATGTGCATAAGTGTGGTTCAATTTCAAAATGATCGCTTCTCCCTTGGTTATCTTTTAGTACCGTCTGGAAACCTTCACTGAATCACGGGTTTTTGAGAAGCAGAATAAACCTTACGAAGGTTGGTCGATTCTAATATGTTTTTGTGGATTGTGTCCCCTGTTGAGTTGGAAGACTGATCCAAGTGTGTGATGTAGATTCCATGCTGAATATTCAGTCCACTCCTCCAATCATATCTGTTTCTACAGTAAATATGATAGGCTAAACTGGTATCTATGGTGGAGCCAATAGGGCATCTTTCTTATTAATAATTATTATTATTAATAATAATGAAAAAGTGTCACCTTGGAGTCATATGATCTGTATAAACTATGAAGAAAGAGACTACAGCCCTTTGCACAGTTTGTTAAAACATCACTATAAATATTTCTAACTGACTTTGATGTAGTTGGGCAGCTTAAATAAATTGCAATATATGGACAAACGATCCCGGTTTTGTTTAAAGGGTAAGACATTTTTTAGTAGCTTAATGCACAAAATGTCTCAATGTCTTAAATATATTCATATGGGTTGAGTGCAGAGGACTCTTGTATTTGTCTATAAATATTTCTAATTGTATTAATAAAGATGATAGACACCTGCTAGCCTAGAAGATCAATGAACCAACCAACATATATATATATATATATATATATATATATATATATATATATATATATATATATAGTGCCTTGCAAAAGTCTTCACCCCTTGGCATTTTACATGTTTTGTCGCCTCACAACCTGGAATTAAAATGGATTGTTTGAGAGTTTGCACCATTTCATTTACAGAACATACCTACAACATTGTAGATGTTTTGTTTGTTTTTTTATTGTGAAGCAAACAACAAATAGGACAAAATAACAGAAATCTTCAGTGTGCATAACTGTCACCCCCCCCTAAAATCAGTACTTTGTAGAGCCACCTATTGCGGCAATTACAGCTGCAAGTCACTTTGGATAAGTCTCTATGAACTTGCCACATCTTGCCACTGGGATTTTTGACATTCCTCAAGGCAAAACTGCTCCAGCTCCTTCATGTTTGGATGGTTTTTGCTTGTGAACAACAATCTTCAAGTCTGACCACAGATTCTCAATTGGATTGAGGCCTGGATTTTGACTAGGCCATTCCAACACATTTAAATGTTTCCCCTTAAACCACTCGAGTGTTGCAGTTTAGCAGTATGCCTCGGGCCATTGTTCTGCTGGAAGGTGAACCTCTGTCCCAGTCTCAAATCACAGGCAGAATAACAAAGATTTTGCTCAAAAATATTCCATCATCCATCTTTCCCTTGACTCGGACCAGTTTCTTCTGCTGAAAAACATCCCCACAGCATGTTGCTGCCACCACCATGTTTCACTGTGCCGATGGGATGTGTTGGGTTTGCGCCAGACATAGCATTTTCCTTGGTGGCCAAAAAGTTCAGTTTTAGTCTCATCTGACCAGAGCTCCTTCCTCCATATATTTGGGGAGTCGCCCACATGCCTTTTGGCAAACTCAAAACATGCCTTCTTATTTTTAGCTTTTAGTAATGGCGTTTTTTCTGGCCACTCTTCCATAAAGCCCAGCTCTATGGCGTGTACGGCTTATTGTGGTCCTGTGAGTTTTGGTGGATGGCCCCCTCTTGGCAGGTTTGTTGTGGTACCATGTCAGCAAAGGTGTTTTTATACTGACAGATCATGTGACACTTAGAGTGCACACTGGTGGACTTCATTTCACTAATTACGTGACTTTTGAAGGTAATTGGTTGCACGGCATTTAGGGGCTTCACGGCAAAGGGGGTGAATACATATGCACATGCTCATTTTTTAATTCTTTTTTATATATATTTTTTCTCATTTCACTTCACCAACTTAAACTATTTTGTGCAGATCCATCACATAAAATAAGATTAAGAAACATTTAAATTACAGGTTGGAATGTAACAAAATAGGTAAAAAGCCAAGGGGGTGAATACTTTTGCAAGGCAGTGTATATCCAGTATGCAGACACATATAGACATCTACTGGCTTATACGGGTTTTATGTCAGATATAATTCAGTTAAATGATATCGGTGCTTGGATACATCATCATCATCATTTATTTATATAGCGCTGACAAGATACGCAGTGCTTTACCTGAGTTATAACAAACAGGGACCACACATATTGAAATATATGTAACAGCATTCAACTTTGTGCGTTGTACTTACTGTAAATGGTCACAGGGTGGTGCTGTGAATATTGTTAAAGGAACAGTAACACCAAAAAATGAAGTGTTTATAAGTAATTAAAATATAATGTACTGTTGACTTGCTTTGGAAATACTGTATTGTAGAAAGACTACAATAGTTTATGTCTAATATAAGTAATTCTAAAACACCCTCTATATGATGCTGGAGTTACTTAGCTTTCTTCATTTCAGTTGGTGGTTGTTGCCCCTTATTTATATATAGACTATTTGGTCCATATGGGAAAATAAACCACCAAAAACACGTACAGATAGATCAAAAGCTAATGTTGAAGGGTATAATTATGAAAGGTAGAATATGACATTGGAGTCTGGGTGTAGGAATATTTATTTTACTGTCCATTTTACCCCACCCAGGTGAGAAAGATGACAAAGGAGCCAAAGTTCCTAAATCGGCTTGGGAAATCCAAGTACAGAGTCCAGTTTTCTTTAAGGATGATGTGAAGAAAATGCCAGTTGTTGGCACAACCTCTATAAAGGTAACTCAGTGCTGGTAAACAGCTGCTACAAGGTGCAGTTGTATAGCTGGGATCATTTCTAGCTTCTTCATGGCGGTTGACTTCTTCTTTATGTTATAGACCTGTGACCATTGTAAAGGGAAAGGCACAATCAAATGCGAAGTGTGCTCTGGATCTGGCAAGGTGAGTTTCTATAAACAGGTGCAGTACAAATACATTCCCATTGGTAGGGCTATTAGGGCCCCTGATTTTCTTAGCGTGATGTAAAACATTAATAATGGTGCACACATATCTTTATACAGGGTTGGACTGGACATTGGGGCCCACCGGGTTACAAACCTACAGAGTGCCGCAAATTGTTTTTTTTTTTTTATGGGGCTAGCAGGTTTTTTCCTGGTGTCCCGCTGGCCAGGGCCGGACTGGGGGTAAAAAGCAGCCCACATGTAAACACGCAATGGTCTTGTACACATCCACTCATATATTGGGGTAAAACTGCAAAACAATATTTACATAAAGAGCTGCCTTTTTGACTCAAGTGTAATTCATGTAAAATATGTTAAAGATCCTGCAGCCTTGTGCCTTTATATGGTCACAGAACCCCTCAGACTTCTATTATCCCTATATTACAGTAAAGCAACATTAACACTATAGTCTAATTTATAATTAATGGAATTAAATGCAATGTCTCAAATGACCCCGCCTCAGAAAACACAAAAATAAACGGAACAAAGCCCACCTGTGTCCACTTACTGGTGCCAACCTACGTTTATCAGAGTCACCTCAAAAATGGGGAATTACTATGCCATAATGTTATGGTACATTTTAGGGGACTGTTCCTGCTGAATTGTGCTTAGTACAGGGGAATACCTATGCTGCCATAGTTTATGGGATCTCTCTGTACATTTTGCTGAACTGAGCTTCACAACTCTGGAATAATTTTAGTCTGAAGTAATAATCCCTATCAAATTGCTTCGTTTGGTCAACTACAAAAACACTGCTGCCCACAACTAGTGCTTATCCTTTCCAAAACATATACAAATGGTTAAGCACAATAGATAAATGAAACAACCTTTCACAAATGTGCACACAATTAAAGTAAGTATAGGTACAGTGTGGGTCTAAAAGATTATCAGTAGATTGAAGTTGGGAAACTCTAGTACCTAACACTATTTCATTGCCAGAGTTCTGGATCTCTATACTGAAATGTCAGGGAGATGCTACACTTTATCTACTGGAAGAGCCTGTGTGTGGGGCATGTAGAGGCACAAAGGGATGGAGCACAATCAGGGCAGGTAGAAAGCTCACGTGTAGTGAATCTCCTCTGTGTGTTCCAGCAGCCCCATGTCCTCAACAGCACAGCTTAGCCCCGCCCCCACTGTACAATGGGACCAAATGACATTTGCCCCAACTCATCTGACACCCACCAGCACATTGCACCAACCCTTCTGATTTCCCACTCGATAGAGGAAGTCTTCTCACACAAACTCAATTCTGACTGTGCTGGGACACACACACGGCATGGCAGCAGCAGCACGAGAGCAGTGGGAGGGGCGGAGCCACAGTGGGACATAGACTGGAGGAGCGGTCCTAGAGCCCGCTGTGTATGCAGTGAAAAGAAGGTTTTATCGGAGCAGCCCACTTAAAGAAAATATGAAGCGGCCCCCTCGGACAAATGCCCGAACAAACATATGGTCAGTCCGGGCCTGCCGCTGGTCCAGTCCGAGCCTGCCTTTATATCATATGCTGCATAGCAAATTGGAAGAGCTAAAGGTCAGTGGTTAACCTGACCAGCTACACATCACATTGCATTGAAAATCAAACGCTTTGTTTAGGGTGATGACAGTTTCTAACATATATCAACAAACATTCCGGGGAAAAAAGAAGTTTAGTATCTTGGAATACTATATAAAAGTATATGCATTCACGGAGCTTTGTATTAAGCAGATGCTCAGATGTTAGGTATAGTGATGGGCGAATTTGCGCCGTTTTCGCGACGTTTTTGACGCCGGTGCCCGTTTTTCCGACGCCGGCGCCCGTTTTTTCGAAAAAAAATTTTTGACGCCGGCGAATTTTTTGACGCGAATTTTCGCGGGAGTTTCGCGAATCACGCAAATTCGCCGCGAATTCGCGCCTGGCGAATAAATTCGCCCATCACTAGTTAGGTACAGGGGCAGTTTCACTCATGTTGGACCTTATCACTACTACTCATTTAAAGGGCATGTAAAGGCAAAAAAAATTAAATACCATTTTTACTTTCTTTAATGAAAAAGAAAAATATCTCCAATATACTTTAATTAAAAAATGTGTACCGTTTTTATAAGAAACCTGACTGTATGCAGTGAAATTCTACCTTCATTTACTGTTGTGGATAGGAATTGTCAGATGGTCCCTAACTGCTGAGCAGGGAAACAATCATACTTATGTACAGCAGGGGGAGCCCCCGCCTTACTTCCCAGTCATGCAGAACTCAAGCAGCTTTGTTTATGACGATCCCTAAGCAGCCCAGACCACACTGAGCATGTGCACAGTCTTAGTCTTGCAAAGATGTTTAACAAAGTTACAAGATGGTGACCCTCTGTAGCCAACATTGAAATCATAAATTATTTGTTTGATTAGACTTGTGGTGCAGTAAGTTCATGTTTATATTTAGTATACAAAATACAGCATTTCTAACCTTATTCTATTTTAGACTTTACATGCCCTTTAATGAGGAAATCACAATGACTAAAGCCAGTGGAGTAACTAGATGTTACTGGGCCCACAGCAAATTCATTTTAGGGCCCCAACACATCCACAGGTTGTCCTGTTTTACCAATATTTATTGAAATTGTATATGAATTAGGGCCTCATGAGGCCTCTCTGCAGCCGCAGTTTCTGTTTCCTTTGTAGTTACACACCCGACTAAAGCATATCAAATGTAGCAAGAATTCTTACAGTACTCTATCAACTGATACATATCCAACCATTTTAATAGTTGCTAGTGAACTGTACCAATATAATATCTCTGTGCAATTGACAGGTCCGGTGTGAAGCATGTTATGGCGTAACGCGTTGTGATGAGGTATGCACTAGCTGCGGTGACTTTGGGACCCAAAGGTAAGGGATAATCATGGCACCATATAAATGCCCCATCTAGGATAACTGATTACTGAATGTAGAATGCTATGGAGATGTAAACCCACAACTGCTAACTGAAACAATTTAATTGGCCAGTCTCTGGTTTTGACAGAATGTGCCCGACCTGTCTCCTCATGTGGGTACCAGAATTCTATTGGGGGAAAGTAATAAAAGTCGCAAAGAGCAAAACAAATATAAAAATCCACATCTCAAATGTAATATTGTTCCTTAAACCGTTATTACATTGCAAATTTTAATTGAGCATTGCGAATTTTAATTGCGCACTCGTAAGAAGGGCTTGAAGGTGTTGTAATCTTTTGGAGCAAACATAGCGACTTTTTTAGTAAGAAGTTTTATTACATTTACTGGCCATTGGCGCAAACTATAAAATTAGCAAACGGTCTTCCACTGTCGGAAGTGGTCGCTAAACAGTTTCCGGGTTCGAAGAAGCTATATTCAATTCGCACAAAGCAAAATTTGGTCGCGCAAAGGCATAACTTTTTGCATTGCGAATAGTTTTTCCGTTACTGACTTTTATTACATTGCCCCGAATGTCACTAAATTGCGGAGCAACCAATGGAGAGCCACAGGCTAGTTATCCTTATACTCTTTCCCCCACAGCTGTGTGTGCTACGACGGGACTCTTGTTTGCAATGTCTGCTCTGGCAAAAAGCAACTTGTGTCCTTTACTCAGCTGGTCGTCACATGGTAAGAACATTTTATATGACTTTTTGAATCTTTAGGGTGATTTGGCAATTGTGTAGACAGGCAGGGTGCCAGAGAGTAAGTAACACAAGATTATCCTTGAGGCATCAACCAATACTGTACATACAGTTGAAGCAACTTCTGTACAGCTTTGCTGAGATGACATATTGATCGGATCATACTTGATTCTGCCTCTAAGGATAGATCATGGAATATAAGAAACATACAGGGGGTTCATGTACCATTGCTGGAGTTGAATGCAAATTGTAAAAAGATGCAAAGTTTTTACTGTTTTGCACCCTGCCCTGCTTATAACACAGCTTCCCACAGGAATAAAGTGCTGCCTGCATTTTGCAGCACTGTATTCATAAAGTCTGGATGTATCAAGGCAGTACTGTCCGTATCCTCCCTACCCTTATCTGCCCTAAAATGTGTATCATTCACATGTGCAAGTTCAGAAGCTCTGGCACAAGGTGCAGGGTACAGAGCCCCCCGGGTAAAGGTGCTTATTGAATGAGTTAAAACAGTTTATTAGTATTCAGAATTACTGATGTTATACAATCATTAAAAATTTGCCGGCCTACCTTCCTGTAAACCTTTCTTCATAAAACAATTAATAGCTGTATTCAAAAAGCTGCATAAAAAAATTAAAACCATTAAATCAATCAGGAAGAAATTCATTAATTATATTAGTCCATTGGTTCTATTTAGTTTAAAATTCATGCGTAGAGGTCGATAATGTAATAGTCTAGTACAAGTGAAGTTTATAACTGGAATTTATGCAGATTTTCCGTTGATTAATGGTAGGACTCCACACGCGATTTAGTCGCGATCCGACATGCGCCGACAAAACGCATGCGACAAAAATAAGCATGCGCCGTCTGTATCCGACAGTCGTGTCGCGTCTGATCAACGCTGCAACACCATCTGACAATTCTATCTTGTACCTTATTTTTGTTGCAGTGTGTCAGATCGCAACAAAATCGCTTGTGGAGTCCTACACTAATAGAGCTATACAGTCTCAGGTCATGTATTACTTAAGCCTTTTTAGGAGCTGAATTCAGGGCAAGATGTTTAGCCCAAAATAAAGTCACATCACACTTTGTAAATATTCAATAGAACCAGCGACCCCTCACGGGGCTTCCCCCTGTCGCTATATCCGTGCAAACAATTCAGGGTAAATTAGAAACAATATCACCCACATCCAAGGTTAGAATTATGCTCCTTCTCCTAAATATTTAGTGGCCTTTCTCCACTCTGCACTCCGTTCTGCCGATCCACAATACGCACAATTAGATATCAGCCTCCTCCCTTCTGATACCTTCTGCACTATGGCGTCTTGCTTGCTTTCTGCGTGTGTTCCACCTTGAAGCGCAATAATAAACTTTTATACAGTTGTGCTACGCTCTATAATGAGCTTCCTCCGGCACTTTACCAATTGAAAATTATAAAGACATTCACCTTGCAACCTACAAAACATTTATAAGGTGGTATAACTGATCATTGGTTGGAATGTTTGTGGGGGCATCTTAACCAACTAGTCTGGTCTCCATTAACCTTAGCAACAAATGACCTTCTCTTCAAGAAGGGGGCCGGCTCGAATCCTTCATTCAACCCATAAGGATATATAGTTTGCCATTCAGATATAATTTGTTGTTCCCACTTCAATAATAAATTCTCCATGTCACCCCCCTTCCTTCGGTCACTATCCAGAATACCTTTAATAACAATTATCCATGTACCCTCAAATTTTCCCCCTTCTTCTGCAAGATGCTTATAAAGAGCTGGTATCTGACATTTTCTATCCAACATAGATATTGATTTTGTAATAGCTCCTTTATGTTCACATACGCTCACTGTAAATGGTCCTATGGTTTTCCCTATTTAATACAGATTACAAATCACACCGTAAACCATATGTTACATATCATGACTTGCAGTTATAAAACTCACCAATATTGTATTCCCCATGTCCAAAATTGAATGTTCTGCAATTCTAAACATATTTACAATAAATACATTTCATTCTATCCAGAATAAAAAGGTGCTAATTCCTTGTCTTTTTTCCAAATCTCCCAATTTCTTTTAATTAGTTTTTTTTACTTTATAGCTATCTGCATTAAAATCTAATACTATAGGGACAGCCTTACCTTCATTTTTACCCTTTCTATTCTCTTTTTCTCTAGAGATTAGGAGTTATGACCTATCTCTATTCTCTGCTTTTGTTCTCAATTTGTTAATACATTGTTCAGGATATCCCCTTTCCCTCAATCTTCCACTCAAAACAACCAATTGTTTCTCAAAATCACTGTCTCTTGTGCAGTTCCTCCTAATTCTGAGGAACTGGCCAAGGGGCATATTATCCAACCAGGGGCAATAATGACAACTCCCAGAATTGATATATGAGTTTGCATCTACTTCTTTAAAAGTGGAAGTGACAATTGAATAAGCACTAAGGGGTGCAATCACTTCCGGGGTCAATGACCCCTTTCTTTAAAGGGGAAGGAAACCTAATCGGCGCAAACCCCCCACCCCCCCTCCCGTTTGTTGCCCACCCTCCTTCCTCCCCCCTGGCCTACACGTCCCGCTGGGCAAATGCCCCTAACTTGTTACTTACCCTTCTGCGCAGGTCCTGTCCAGGGAGTTCACAGACGACATCTTCTTCCACGCGATCTTCTTCCTGCTGTGAACGGTGTTTTGGCTCATGCACAGTAGGATCATTTCGCCGGTAAGGATCTACTGCGCATGCGCCAAAAGTCACGCGCATGCGCAGTAGATCATACCGGCGAAATGATCCTACTGCGCATGCGCCGTTCAAAGCAGGAAGAAGATTGCGTGGAAGAAGATGTCGTCGGTGAACTCCCTGGACTGGACTTGCGCAGAAGGGTAAGTAACAAGTTAGGGGTATTTGCCCAACGGGTCGGGTAGGCCAGGGGGGAGGAGGGAGGGTGGGCAACAAATGGGAGGGGGGGTGGGGGGTTTGCGCCGACTAGGTTTCCTTCCCCTTTAAGCTACCAGAGAGCAAGTGTAGCTTGTGCTAAGAGTGGAATGTTGACAGGCATTTCAGTTGGGTTTAGTAAGCGGTGATGGTCTGTTTAAAAACTCAGCATGATAAAACAGATTAGATAACTGGCAAATTTAATGTGTAGTTTTTTTACTATTTGTTTCTCTTTTGCAGGAAAACTATCCTGTATGAGTATGTAGATGATCACAACACAGATTTCCCTACGGATAAGTTCAAGAAGGTGATGGGAGAGAAAATCTTTACAGATGAGCAGCTGTTGGTGAGAATAGTTTCTTGATTGAGGGTAGGACTCCATAAGCAATTTTGTGGTGATCCGACGCGCTGCAGCAAAACGCATGCGACTTGATCCGACGCGACACGACTGTCGGATGCAGACGCAGCGTGAAGAAAATTGGAAATAGTCTTTATTTTTTGTTGAACTATCTGAAACCAATTGAACTGAAAAAAGTTTTCATCTTGAAAAATTTCGAGCTAGGAAATAGTCCAAACTCGATTTGGATCTAAAAAATTAGACTATCGAAATGTATCACGTACTGTCCGACCATTCGCCATCAAAAACCTGCCAAAATTTTTGTTTTAGCCTATGGGGGACCTCCTAGAACCTGGTTGGAGTCAATTGGTGGACTCTGAAAAAACTTTGAATCAAATTCGATTTAATGCGATATTCCTTCGATTGGAACAATTAGAATTCAGCCAAATACGGACCTATTCGATCGAAAATGGACCTATTTAACCCAAAAAAAAATTTGACTTGATTTCTTTTTGAATTCGAATTTCGAAGCTTTTCAAATTCAAAATTTGACCCTTGATAAATATGCCCCTTAGTTGATCCATTTCTCAGCAGTATCTCTGGAGTATTAGCAACTATTGTATCAATTCTAACAGCTGCCTGTAATGAAACTCAGGGATTCTGCTCAGCAGGGACACAGATAAGAAATGTATCAATTAAATGTATCAATTTTGAACAGTTTATAAGGTCAGCGACCCCCTCCCAAAGCTGCTTAAGAAGATGAAAAATGAAACTTTACTTTTCAATATTAGAAAAATGGTCACACAAAAAATAGAAAGTAATTGAAAAACGTCTTTATTTCTGGCAATCTATCTGAAACCAACTGAACTGAAAAAAGTGTTGGAAGGTTAACAACCCATGTATTGGGTATAACACGTGGCCTCACATTTTGGGCATGCACTGTGCAAATAAAGTGCTTTTTAATCTTGACTCTTAGGTACCGCCGATAGTTAATTTCCATAGACAGTCCATAAATACAACATCTCAGGAGGCTTTGGAATATCATCAGTCTGAGCTCTCTTCTTCTCCAGTCCTTAAACTGAGACAGGTACGTACTATGGAAACCAATCTTCCAACAATATTTTTGGGGTGAGAACTCATTTTTTCCCTTTAGGTTTTGCCCTCTTCTTCTGACTCTTTGCAGCTTTTAAATAAGGGTCATTGACCCCATCAAAAACAAATTCTCTGTAAGGCTACATATTCATAGCTATTGCTATTTTTATTACTCATCTTTCTATTCAGGCCCTCTCCTATTCATAATCTAGTCCCTTATTCATAGCAATTTATGGTTGCTGGGGTAATTTGGACCTTAGCAACCAAATTTCTAAAATTGCAAACTGGAGAGCTGCTGAATAAAAATTAAATTAAAAATCCTCAAAAATAATGAAAACCAATTGCAAATTGTCTCATAATATCATTCTCTACATCATACTAAAATCCAACTTAAACGTGCCACATACCTTTTCCCCCACAGAGGCAAAGCATTGAGTGGCTGCCCCTTACACGGGTGCATTACAATTGGAAGGAGAAGGAGTACACGTACTATGTGTATGGGATAGAGAACAAAGTGTACTTGGAGAACTATCCACAGAAGTTCCACTGCACAGTCATGTAAACTGCATGGAGATCAACTGGAACGGATTTTTATTCATATAATTCTGTTTTAGCCGAGTGCCTTGATACTGGCTGTATTCTCCTGGGTGTAAGGGCTTGTAGTATCCTAGGTTTCAATTTCCTTTGGTTAGGTGCAAATGCTGCTGCAATAAGGAACGCAAAATATGCATCTAGTTTGTTGTATAATGCCCTGGTTGTACCTTTGTCGGCACATGCAGAGTATAGAACAGCTCTCAGATGCACAAGAAAAACCGGCACTGAGCAAGCATTAAAGGGCATGTAAAGTCTAAAATAGAATAAGGCTAGAAATGCTGTATTTTGTATACTAAATATAAACATGAACTTATTGCACCACAAGCCTAATCAAGCAAATCATTTATGCTTTCAAAGTTGGCTACAGGGGGTCACCATCTTGTAACTTTGTTAAACATCTTTGCAAGACTAAGACTGTGCACATGCTCAGTGTGGTCTGGGCTGCTTAGGGATCGTCATAAACAAAGCTGCTTGAGTTCTGCATGGCTGGGAAGTAAGGCGGGGGCTCCCCCTGCTGTTCATAAGTATGATTGTTTCCCTGCTCAGCAGTTAGGGACCATCTAACAATTCCTATCCACAGCAGTAAATGAAGGGAGCATATCACTGCATACAGTCAGGTTTCTTATAAAAACGGTACACATTTTTTAATTAAAGTATATTGGAGATATTTTTCTTTTTCATTAAGAAAGTAAAAATGGTATTTAATTTTTTTTCTTTACATGCCCTTTAACTCTACAGAGCGCTCTGCTTTGGATTTTCATTCCTGTGCTACCATCTAGAGGAAAACAACTGCATTCCTCTAACTCAACACAGCTTTCTCAGTTTTCCATTAGCAAAATGCTGGATTGTCTGTGACCTCACATGGGCCTGATGCATTCACTCAACACAAGCTGGTGTTTTGTACCTAACAGTATTCTTATATGCTAAAAGCCGGGTGTGCTTATTGGAAGTTGTAAGCATATGGACTTTTGTGTGCAGCACTCAAAAATAGACACAAGATGGCGGTGGAGCACTATATAAACAGAACACACACTAACATTCAATGATTATTTTTATATTTTGTATATATTGCCCCTTTAATATTAGCACGTATATCCATATATCTGCAAACAAGCAGAAGTGCCTCGTGTTCCCTGCCTAGCTGTTGAGATGAATAGGCTAATGGATTCATGTGCGGGATGATCAATATAAATGAAAGGAATGTCTGCTTCAATACAGTTAACTCCTGGTGATATTGACCCTAGTGATGTGTATATAGGTCACAGGATAATCTTTACCGGGGAGTGCAATTTGGGTGTATTTTATAGGTTTCACCCTTTAAAGGGGAAAGAAACCTAGTCGGCGCAAACCCCCCACCCCCCTCCCGTTTGTTGCCCACCCTCCTTCCTCCCCCCTGGCCTACCCGTCCCGCTGGGCAAATGCCCCTAACTTGTTACTTACCCTTCTTGCGCAGGTCCAGACCAGGGAGTTCACGACGACATCTTCTTCCACGCGATCTTCTTCCTGCTGTGAACGGCGCATGCGCAGTAGATCATACCGGCGAAATGATCCTACTGCGCATGCACCGTTCAAAGCAGGAAGAAGATCGCGTGGAAGAAGATGTCGTCTGTGAACTCCCTGGACTGGACCTGCGCAGAAGGGTAAGTAACAAGTTAGGGGCATTTGCCCAGCGGGACGGGTAGGCCAGGGGGGAGGAGGGAGGGTGGGCAACAAACGGGAGGGGGGGTGGGAGGTTTGGGCTGACTAGGTTTCCTTCCCCTTTAAGCAGTTGTTTCATTCACATTAGTACAGTAGGACCAGGGCAGCCTTTGGTTGTGATGGGACCCCTGGGCAAAACAGACTGGACAAATCTTGCATTAAGAGGTCCTATTATTCATATTAAGGAGGACTGTCCAACCAATGATTATTCATTTGATTTTGTCTTACTCTCAACATACTGCCCTATTAATGCCATCTTTTTCCTACTATTTCTGTAATCCCTCCACTCTTTCTTGCTTCACTTGCCATAGCAACCAATCTTTTGGGTTTTTTTTGCTTATCTATTTCTCTACCTTGCTGATGAAAAAAAATCTAATTCGTTTAAATTATCTAGGGAACTAAGCTTGGGACAGAAATATTGAATATATTATCGGACCATCTTAAGGAATCGCTTGAATCTGTTAGATAAATACTGTCCATCCAGTATTAACCATCAGACAATGAAATCAGATGTTTTTCTGCTGAGTAAAGAGCTGGGAGGAGCCGAGAGACAGACAGATCTGCATGTTGCGCAGAAAAAAAATAAATAAATGATATGGGCAGTTTACAGATACCAGGAGGCCTGGTTTTAGAGAAAAAGGGGTAATGCTGAACTTGTGCAAATAAACATGTTCATTTTAGGTATTGGATTGGAATCCGCGGATGCTGCTGAACTGCAACTGGCACCAATCCCAGAGAGCTAATGTTGTCAGTTGCAGTTAAACAACAGCTTAAAAGTCAAAGGTTATACATTCCTAAAATATCTTATAATGTATATTAATATTACTGTTGTCTAATCACTCGTCGTCTCCTGGCACAAATGCACCAACCTCCCATAACCTTCCTTTTCTTCCATAAACCCATTACAAGCAGTGTCGGACTGGCCCACCAGGATACAAGGAAAACTCCCGGTGGGCCAAGGTGTCAGTGGGCCCTCCTGCTTCTAAACATTTGGCCTATTTCGTGGCCATTCCCTATTTCTATGAGAATAAAGAGGCTAAATAGATGGAATAATGGGTTATAGTATGTAAAGAAAAGAGACTAGGAGAATAGAGGTTGAGCAAGGAAAAGAAGAAAATAATACTTTGAGTGGGCCCCTGGTCTCAAGGTTTTTGGGTGGGTCCCTGGTCTAAGGGTTTTTGGGTGGGCCCCTGGTGTCCCAGTCCGACACTGTTTACAAGATTCAAGCTGGGGCACCCCTGCTCCACCTTCCCCAATCTCTCTCCCACATTTCCTCCCTGATAGCTTGTTATCATGTCTAGAAAGCTGCAATATGGTCACTGTTCAGGAATAAATCAAGATCAGCAGAAATATCAGACTAAATTTTGCAACTGCAGCCGTTCAGTCTCCCCTTTACACAGAGAATGTGAGCGTTTGCTGCGGCTGCCAAGGAAGCCCATCAATGCCTGCGTGTTCCCCCAGTGCTTGTGTTCCTTCTAATGTGAGTTTCTGTCTGAAGGCACCTAATTATTTCTGTCAGTGACCCCGCTTTCATCTGTGAGTTCATGCGTGCACACATTTGCACCACAGCTTGATTTGGGAAGTGGTGGCTTGCCTGTCAGAGCTTTATGCTTGAGAGTTGAATAACATGTGACTGGGCCCAATTTGGAACAGATTTAAATTAGGAAATGAATGTAACGTGTGTTGGGAAGTTGATAAAAACAATGGAAACGATTCCCAGCTTCAGTTGTATTTCTATGAGTCAGAGATTGGGGAAGCTGGGAGGTTCCACAGTGAAGAGAATTTCTTGGAATACTCGAATTTCTTGAAAGAACAGTATTTCATATGTGAGATTTAAAGTTGTAACTGGATCTGTAGGTTTATAGGTTTAATAGAGCCGTGTGCACTAAGCATGGAAGAAAGCACTTTTGGGTACGTTATTACTGTCTGTCTGCAGTACTCACTAATATTTAGGGCTCTGTTTGCGATTTTAAGGTTTTCCCAGATATTATTGACCAAAGCCTGTGAATTAAAATTTCGTCCTTCGTTTTAAACTAGCTCAATAAGGCAGTGCTAAATCAACTTTTACATAGTAACAAAGTAAGTTAGGTTGAAAAAAGACACACATCCGTCAAATGCAACCTTTTAAGTCTACAGTATATATATATATATATATATATATATATATATATATATATATATATATATATATATATATATATATATATATATATATATATATATATATATATATATATATATATATATATATCTTGCCTAAGTGCTAGTTGATCCAGAGGAAGGGAAAAAAAAACCCATTTGAAGTCTCTCCAATTTGCTTCAGAGGGGAATAGAAATTCCTTCCTGACTCCAAGATAGCAATCGGACCAGTCCCTGGATCATCTTGTATTATGAGCTATCTTCCATAACCCTGTATTCCCTCACTTGCTAAACACCATCCAACATTCTAGAGCAGGGGTGTCCAAACTTTTGTCTTGCAGGGCCACATTGGAAAAAGAAAAATTGTCTGGGGCCACACATGAAATACACAAACATATTTGATTTGTAAAAGTAAAGGAAATACACTGAAAAGAACTACAATGCCAGTTGGATAACCAGATGGAGCTATACACTGGAATATGGGTCACCTGGATATTAAATAGAATTATTATTATATTATTGTTACTAACTGGGCAATGGGCAGAGTCCCCCCTCCTCCTATTTCCTTTGAGACATGACGTTTCCTCGGGAACCAAACTGGGCCGCATTCATATGCATCCTGGGCCGCATGTGGCCCTCGGGCCACAGTTTGTTCTAGAGGAATGGTATTTCAAAACTATAACTCTCAGAAGTCGATAAAGCAATGGACACCAGTGGTTCTTACAGCCAAAAGCAACCCTTTATAGATAGACATAAATCATACAGTAGCATTACTAACAGATGGTAGCTTCAGAAGTGGTTAGTAATCAATATGTGGATAGTCAACTTCAAAATGTCCAACCACAAGTATCAGGCCCTCCAAGTAGAGCTTAGGCAGGAAAGTCTGTACACTTAGGTCCCTGTACTGAGGGTGGTACACCCAGACCTCTAATCATTCTGCTTTCCTGGTAGGAGCATCAGGCTGCTCACTAACTACCCTAGCTCTCACTCCTATGGTGAGCTATTATAGACATATCTTCACACTAGAGTCACCTACTGGACCTGCCTCCACACAGGTGCTAACCTTCATCCACCTTCCTGCTCAGTTAGAATTTAAAGAGAGAGTGAGCACATATGTGCTTCCACTGCATGTAGAATAGAACAATCACCCCTCCTGACCAGTTATGGAACTGCGAGGCGAATACTCTAACACCCAATATGGAAACAGCTTCCCCTACCAACTGTAATTTAGTAATAGGATTGCCACCTTTTGCCCACACGCAGCCTGGGCAGGGGTTGAGCTTGGTGATGTCAGGTGACAGTCTGGGGGAGTATGACATGGTGATCACTGATTGGCTGATCGAAGCGCCATTCATTTTAAAGCCCTGTCTGCATTTCCTAATACACATATAATATTTAGCACATCTACATCTGATTGTTATGTGGACCCTTGTGTTAGGTTCTCTAGTGGGGCCCAAAGAGGCATTCAAATGTAGTAAGAGGTCATCCTGTAGTAGCCAAAAACATTTTTATAAAAGAAGTAAAAATCTTTATTAGAACATGTGTAAGCCTGACACGTTTCGTGCCTGAGGTGCGCACTTTCTCATAGAGGCTTAGTCATACCCTGCATTGCCTATGGACACCTGTAGACTTTTTCTGTGGTCTCATAAACAAGATGGATCTTTGGCTTTCTGTATAATCACCTTCCTACCATAGTCTTCTAAACAACAGGAAAGTCTATTTTAAAACTCCTGCAAATAAACTGTTTGCATGTATCATTCTGTTCATGCTTTTAGCTTAGAAGAACATTTGGCTTTAACGCTTTGCAAACACAATGGATTACCCTGAGCTGAGGATGCCATATTAGCAGTGAATCAAGCTACTTTGTTTGGAATCAAAGTGAAGCAATTTATTTACAAATCTAATTTTCTGCACGAAACTGCCAGTTGAATGTGTAGAAGGAAAACCTAATTTTGCGCTCCCTCAGATGTAGACTGCCCCTCTTTGTAATATCTTCTGCTAAGTGGAGCTTCTGAAGTGCAGGGGCAAGCTGGCAAGCGTTTCCCTTGGGGGATGTATAAAGCACCAGCATTTAGCTAAAAACGAATCAGTAGCTATTTCTCAGGCAGTTAGTTCATTTCTTGAGTTGGTTGCTATGCTTAAAGGGGAAGTAAACCCCTTAATGATGTTTGTTTCTCTTTATTGCTTTTATGGTCCTCTGTCCCCATTCACATTGCCAGCAGCCCTATGCCACTAAAGATGGATCCCTCTTCCATCAGGATCTCCATGAAACCCAAAACTTACCTCCAGGGTTCTTCTGCTATAGTCTATGGGGTATATTTATCAGAGTTAGAGATTGCAACAGTCCTCTGGAGTGAAATTCCACCTATCTCCATTAATTTCTATGGGATTTTTTAAAAAAATGCAGTAAGTTGCAAAAGTTGCAAAAAAAAGGCGTATTTATCAAAGGGTGAACAATTCATCAAATGGTGAATTGTTCACCCTTTGATAAATACGCCTTTTTTTTTTGCAACTTACTGCATTTTTTCTGTTCCAAACCCAACCCTCTGTTCTGTTGATAGCTGAATTCTTGTCAAGTGGAATATGCTGCGCTCGTGTGAAAATCCAACATGTTGCTCCTAGGGATGCACCGAATCCAGGATTCGGTTCGGGATTCGGCCAGGATTCTGCCTTTTTCAGCAGGATTCAGATTCGGCCGAATCTTCTGCCCGGCCGAACTGAATCTGAATCCCAATTTGCATATGCAAATTAGGGGTGGGGAGGGAAATCGAGTGACTTTTTGTCAGAAAACATGGAAGTAAAAAATGTTCTCCCCTTCCCATCCCCTAATTTGCATTCAGTTCGGTATTCGGCCAAATCTTTCACGAAGGATTCGGGGGTTCGGCCAAATCCAGAATAGCTGATTCTGTGCATCCCTAGTTGCACGTAAACAAACACAATAAAATGCAAATGGATCAAAACACAATCAAACCTTCATTTTTTTTAAGGGCTGAACTACACGGTGCGTCTTCTTCAGATCCGACGCGCTGAGAGGATGCTCATGCGATGAGACAGATGCGCATGCGCTGAATATAATGTAAGTAATAGAAATGTTGCACCTACAAACTGCGTGCATCTGACACGTCATGGCTGTCGGATTTGAACACCGCACGTTGCGTCTTCATCCGACAGTCATGTCGTGTTAGATGCAAGCAGTTTGTAGGCGCAACATTTCTATTACTTACATTATCATCATCATCATCATTTATTTATATAGCGCTGTCAAGATACGCAGTGCTTTACTGCAGTTATAGCAAACAGGGAATAAATGGTGGATAGACAAGGTTTACAGAGTACAATAGGGTTTACAAACTAAAAGGTTAGGGTACAATTGAGACATTAGGATTGTATAAACAATTTGTCATTTTGATACAGCAATGATTAATTAAGGTACATCGAATAGGCCTCTTTAAACAGATGGGTCTTTAAGGAGCGCTTGAAAGTTTGGAAGGAAGGGGAAAGTCTGACAGCTTGTGGCAGAGAGTTCCAGAGAAAAGCAGAAGCCCGAGAGAAGTCTTGTAGACGAGAATGGGCAGAAGTGACCAGAGGAGAAGTGAGGTGAAGATCAGAAGCAGAGCGTAGGTTTCGTGAAGGAGTGTATTTAGAGATTAGAGATGAAATATAGGGAGGGGTTTCATTATTAAGGGCCTTGAATGTGAGTGTAAGTAATTTGAATTTGATTCTAGAAGAGATTGGGAGCCAGTGAAGGGACATACATATGGGAGCAGCTGATGTTGAGTGGCGAGCTAGATGAATGAGTCTAGCCCCATTCACATTATATTCGGCACATCCGTCTTGTCACATCCGCTTCCTCTCATAGCGTCAGAACTGAAGAACGTGCCCCGTGTGGTTAAGCCATAACAACCCTTAGTCTCCATCTTAGGGGTAAATTTACTTAGTGGGGAAAATTTGCTAGGTTAAAATTCCACGGCACCAAATGCTGGCGAATTTTCGCTAGTGTTACTTTGGCAATCAAAGTGAAGACGCGCTAGCGTTCCATATGTTAGAAAATGTATGGGGGAACCCGGTTACCCAAACATTTTTTAAAAGGACTTTTGCAGGCTATCATTCTGAGAAAAGGAAAAGACGCCAGCATTTTTTGGAAACTTTTTCCACTAAAAATATGATGTAAGACATAGAAGAATGAGGAAGATCTGTGCACTCCAATGCACTTCGCCTGGTCTAAGCAGGCGAAGGCAAGCCTGCCAAATGAGGTAACTTTCAGTAAAACCCGCATCTCAATGAATTTGCGGAGTAACGTCCATTAGCCAGAGCAAAAATTTGCCTGTGCGAATGACCGCTAGCGTCTGTCTCTTTCACTAGCGAAGTTCCGCCTGTGCCCGTTAGTAAATTGGCAAAGTGCCTGAAAGTGGTAATGCTGGCGAATCTTCGCCAGCGTTACTTACTTCGCCCTTTAGTGAATCTGCCCCTTAGAGGCAGGTAGGAGTGCACAGGGTCCAGGACCTGAACCTCATCCTCAGGATTAAACAAGGATTAGTAACTAGAAGTCATGATAAACCCCATTTGTGTAAAACATGATCACTGACCAAGGGCAGTTCAGTGCCCCAATTTAGGATAATGAGTGTGTGTGTTCACATCTAGACAGGATTAACTTGTGGAACTCTATCCACTGAATGTGAGCTATATTGTTTTATTTCTGCATTGTTATCTGTGGCTCTACCAGGGCCTGCCTCACCAAAGGGTCTCTGGAGTCACACCGGTCCCCCAAGGGCAATTTAGGTCGGCACCAAATACTTTGCAGGATATATCAAATAGCTTGAGAGACAACCTCTTGGTATTGTGGAAGCGCAAGCTCCTATCTAGAGTGTCCTCAATACAGTCCTTCAGGGGGAGTGGAATAGCAAAAGTAGACATCTAGCACCCTGATATAAAAAGCCCACCTGGAAGCTGTACTGAGATCATCTACTTTGATATCCCATCTCCTCAAAGGCTTCAGCACAATGTCTGCCAAGGACAAAGTATGATGGAAGAGGACTATATTGCACCTGCACCTGCTTTACCCTAACACCCTGCAAACAGTCACCTACAAAAGGGAATACCCAGGCCCTGACACTAATTTCCCACTGGACACCAGTTCTTTGAACCATAGGAAGCAATAGGTATAGGGCCTCGATGTTGGCTGTGCCTCCTTCTGCTCCGACCTTGCACCACAGATAGGGGTGTAAGTACGGTTTTCATGTTTTTTATTGAAAACTAAAAAAAAAACTAAAATAGAACAAAATCCCCCCCCAGCCACTGGCCAAATAAGCTGGCCATAGATGCATAGACTTACCATTCCGACCAAATAAAGTAGTTAAAGAACAGATCAGCCGATGTTCTACCCCTGACAGCATAGATAGATTCCCAGGGGGGAGCAATGAAGAGACAGAACTACAGTATACAGCCAGTTGGTGCTCCTGGTGGCCTGAAGGAGTAAAATCCAATGGGTTGAGCTTGTTATATATGGAAAACCCCCAGTCCCATGTAAGAAGAAAGTCTAACCACAAGGTTAAAACTCCTAGAAAGCCTGGTAGGAGCACAATTATACCTGGGCAATGATCCATTGGTAGCGAGCCAAACTGAGGCCAAGAATAGCTGGCGTGCAAGCCAACTGCAAGCAAAATAAGGGTGGCAAATGTGTGCAATCACGGTAATGTGAAGCTTGGTCAATTGCCCTTACTATACTGTGTACAGAAGTGTTTGGAAGACCCATAGTTTGCTTCTGTGGTGTGACCTATGTAAGGGGCAGGACAGGAGGATGCTGACATGCTGTCCCTCATCAGTCCCTCATTTATATAGTTCTGACTAATACAGTTAGCATTGTATTAGGACCTGCAGTTGGCAAGGTGCAAAAAAATGGCTGATAGCTGACTTTTCTTTTTTTAACTTTCCTCTCTACATGGGGCGCTGTAAATGCGACCTATAGCACAAACCTGCAATTGTACCTTGCTCCTGCTATTGACACAGAGATTCTTTTGTTAACTGTTTGTACAATGTGGAAATGTAGCCTGCACACAATTTGAATTAATTCCTGTGCTTAGGACCCATTGGTACGTAGCAACATACACAAATATTTATAGGTTTATATCAATGCAGTGGAATTCTGTCAAAAAGAGATCCTTTGTGGGTAAAAAAACATAACTTTGCCGTGTTAGTAGTATGGGCCTTACATGTTACATGGCAAATGAGTGTTCACTGAAGGTTTAGTTTTCCCTCAATCAGTTATGGGGTGGTTGCCCTTATACCTTGTCTTCAATGCATTGCAAGAAAATGATCATACGCAGCGGAAGAACAAAGTTTGTTTTTGCTAAATACATGTTTTCAGTGCTTAATAAACTTAGACCTATTTGTCCTTAAGCTAGACATTCCAAAGAACATAGTAAAGATGATTAATGAGGGATGTTAGAGAGACAGTCTGTGGCTAAAACAACTGGAGACGGCATGGGCTTGGATGCAACAGAGAAAATATGTATCTGCTTTAGATATTACTGGGAAACTATGTTCAGCACAGAGACTTGTGTTTGTGATTGTGTTTGGCCTTTCATTTGCACACAGCTTGTCCTACTCCATGGCTGTGTATATAAGGGTGAATACTCAATGGCAGTCATTAGGCTGTGTATATGAGGGTGAATATTCTGTGAAAGGCATTAGGCTGTGTATATAAGGGTGAATACTCAATGACAGGCATTAGGCTGTGTATATGAGGGTGAATATTCCATGGTAGACATTAGGCTGTGTGTATAATTGTGAATACTCCATGGTAGTCATTAAGCTGTGTATATAAGGATGAATACTCCATTGCAGGCATTAGGCTGTGTGTATAAGGGTGAATACTCCATTGCAGGCTTTAGGTTGTGAATATAAGGATAAATAGTCCATAGCTGAAATTAGGCTGTGTATATGAGGGTGAATACTCCATGACAGGCATTAGGCTGTGTACATAAAGGTGAATACTCTATTGCAGGCTTTAAGCTGTGAATATAAGGGTGAATAATTAATTCATAGGCTGTCATTGGGCTATGTATATAAGGGTGACTATAAGGGTGCTTTCTCACAGATGTTTAAACATGTCATGGAGTTTTCACCCTTATATACACAGCCTAATGTCAGCTATTGACTATTCATCCTTATATTCACAGCCTAAAGCCTGCAATGGAGTATTCACCCTTATATACACAGCCTAATGCCCTCAATGAAGTATTCATCCCTCATTAATCATCTTTACGATGTTCTTTGGAATGTCTAGCTTAAGGACAAATAGGTCTAAGTTTATTAAGCACTGAAAACATGTATTTAGCAAAATTGATTGGAGAGTGGCGCAATTTCACTCTAGAGGACTGCAGTGGTCTCTAACTTCAGTTTTTTGATAAATATACCCCTTATGTTTACTTTGACAAAGCATCTTGTGTATATGTACATATAGTTCTGCCATGTGTATCTGTACCCACAGAAGCACAGAATTATCCTGAAGGCATTAAGATATGTTTGGGCATGGAACATGGAGTACTTTCAGGCACTTTAAGTAGCCTAAAAACATGGGGCCGCAGCCCCTGAAACCACCACCCATAGCCTTGCATTTAGTGAACAGAAAGCATAATAAGGATAGTAAATACCTATTATTCCATCCTGAAAATGCCAGGACTGGGTCTTCCAGAACTTTTAGCTCCCACTGTGCCACGGTGTAGGTTTTCCTAAAGTACAAATATATTATTTTTTGAAAGTCTACTGCGTGTGTGAATTTTGGGTTAAAATCTGCTAAAGAATTTAAATTGCTTTCATCTGGAGTCACAGCACATGGGGCAGGAGGAAGGAGGGCTGGGTGCCTTATTACACCGCCATACTAAGCAAGAGGCAATGAAACTGATTTCTCTTTCATGCAATTTAGTGCCAAGCACCCAGACCGTGTGGAGCTGCACCCTGGCAGGGACCAGAAGTAGGGGTAGGGAGCAGAGACACCTGCCTAGGGCACAACCATTTTTGGTAATGGAAGAAGCTGGTGTAGTTCCAGAAAATTGAATATGGCTGCTGAATAAGTGTCAAATACTTGGATAATCCAGCTAGATAAAGGTGGAGGGTTTCAATAGAAGAGCAAAGAGCAGAAAATGCTTTGCAGGGGTAGCCAAAAGGACACAGCAGAGATGATGGTAATCACTAGGGATGGCGCGAACTGTTCGCCGGCGAACTTGTTCGCGCGAACATCGGGTGTTCGCGCTCGCCGGAAGTTCGCGAACGCCGCGCGACGTTCGCCATTTTGGGTTCGCCATTGTTGGCGCTTTTTTTTGCCCTCTCACCCCAGACCAGCAGGTACATGGCAGCCAATCAGGAAGCTCTCCCCTGGACCACTCCCCTTCCCTATAAAAACCGAAGCCCTGCAGCGTTTTTTCACTCTGCCTGTGTGTGCTGAAGAGATAGTGTAGGGAGAGAGCTGCTGCCTGTTAGTGATTTCAGGGACAGTTGAAAGTTTGCTGGCTAGTAATCGTTTTGATACTGCTCTGTTATTGGAGGGACAGAAGTCTGCAGGGGTTTGAGGGACATTTAAGCTTAGGTAGCTTTGCTGGCTAGTAATCTACCTTCTACTGCAGTGCTCTGTATGTAGCTGCAGTGGGCAGCTGTCCTGCTTCTGATCTCATCTGCTGACTGCTGCAATAACAGTAGTCCTTGTAAGGACTGCTTTTATTTATTTTTTTGTTCCAATACAGAGCAGTATCAAGCAGATTACTAGCCAGCAAACTTACTATCATCTGTCCCTGAAATCACTAACAGCTCTCCCCCTACACTATCTCTTCCAAGCACACACAGGCAGATTTTTCAGATACATTTTTGCCCTTGATCCCCCTCTGGCATGCCACTGTCCAGGTCGTTGCACCCTTTAAACAACTTTAAAATCATTTTTCTGGCCAGAAATGTCTTTTTTAGATGTTAAAGTTCGCCTTCCCATTGAAGTCTATGGGGTTCGCGAACCGCTCGCATTTTTGCGCAAGTTCGCGAATATGTTCGCGAACTTTTTTTCCGACGTTCGCTACATCCCTAGTAATCACAGTGGAACATTATGTGAGCTTCTATTCATCACCCCCAGCTCCTTGAGTCTTCTCACCATTGCAATGCAACCTCTCCAACTCTGATACTCTCAGACAGGGGGTCATGGTGTGCTGGAACAGCGTGTCTGTGTTCTGGGGTCGGGGTGCAGGGTACCTACGTTTATTGGCCCTGCTTTGCTTGTGGGGGCTAGACCAGTGTCTGGGTGGTCCAGCTTGAATGCCATTGGATAAGATTTAAGGAGAATGCCTGTTGCTCACCTTGGCAACAAAATAGCATTTTATTTGCATACAGAAATAACAGCAGAATAGGAAACCTATTCATTTATAAACCATGAAAAATGAAAGAGAAGCTTAACTGAAAAGGTGCTTAGGGCAGGTCTGATAACACATTTAAATTCCCCTGTGTGCATTCTGTATATAGAAGGAGAGAAGCAGAGGAGAGCTGTGAGAGTGGCAGCATATCCAAAGATAACATTGACACAGCTGGGCCAGAACTCAACCCAAAGGATTTCTAAGTGAAGCCTGGTTTGAATATAGTCATCGACACTGTGCAGAGCATGTTAGTGCCTTTATCAGCACCGGGCCAAGTCTATCCATATCTCGGTACAAGGCTGAACAGCTTACGATCATATTCTGTTCAACGTTAGAAGCTGCCCAGAACTCCCCTGTAACACATGAGATTTCCAGAAATAAATTCTGCTTTATCTTACGGTTACACTGTCACTCCCCCCAGTGTAGCTTCCCAGAAAATCCTCATAGGAACACAGCTGTTAGCACATAACTCCACCTATAGGTTTTCCCAAAGTTCAGTCATTACACAACTTTTAATCAGAGATGGTCAGTTGCGGCTCCCATCAGTAGAGCACAGTAACCCAACCTTGGGGTTTCAGGTAGTAACATGAATAATTCTGCCATCAGCTGAAGATTGCCATCACCTGAAGATTGCCATGGGGATGCCTGTGCTGTAGTTTGATAAGTAGTTAAAGGGATACTGTCATGGGAAAACATGTTTTTTTTTTTAAACACATCAGTTAATAGTGCTGCTCCAGCAGTATTCTGAAATCCATTTCTCAAAAGAGCAAACAGATTTTTTTATATTCAATTTTGAAATCTGACATGGGGCTAGACATATTGTCAGTTTCCCAGCTGCCCCAGCCATGTGACTTCTGCCTGCACTTTAGGATGAAACTTTCTGAATCAGTCTCAGTGGGACTTGACTTTTACTATTGAGTGCTGTTCTTAGATCTTCCAGGCAGCTGTTATCTTGTGTCAGGGAGCTGCTATCTTGTAACCTTCCTGTTGTTCTGTTAGGCTGCTGGGGTAGGGGGAAGGGAGGGGGTGATATCACTTCAACTTGCAGTACAGCAGTTAGGGCCTCTTCTGCCATGAGGCAAGGTGAAACCCTTGCTCAGGCGGCAGGGAGCGGTCAGTTACAAGGGGCGACAAAAAGCCGCATCTTGTAACTTTAAGAGTTGAACTTCTGGGTTTTAAGACGGAAATTCAGCTCCGCTAGTGCAAAGAGCGATATTGCGCTCAATGCACTAGTGATACAGCCCCCTGAAACCCGCTCCCATGCTAATTTCTAAGCCTCAGGCGGCAGCAGCCCCAGAATTGGCACTGACACCAGTAAAGGGTGACTGAAGTTTATCAGAGCACAAGTCACATGACTGGGGGCAGCTGGGAAACTGACAATATGTCTAGCCCCATGTCAGATTTCAAAATTGAATATAAAAAAATCTGTTTGCTCTTTTAAAAAACTGATTTTTTTTCCCATGACAGTATCCGTTTAAGATGCTCGTTCATCAGCCAACATTGCAGTGGCATAACTAGATATTACTGGGCCCCACATCAAATAATTTTTCAGGCCCCAAAAATGTCTAGAGATTGAACTGTATTTAGTGATGGGTGAATAAATTCGCCAGATGAGAATTTGCGGCAAATTCCGCATTTCGCCAACAGCAAATAAATTTGTGAAACTGCTTTGAAAATTCGCCAGCGTCAAAAAAATTTGGACGAGCATCGGAATAGTCACTCGTGTTAAAACCGATGCACGTCAACATTATTTGGATGCCCATTGACTTTAATGTGGGTGTCAAAATTTACATGAATTGACTCGTGCTTCAAAATTCGTGTTTTGGGAATTTCACTGGAAATTTGTGAATTTTTCGGCGAAGCAAAATGGGACAAATTTGCCCATCACTGACTGTTTTACCAATATATATTGAAATTGTATATGAATTAGGGTCTCATAGGGCCCCTATACCTCCTGCCCCCCTGCAGCTGCAGGGTCTGCTTCCTCTGTAGTTCCCCTTGCAACATTGTCTAATGACTTGACCTCTCTCTACTGAGCCAGCAGCTTATTGTCTCCCTCCCATTTGTGCTTGATCGAATATCTATTGGGAAAATATGGTGCACCACCCATCTCGGTGAAATGTTTACCCCCCCTCAGTTGGCCCTGGAGGTACTTGCACATACAGTAGATTTAATAAAGGGCAGGATGGCTTTTTAATGACATATGACCACTAGCGCAGTTGAAGTTGTGGAATTGTTCCCACAGTCAGTTGTGTGAAATATCTCATTTATTAAAGGGGTGGTTCACCATTAAGTTAACTTTTAGTATGTTATAGAATGGTCAATTCTAAGCAACTTTCAATTGGCTTTCGGTTTTTTTTTTTTTTTTAAATTTTGAAATATTTGCCTTCTTTTTCTGACTCTTTCCAGCTTTAAAATGGGGGGTCTTTGACCCCATCTAAAAAACAAAAGCTCTGGAAGGCTACAAATCTATTGTTTGCTACATTTTATTACTTATATTTCTATTCAGGCCTCTGCTATTCATATTTCAATCTCCTATTTAAATAGGAGCATGGTTGCTAGGCTAATCAGGACCCTACTAACCAGATTGTTGAAATTACAAACTGGAGAGCTGCTGAATAAAAAAGCTAAGTAACTCAAAAACCACAAATAATAAAAAACAATTGTAATTTTTCTCAGAATATTACTCTCTACATCATACTAAAAATGAATTTAATGGTAAACCCCTTTAAAGGTGAAATCAAAAGGTGCTCTTGCACTTTTATATAGTAGCGCTTGGCACCTTTAAGTGCTTTCTGCATCCCATACTGAATCAAGCTCAGTTGTGCCTGTTGATGCAGAGTAACCCTGGAGCTTCTGCCTCCTCTGAACCAAGTGGCGGCTTCAGGGTCCTCACAAAAGTCCACTTTACTCACACAAAAGATGCCAAAATGGCATGCAAACTGGACATAGAAATTTTTCATTTTAAATGGGTAAACTTTTAGTATGTTATAGACCAATTCTTCTTCTTCTGACTCTTTCCAGCTTTTGAATGGGGGTCACTGACCCCATCTAAAACTAAAAACTCTGCAAGGCTACACATTTATTGTTATTGCTACTATTAATGCTCATATTGCCATTCAGGACCTCCCCTAATTATATTCTAGTTTTTTATTCAAATCAATGCATGGCTACTAGGGTAATTTGAACCCTAGCAACCAGATTGCTGAAACTGCAAACTTGAGAGTTCCTGAATAAAAATCTAAATAATTCAAAAATCACAGGTAATAAATACTGAAGACCAATTGCAACTATCACTCTCTACATCATATTAAAAGATAATTTAAAGATGAAAAACATTGGCATTGGCAAAGGCATTGTCTGCAAACAAAAGACACATTTGGTGACCCCTGATGACACTGGAATTATGGGGAAAAGGCTTCACTGTGGGGAAAAACATGTTGATTGAGCTCAAAATTGCATTCTGCTCACTGCAGTTGTAAATGACACCTTCTATGTCTGGTATTAATAATGAGAATACAGGGCTGAGACAATCCTTTGTTACATTGCCACTGGAATTCTCTTTCTGGGGTATATCAGAATCTACGGTATGAATCTAAAGGTTTTTCTTCAGCCTCATTTGTACAACATCACAATGAATTATAACTGCAAACATTGGGGTGCCAGTCTAAATGGAAGAAGAAGAATAACAATTGATATGAAATGACTGTGGCACCCAAGTCACATGTGCAGCACCTCTCTGTCCTTGAGCAGGTACCCCACTTCT
Source organism: Xenopus petersii (assembly GCA_038501925.1). Taxonomy (NCBI): domain Eukaryota; kingdom Metazoa; phylum Chordata; class Amphibia; order Anura; family Pipidae; genus Xenopus; species Xenopus petersii. The sequence goes on along the minus strand of CM076678.1, from coordinate 134,494,676 downwards.
CCTGGCTATATCCCCAGTCCCAAATTCCCACTCCTTATAGGGGTTGTTCACCTTAGAGTTAACATTTAGGGGCCCATTCACTAAGCTTGAGTGAAGGAATAGAGAAAAATAGAGGAAAATTTCGAATGTTTTTTTTGGCTACCATCGAATTGGCTACTTCGACTACGACCTTCGACTTCGAATCGAACGATTCAAACTAAAAATAGTTTGAATATTCGACCATTCAATAATCGCCACCTAAAACCTACCGAGGCCAATGTTAGCCTATGGGGAAAGTCCCCATAGGCTTTCCAAGGTTTTTCTGATCGAAGGATAATCACAGTTCACATGGGATAAAATGTCAGTGTGCATATGTACAACCAATTATACAGGGAACAGCCAAGACACCTCTTTCTATGTATTCGTTCAGGGTTAAATCATTGAGTCAGCGGTTGGGGCCATGGCTTGTGGTTAAGACTGCTCCGCTGCAAGGGGCCCCCAAGACTTTCTTAAGTAAAATAATCCTTCAGACTGATGAAGCAGAACACACAAACCACACATCAGTCTTTGAGGCAGCTGATGACTGCTTGATGTTCACAGGGTCAGTGTTACTGGATCATATATTTTTTGTGCTTTTGCTCCTTTTATGGTATCAGACATATGCTTTGTGAACCTGCAGAGCTCCATGAGATTCAGCATAATAAAAATGTTAAAGCTTCCGAACGGGTTTATTTTGGCAGTTTCTTAGCAGTTCAGCCCTCTGGATTATGTGCGCAGTACAAGATATTATATGGATCAGTTATCCAGAAACCATCAGTATCTGTAGCGTGAAAAGACCTGTACAACCAGGGCCGCATTATTTAGACGGCGCCCCTTTCACTCGTCGCCCCCGTCCCCTCCCTTTTATTCGCTCAAATTTTCATCATTGGGACTGGAGCAATGGGGATTGGTGCACGCATTGTTGGACTGGGACACCAGGGGCCCACCCAAAAACCTTAGACCAGGGGCCCACTCTCAGTACTAATATACTTCATCTCCTCAATCAACCTCTATTCTCCTAGTTTGTTTTCTTTACATACTATAATCTATTATTCCATTTAGCCTCTTTGTTCTCATATAATAGGGAATGGTCATGAAATAGGCCAAAAGTTTAGTAGCATGAGGGCCCACTGACACCTTGGCCCACCGGGAGTTTTCCTGGTATCCCGGTGGGCCAGTCCGACACTGGGTGCACGGGTGATTTATAAAACTAATATCTCAAGTGTTTCTGAACCAATGTGGGTATGGTTGGGCAGCATGCAGCCCCCTAAAATCTTGCGGCCCTAGGCTTGGGCCTTGGTGGCCTCTTCACTGTCCCAAGCCTTAGAGGACTTGTATCTGGGAACACAAATCAACTAGCTTTAGGCATACAGACTGGGTAATGATTCACACATATACTGTATATAATATATATAATAATATAGGCAGCCATATACCAGGAAGAGTTGCCAGTGTGAAAAACTTAATGGGGCTAATTCAACAACATTCATTTGTGCAGTTACACACAACAACCAATCAGGTGTAGTGATGGGCGAATTAGCGCCATTTCGCTTCGCCGGAAAATTCACGAATTTCGTGCGAAATTTGCGAAAAGGCGAAAAATTAGCGAAACTGCGCCGGCGTCTCGTTTTTTATGCCGGCACCCGTTTTTGAAACCGGCGACCATTTTTTCGCTGGCGTTTTGCGAATTTTTTCGCTGCCAGCGAATCGCGTAAATTCGCCGCAAACTAATCAGGTGTTTTTCTTTTCTCAGTGAACATATTCAAATGGTGATTCTTTGATAGTGGTATATCTAGTAATGTGCTATAGCATTTCTGTTAGTAAACTAGCCCATGTGTGTCAAAAATAATGTTAGAATTTGACAAAAGTCCAGCAGTGTCAGACTTGGCCTCCTAGTACCCACTGGAGCACTTGATATACAGGTCTATTGTCTCAAGAATTGGCAGTAGATTGTCCTGAATGGTAATGTTATTATATAAGCTTATTGTGGAAAGGGTTTGTCTGGGGTCCAACAGTGCCTAGTCCCACCAGGAAATACTCTGGTACTCTGATCCAAGATAAGACTGGGAGCTTCCATCGTCCTCGTCCAGTCTCATTGTTGGGAAAAGTTACATGTATGAGCATTTTAGGCATGCATATTTTACAGAAAATACAATACTGGGACCATTATAAAGAACATATGAAAACATATTAAATCATCATATATGATCAAAAAGAATATCAGGGAATATATCAGGGAAAGGCCAAGTCTCTGGAATTGTGAGAAGCACTGTATTTTCTCATAGTGTGCTTCAGTAATGGAATTGTATTAAACTGCACTGTATACACAACTGACTGGACTAAAAGCTAGGAGGGCAAAGCCTGGACATTAAACTTGCCTGGAAAGAAATTTAGAAAATCATGATGCACCCAACTTAACTGCATATGTAAATGACAGGTGGGTAATATACAGTAAAGCAGTGGTCCCCAACCAGTGGCTCAGGAGCAACATGTCGCTCACCAACTTCTTGAATGTTGCTCCCAGTGGCCTCAAAGCAAATGCTTATTTAGTGTCAGACTGGGGGGTCTGGGATGCCCCCCACACATACCCCCAGCCCCCCCCTGTGAGGTCCATCCCAAACCACAACCCCCCCCTCCACCCCCTCTCCCCTCAGCACATACTTGGTCGTGTGCCTTGTTTTCACTCTTTGCCTCCACAATCGGGCCAGAGGGAGGTGAGGGGACAGCACAGCAGAGCTGGGTCTGGGTTGGTGGGGGCCACAGGTTTTTCCCCAGAGTCCTGGCAGCCCAGTCCAACCTTGTGCTTATTTTTGAATTCCTGGTTTGGAGAAAAGGTTTGGTTGCATAAAAACCAGGTGTACTGTCAAACAGAGCCTCGTGTAGGCTGCCAGTCCACATATGGGCTATCAAATGGCCAATCACAGCACTTATTTTGAACCACCCAGGAACCTTTTTCACACGTGCGTCACTCCTCATCTCTGTTTGTTATACGAATGCTGCTCGTGGGCAAAAAAAAGGATGGGAAAGGCAGTAGGAAGCCCTAGTATTAGAACAAATAGACAGAATTGGCTTCTTGAGGAATCAGAGGAAGCTGTTGTATCTCTTCTTAGCACATTTCTCTAATCAGTATATGAGTCAGTGCCTGGTATTTAGGGGTTTGCATTTGCAACACACTTATTACTCATTGCCCTTGTCATATGTAACTTGCTGTACACTGTACTAATCCATTATAGCACCAGGATGATCCTGCATGGATTAGCTCTGCCTCTCCTCTTGGCTTTGCATAGTCACTGTTTGTACCTTACTGTATTTATAGCTACATGCTAGTCTCAAGCTGGCACTCAGGCACTTTTCCTGCACACTCAGAGACATATTTTCTTGCAATCATGAGACGTTGTTATATTTCCTGCCCATTCCCCCCCACATTCCAAAAGTTCAGCAATGAATACTTTGAAGATAAACAGTGGGCCGCTAAATGTTTCTTCAAAAGGAGTTCTACAATTGCTTAATGGCTGCTTTTCCTGGCATTTCCGAATTTATTTCAATTTGAACATCACTGGCAAGCATACTGAGATACTGAACTGAAATTATTCTCATCCCAGAAATCCCTTTGCATAGAAGAGGGCCTTATTATATGGTTTCCTATTTGTTGCTATAATACTATACTTGTTATCTAGAAGGTAATATCCCTCAATCAAATGGACTGTATAATAACGACCAGTAAAGGAAACATACCCTAAAAGCATTTACATATAGGAGTGTATTTACTAAAACTCGAATTTATCTTATTTTTTATTAAAACAAAGTCAAACTAATTCCCATACACAAATTTAATTCATTTATCAAATAATCAGCTCAAAAAAGTCAGTGCTGGAAAAGTCTCAACAAAATCAAAAGAAAATTTGTTTTGTACAACTTTTTTGGATATGACGCCCAAATTGCTCGATTTTTTCAAGTTGTCGCCCGAAAACCCCCAATTTTTTTTGATTACCGTACAAAACCCAGTGCAGATAACAATCTCTTCAAATTGTAAAAGGGACATCTGCCATTAACTACATGACCTCGACAGGTTTTAGATTTGTATTTTTGGATTCTGATTTTTACCAGCTTTGGGGTACAGGGCTGGAACTAGGAGCAGGCAGAAGAAGCACCTGCCTCGGGCGCAATAATGAGGGGGGTGCTGTGGGGGTGCCTGTTGAAGGGTCTGCTGCCTCTTTTCAGCTCATCCCCTCTGCCTGTCACGTTACTGCGCACATTGAGAGCACGATGGAGAGCAAGGTGGCCAAACAGGTTGCCTAGGGCACCTAGTCAGCTTCCCTCCCCCCCTGTTGGGGTATAATAAATCTCTAAACTTTAAAGTTTTCCCCTTTAATCACTAGAACAGTAAAAAAACGAGGTTTAATAAATAGGCCCCATATTGTGCACTCGATCTGCAGTTTTGAAAAATCGCCAGCATTTCTTTAAAATGTTCTCCAATAAACATTAGGGCTCATATCAAATTATTATATTTTTCTTCCCAGTGTTCCATTTCATTTCTCTGCCTTTCATCCTGTCTCCTTTCCCCCTGCATCATCTCCCCCCCCCCTAAAAAAACCAAAGCTGACCTCATTCCAAAGCATGTTCCTTCCATTAAGCCTGGAAGTGAATGAATGCAAAAGATTTAAAGTGGCTGCCAGCGCTGGTTTAAAATATCATTGTTTTGGATTCATCAATTAAATGTCCACTTACAATAATAATTTTAGGGCAAATGCCCTTTCAGGCACATCTCCATAAATGGCTTTGTGAGATTCTTGTTTTCATTGTTGTTGTTTTAATGTTCAAATGTTAATGATATCATGCTGAAAGCAGCAGAAGGAGTTCCAAATGCCCTTACTAACAGCAACTCCCTCTCACCCTCCACACTCGTGCCGACACACTTACTTGTTTCAACCCAAATCACTGCTGCAAGCCTGGCTTGAGACAAGGTCATCACATCCTCCACCTCATGCAGACGGAACACTAAACAGGCCATCATTTACATCCTCTGCATTCATCCAATGCTATAGATACAATAGTGGATGCATACTCTATTAGTAGAGAGAACCCCTGAAAACTTATCAACTATTATATGTACAGTATCATCTCTTTTCTGAAAGATAGTTGATATAATGGCATCCACATCCTTTATTGTAAAGATTGTTTGAACAATGCATTGAGAGTATAAAACAATGGGAATCTTGAGGTCTGAAGACCTATATTGAAGGGAGGCCATTAGCAGCTCTGGAGTGAGAGTGGAGGGGCCCCAAACAAATGCAGCACCAAAATCTGAGGTTAGGAACTTCCACCCTTGAGCTGTTGGACCAGACAGCACCCTCGGACTGGCTTTGTTGGCGAAACAATTGTCTAGAGGTTCTAATTAAAAGGATCCTATGGATTTCTGCTTGGACAAGCTGTGAATTCAGTTTATATTAGTGATGCAGTGAATCCACTATTTTGGGTTTTGGACAAATCTTTCATGAAGGATGTGGCTGAAATCGAAACTGAATCCAACCCTAATTTGCCTATGCAAATTAGTGCAAGCAAGGGATAAAAAGAACCACACATGGGAATTAAAAATCAACAAAAAATGTCCTTGTTAGTTTTATGAAAAGTCACATGATGTTAAGAATTTTGATTGGGTTCGGCCGGGCACTTGGATTCGGCCGAATCCTGCTTAAAAAGCTGAATCCCTAACGTATGCATCCCTAGTTTATATATTTACATAGTGTAGGTAAAAGGTTCATGCCATAATGTCTCTAGTATAATTTGTCCCGTTTCGATTCGCCGAAAAATTCTCGAATTTCCTGCCAAATTCGCAAAACTGTGAAAAATTAGAGAAACGAATTGAAGTCAATGGGCGTCAAAATTATTTTGAGGCACGTCAATGTTTATGTGTGCGACTGTTCTGATGTTTGCCCAAATTTTTTCTACGTGGCAACTTTTTCACTGCGAATTTTCAAGGCAGTTTCGCAAATTTTTTCGATGGTGGCGAAATGGGAAAATTCGCAGTGAATTTGCGCCTACCGAATTTATTCGCCCATCACTAGTCTCTACTCCTCCTTCTCAGTGAATGGTTTGGACAATGAACACATCCATCCATTGTTTACAGACTTATTAGGTTTTATGCTTCCCTTTGCTGTCAAACATTTGGTCGGTTCCTTCATGCAATAAGGGGCCGATTCACTAAGGGTCGAATATCGAGGGTTAATTAACCCTCGATATTCGACTAGGGATTAAAATCCTTCGACTTCGAATATCGAAGTCGAAGGATTTAGCACAGATAGTTCGATCGAACGATCGAAGGATAATTCCTTCGATCGAACGATAAAATCCTTTGAATCAAACGATTCGAAGGATTTTAATCCAACGATCTAAGGAAAATCCTTTGATCAAAAAAAGTTAGCCAAGCCTATGGGGACCTTCCCCATAGGCTAACATTGACTTCGGTAGCTTTTAGATGGCGAACTAGGGGGTCGAAGTTTTTTTTAAAGAGACAGTACTTCGACTATCGAATGGTCGAATAGTCGAACGATTTTTACTACGAATCCTTTTATTCGAAGTCGTAGTCGTAGTCGAAGGTCGAAGTAGCCCATTCGATGGTCGAAGTAGCCCAAAAAAAACTTCGAAATTCGAAGTTTTTTACCTTCGAATCCTTCTGAGTATTGATGAGCGATTTTTTCCTCCAGTCATGGATTCACAATGAAATTCCACATTCCACCAGACGTAACCAATGATATGCCATGCTGGGCAGTTATTCAATAACATTTATTGAACAGACAATGAAGTATGTGCTGTTAAATAGTACAAGTCAGGTATATAAATTATATGAATTTCCTCGCTGTGTTATAAATCACCAACAGCTCCAATGGGCCATAAATATGCAAATATAAAGTGCATATTTCAATTCATTTGATCGACAGTGGATGTTTGAAAGGTTGATTTATAAAAAATGCTATGGAATATTAAATATGTAATTTACGAGAGAGTCACTTTGCCATAATAAATGCAGGTCTTACAGTGCTAGTGCTTTATTTATTTAAGCATCCTTAATTCAAAAATAGAACTGTTCTGCGATTCAACATGCACCATGATTTTTTAAATGCACTAATATCTAATTATGTGCACAGAAGTCCAGTTTATAATATATATATATATATATATATATATATATATATATATATATATATATAAAATGCTGGTCAGTAGATGCTTACTGGAGCCAAACTCAGCCTTGGCCTGCACAGTCAAACGTGGAAGTAAGTAGAACATGGATTTGAATGGTCATAAAGCAGAGGAAGGTACGAGAAAACTTTTGACAACTGGTCTATAATAGGAACAATATGAGATGTAAATTGTTTTTGGACAAAGACAATACTTGAAGGTGAATAGTTATTTGAGTTTCTTAACATTCAATAGCATTGGCTCAAGGTTCAGCCCAAAACCAAAAAAATAAATAAAAATAAGCATCCTTACCCATTGTGAAGTGCTTTTGGCAAGCCCACTCAGAAGCTACCCTAAGTGATGCCATACACCATTGGGCAGAGAATTCTGCAGAGTTGTTGAATTTCTGCTAAGGTTAAAGACACACAGAACTACTAGTAGCAGCTACTTGTCATGGCTACAAAATAGACAATAGCGATATATATCTTATATCTATATATCTTATTTTATAATAGAGCAGTATCAAACTAAATGTAATTTAGTATATTTTATAGGTAATGGTTCCTAGAGAAGACCCTGGATGTCTCCAATGGACCCTGACATCTGTAGAAGATGTGGGACCTCATCAACTCACATTGGTGTTGATTCAACCAGTAGCAAACAAGATCTTGCTTTTCTCATTTCCTAACATATTAGTCAAATTAAAAGTAATTACTAGTCTTTTACCTTTGCTATTTGATGTAACCTATAGCAAAAGAATGCTGAAGGTAGTCAGTTGCAAAAAAAAGAGGGGTTGGTGGATCAATGTGGCTCAATGTAAATTTCCTGGTCCTCTGTCTCATAATATCTATGCAAAAAGATTTAATTTAATTTAGTTAATTTGACCAGAACAGTAGCACTTCCATTTTATTTAAATATATTTTACCTAGCAGTGCTCCCACAACCCCCTTTTTTTGCACCAAGGTAGTAAGTTGGTCTTAAAGGAAAACTATACCACCAAAATGAACACTTAAGCAACAGATAGTTCATATTATATTAAGTGGCATATTAAAGAATCTTACCAAACTGGAATATATATTTAAGTAAATATTGCCCTTTTACATCTCTTGCCTTGAGCCACCATTTCGTGATGGTCTGTGTGCTGCCTCAGAGATCACCTGACCAGAAATACTTCAAATTTAACTGTAACAGGAAGCAAAGTGAGGAAGCAAAAGACACAACTCTGTCTGTTAATTGGCTCATGTGACCTAAAATGTATGGTTTGTTGGTATGTTTGTGAGTACAATGAATCCTAGGATCCCAGGGGGCGGCCCTTATTTTTTAAAATGGCAATTTTCTATTTATGATTACCCAATGGCACATACTACTAGAAAAGTATATTATTATGAAAATGGTTTATTTAGGATTTTACATATGAGCTGTTTTATGCAATATCTTTTTATAGCGACCTACATTGTTTGGGGGGTATAGTTTTCCTTTAAGTCTTTCTTTTTGGTCATAATTTGGTTGGTGGTTCCTTTATATGGAGCTTACATCTATGTACAAAACATTGTTATATTAGTTCCATTTATAGATTCAATAATATATAAAGGAGAAAATAAGACTCAAATGTTTCCCATTTTTTAATTAAAACAAAGTGGACCTAACTCCCATCCAAGAATTTATCTAATTAAAAACAAAAATCAGATTGAAAAAGTCGGTGCGAGAAAAAGTTGTGACAAAATCTCGTGCAACTATTTCGAATTGTTGCTCGATAACCTCAACTTTTTTCGAATTAGCGAACGAAGACCAGAGCAGATCGCGGGGACAAGAAACATCTTCAGATCTGTCATTTACTTTTACATGACCTTGACATATTTTAGCTTGAGTATTTTCGGATTCAGATTTTTAGCAGCTTTGGAGCATAATAAATCTCAAAAAAGTTTTTTTCCTCAAAAAATTCAAGTTTTCCCCCTAAAAAAACTGAACCAAAAAAAATTATGACCCTTATGTGTCTCAACTAAGGCCCAAAATCGCAATCAAACGGACCCTAGGCCTTGAAGCTTATCAAGAGTGGCCCACAGTTGGGAACATCCTCATGGCAAAATAATTCCCCCATCGAAATATCTACAGTATATCCAGCAGATTTCTTGGGTTGGAGTTCAACAGCATCTGAAGGTCCAGCTGAACCCCATGCCTGATGTAAATGCTTGGGGATAATTATTGTCACCCAGGGAATGATATTGTACAAAGAGGAAGTCATAGTATGAGTGAGAGTTTTGCAGCAGAAGTGCTAAGCTGTCTTGAGACAGGCAGAATAAGTAAGCTACTGTATAATGTATTTTGCAGACCATAGGAACTTGAGCTGGCTACATAAGAAAGCCAATGTTATTTTTCTCATTGTTCCTTTATTTCCTGAGCTTAGGAATATTACAGAGTATAACCCCTGATCTGCATACAGAGAAAACAGGGCAGATGGAAAGGAAATCCAAAGGCCTCCCCGGAACGAGCCTTGAGGCCGGGAAAGGAATCTTGCATTTAACGTGTGATAGTAAAGTTCACAGCTGATATTTTATCCTATTTCACAAGTCTCTTGGGCCTGGGCCCCTTTTCAGCATTTGCTGCTGTTTGTAGAGGAGAAAGCTTGGCAGTGAATCAACACAAGGGGGTAAGGGCTGGCTGCCTCTGATGGAGAGAGAAATGTTTGTTTTCTTACTTATGTTTAAATGGGGTTTATAAGAGTTGTATGTAAGAAATGTACTGAAAGGGGTAAATGCAAAGAGCAGTTCAATATATTTCATCCTTTTGTGGTTGGCTGATTACAACATACATGTGCTGATGGTAGTGACCCGTGTTCTTCTCATTCAATGCAAGCCATGTCCCATGATCCAGCTTATTAGTACATGTATGGGGTCCACCAATGGTCCTGCCCAAGCAATATCTTTCTGAAAATCAGCTCAATGTAAGTCTGGCCGACTTGAAAATCCTATTGGACGAGGAGAGCACTGACGCCTCCTTAGGGCCATGAGTATGATCCATTCATTGCCCAATGATCAGATCAGCCTGATTTGGCCCTGTGCATGGGAGTTCAAATTAGGCCCAGATTTTCTGGTTTCAAGCTGATTTGGCAGTTTATTGCCTGAAATGTTATAAGTTAAATTTTCTCTACTTTCAGTCATTGGATTTAAAGGGCATGTAAAGGCAAAACATTTTTTACTTTCTTTAATATACTTTAATTAAAAAATGTGTACTGTTTTTATAAGAAACCTGACTGTATGTAGTGAAATTCTCCCTTCATTTACTGCTGTGGATAGGAATTGTCAGATGGTCCCTAACTGCCTAGCAGGGAAACAATTATACTTATGAACAGCAGGGGGAGCCCCCGCCTTACTTCCCAGCCATGCAAAACTCAAACAGCTTTGTTTATGACAATCCCTAAGCAGCCCAGACCACACTGAGCATGTGCACAGTCTTAGTCTTGCAAAGATGTTTAACAAAGTTACAAGATTGTGACCCCCTGTAGCCAACTTTGAAAGCATAAATTATTTGTTTGATTAGGCTTGTAGTGCAGTAAGTTCATGTTTATATTTAGTATACAAAATACAGCATTTCTAGCCTTATTCTATTTTGGACTTTACATAGTTACATAGTTACATAGTTAAATTGGGTTGAAAAAAGACAAAGTCCATCAAGTTCAACCCCTCCAAATGAAAACCCAGCATCCATACATACACCCCTCTACTTTTAATTAAATTATATATACCCATACCTATACTAACTATAGAGCTTAGTATCACAATAGCCTTTGATATTATGTCTTTGACATGCCCTTTAAGCTTTTGTTATATAAAATTGCTACAGGCAAAGGCTTCATTGGCTAGCACTTTGCTGTTTTGCTATAGCTGCCCACTAGGGCTGGATCTAGGAGTAGTCGGAAGAGGCACTTGCCTAGGTGTCGATCCTGAGGGGCTATGGGCACATACTTCTTGCCTGAATACCCCTAGTCCAGGTCCTTGCATCTCTGGCTGGGTTGCCTAGGGTGCCTGGTCTGGCCCTGCTGCCCTCCTATCCAAACCCTTTCACTCAATAGTGAAATTCTGCCAGCACAATTGCCTTACTCCCCCACCATCTGCTCTGCCCCTGCTCAGACTATGTTCTTTTCCATTCCCACAATTAATTTCTCTCTGATTGTGCTTGGGGATGCAGAATAAAATATACAGTAAAGTGAATTGTGTGTAAAGGGTGCCAGCCTAGGCTAGGAGTTAGGCCATTAGAATCACAAGGTGGATGCTAACAATTTGACACCACTAATGATTCTACCTTTCCTTCTCCTTCAATTATATCAGTGCTGCCCAACTGTTTCTATAGATTGGGCTAGTTATTCACTACACTGCATGTTGGGTGGAGAGGCTGATACAAAAAAAAATTCTGATGTCACCCAAAGATCTTGGGGCTCGAGTAGATTGTGGCCAATAAAATTCTCTTGTAACGCCACTTCAATATTACACCATTACCATGTCTGTGGTCATTTTATTGTCATGACTATGTATTGGAAAATGAATGAACTCATTCCCAATAAGGTTCATTTGTGCATTCTGCAAAGAAATGTTTAACATATTTGTTTGTGAATGTCATTCAGGGGCCCAATCACAGAAGAGTGAATAACGATTTCAACGTCACCGTTCCTTCCAGCACAGTTTCAGAACGAAGGAAGCAGATTCCTAATTCTCAATGAAATATTTGGGTCATGTAACAAAAATTCCAGACTTCAGACAAAGTGTTTTTTCGCGGCTGAGGGCAACCGCACAAATCTTGAAATCCTCTGCTGCGCATTTTCCACCCATGACGTTCCATATCCTTCATTAATAACTGTGCATTTATATGTGGAGGCTACAGAGAAGGGATCAAGTCATATTCTAAGTATAAATATTGAGCCTGAGGGTAACGCTGTTTGCGGCGTGCAAGAATTTTCCATAGTTTCGCTGAAAGCTCCATGGGAAATCAAATGAAAACAATTCAGATTGGGATATTTTTTTTCCTTTCATGTACTCTGACATATGAAAGCTGCTGCTATAGAATTGTTTAGGAAATAACACTGCTTTCTCATTTCATGTCTGAAGTTGTCAAATACTATAATTTAATATATCTTCAAATTTGCCCTTCATCTCTCCCAGAAAATTCAATCATTTGGCCCAGGATCTACATCGGAATTAAATCTGCTTCAAGCGGTACAGGGAGGTTTGATGGCGCCGGCCAAAAATTGGCTTAATAAACTCTCGATTGGATTACTCCAGCTGGGGAATGCAAAGTGGCAGACTGGGTATTGTTTTTAGTAATTTGGAAACCGTAGGATTTGGTACACAGTAAAAATCCCTTTTACTGGGCAATAGCATGCAATTTATTAAATCTAAGTGAGTTTAGAGTTTAAGTCCAGTAAGCTAAGGGAAACATAGAAGTTACACTTCCCCAAGGCAGTTAATTCTAGCACTCCTTTTTGTGTCCATACAATTTGTACCTTGGGTTGTCTGTGATAGAAAGTGAAGCTACTGGGCAGGGTATCGAATTCTGATGCAGAATGCACTAGCTCTGGAACTTCCTGTAATGTCTGAATTAATATATACAGTATATTGTAAGCCGATCGCTAAGCTCAGTAAGCGGCAGCAGCAAAGAGCATGTGCAGTGAATCAGCAGAAACGAAAATAGGGAGCTACTGGGGCATCTTCAAAGGCACAGATCTTCCCTGCTAAAGGGCTAGTACAGAAACTCTATATGCAGCATTTATAGCCTACATCTTTGTCAAGCTTTAGTTCACCTTTAAACACGATTTTACTCTTTGAACTTACATTCAAAAATGAGCCCTAATGTACAGTATTTGATTAAATGCCTGTTTATTTTACATGCTGATGTGGATTTATTTGCCAGAAAACTGACATGACTGAGTGGTAAGTAAACACAAGCCCGTCTGGACCAGTAGAGTTGTCATAAAATAATTTGCTTAGAGTTTTATCACAGAGCAGTATACATTTTTCTAAGGTATATCATTTCTTTTTCATGTAGCATAAATCTTGTGTGTAAGCTTCAAGGGAATACACAAATAAACACAGAGTTTTCATGTTGGGCAAGAAATGGGTAGGGCAGATAGATCAGGCTTTAGAATTTTCCATACTATTGATGGTGTAATAGGTGCTTTTTGCTGATATCATTCAATAAACACATTGTGCTTATCCTAAGGTACCCGCAGGACCAGTTAATGCCAACTGTGATGATTCAACCTTTGTCTGGATATCAAATGTAACTTGCAGTTCTTACCTAGATAATGGAAAGTCATCTCAGTCTGGTGCACATGGATAAGGATAGAACAAGGAGAAGCATCATTGATATTACCCATAAAATATTTTTTAAATGCATGTAATGGGAACATATGACAGTTTATGATTGTATTGTGTCACTTTTTTTTTTACATATGGTTCCTCTAGTCTTCTGAAGCCAAAGGGAGAACACAGTGGCTGGTTTGTCTCAGTTCTTCCAGTTCCATTTGACCCAGTTTCTCAGCACTAGGGACATGCTAGATCTGTGTCTGTGTCTGCCAGTTATTGCTCACAGCTTCTAGCCAGCTCACTTTAATTTTTATGGACAGTCTTAGGAGGTATCAGGAAGATAATTCATGCTGGACATCAGTGATAGAAGACCCAGCAAAGACCTCTGTGCAATGGTATAGCAACATGACTTGTTCAAGGGGTAAGCAGACTATGCAACTGCCTTAGGAACAATGTTCTCATGAAAGGGCATGTAAAGGCAAAAAAATAAAATCCCATTTTTACTTTCTTTAATGAAAAAGAAACCTATCTCCAATATACTTGAATTAAAAAATGTGTACTGTTTTTATAAGAAACCTGACTGTATGCAGTGAAATTCTCCCTTCATTTACTGCTGTGGATAGGAATTGTCAGATGGTCCCTAACTGCTGAGCAGGGAAACAATCATACTTATGAACAGCAGGGGGAGCCCCCACCTTACTTCCCAGCCATGCAGAACTCAAGCAGCTTTGTTTATGACGATCCCTAAGCAGCCCAGACCACACTGAGCATGTGCACAGTCTTAGTCTTGCAAAGATGTTTAACAAAGTTACAAGATGGTGACCCCCTGTAGCCAACTTTGAAAGCATAAATTATTTGTTTGATTAGGCTTGTGGTGCAGTAAGTTCATGTTTATATTTAGTATACAAAATACAGCATTTCTAGCCTTATTCTATTTTAGACTTTACATGTGCGCTTGTGCGTGCAAACACATGGGCACACAACTAATTATGGAGTGCACAGAAAACTTTGTATACCCACACATAACTCAATACCCAACCACAACTCAGTGGAAACATGACTACATGGCAGTTGTTGGTAGAACTTGGAGTCATCTATGCCACTGCTTGATTTTATTACTTACCTTTCCTATCTTTTTTTATTGTCTGAAGCACTAAAGCAACATTGGCCATTGCCCTTGGGATTGTGGTACTTTTTGTAGAGACACCTGGTGCATCATCTGGCTCAAGAAGAAATACAGAGCAGGCAGACAATAAAAAGAGAGTGCAGGTAGGAATATGTGCTGCCTTACTGATTACTGATAACTTGTAACTGCATTATTTCAGCAGCCCCCTGCTATTCCAAGTGCACCCTGGTTGGTTGGATGATATGCCTCATCATGCTTGTTGGAAGCAGGGACAAAACTAGTGGAAGGCAGAAGAGTCAGGGAAGCTAGGTACATACCTCTTTTGCCTGCCTCCCAAGATTTTGGGATCTTTTGCAACTTCAGTGGCAACTTGCTGAGGGAGCATGGGATTTATTACGCCTCATGGTGACAAACATTGGGTCCATGATGAGCCCCCTGCTCATCACCTTGCTGAGGGGGCCAACCAATGGCGGAGGTGCTTGCATTAGGGACCATTGGCTTATCACTGGCTGAAAACATTGGCATTGGGAGTTCATTTCAATTGGAGTCTGTTTTCCACAGGGGGTCTGGGAGAGGGTGCACATGGTTGGTGTTGTCCCAGGTGATTTGTGTTTCTGGAAACATCCTAAATTTGTAAGTGACTATTTTGTTTCAACTGTGGTTAAAATGCAGTTTTAAGATTTCTATCACTTAACAAGCTGTTTGAAGTAAAAAGGAGTCCTTAAAACTCAATATTGTCATAATGATCATGCCCATGTAGATTGTCATGTATGATAAGTTTAGTACACAACGTCTCCTGAAGCAAAAACCGGGAATGGTTTTGTACAATATCACAGGAGAGGCACAAGACATTGGGTGTGTGGCCCCAAGCATTCCATACCTGTATAATATTTATATGGGACAGTTACACAAACCATGGATAAGGACAAGTCATAGTGAGACTGGAGCACTTTGAAGAACAGTATAAGGAGAACTATAGCTTGTATACAGAATATCTTATTTATGTTGAGCAATCCTATTATTCTCTTTCCCGACAATCCCACACTTTTGTTTGTTTTGAGTGTTCACACAGCACAGCTGTATGTGTTCCCATGACAAAAGCAGCGATCTGTTAAACAATGCATAGAATGGCTCGGTTCCTTTCAGGCTTTGGCTTTGTACAGTTGCCCCTGGGAGAGGCCGGAAGACTGAATTTTTAGAAGGCTGTCAGCTGCAAACACGCCTGTAACATGTCTGAATATAAAAGAAGTGGGTGCCAGGAAACTTACAGCCTGTCTTGAGTCAATACGTTTGACATTTGTGGTAGGGAAATTATTTGAAGGCTTGTTCAGGGATCACATTCAAAACTTTTGGCATTATAAGCAGAAATCAGCATGGCTTTTTGAAGGATAGGTCATGTCAGACAAATTTGATTGCATTTTATGATGAGGTAAGTAAGATGCTGGACAGTGGGGGGGCAGCAGATTTGATCTATTTGGATTTTGCGAAAGCATTTGATACTTTGCCCTACAAACAACTGCTTTCTAAACTAAGGTCTTTCTCATTAATCACTTAGGGGAGTGTATTGTAAGTAAGAAGGGTTTATTCTTCTACTTTACAGAGTGCTGCTAGGAGGAATATGCTGTGCAGTTTTGGTCTCCAGTGCTCAAAAGTAACATTATTGTATTAGAGAGGGTGCAGAGAAGGGCAACTAAGCTGGTAAAAGGTATTGAAAATCTTAGCTATGAGAAAACACTGGCCAAGTTGGGGTTCTTCAAGCTGGAGAAGAGGCGCTTAAGGGGTGGTATGATAACTATGTATAAATAAGGAGACCATATAATAATCTCTCTAATGCTTTATTTACCAGTAGGTCAATTTTTCCAGCTGGCATGTGGGCACCCATTCTGATTAGAAGAAAGGAGGTTCCGCCGAAATATTCGGAAGGTGTTTTTTACAGTGAGAGCTGTAAAGATGTGGAATTCTCTCCCTGAATCAGTGGTACAGGCTGATACATTAGATAGCTTTAAGAAGGGGTTGGATGGTATTTAGCAGGTGAGGGAATAGAGGGTTATGGAAGATCCCTCATAGTACAAGTTGATCCAGGGACTAGTCCAATTGCCATCTTGGAGTCAAGAAGGAATTTTTTCCCCCTCTGAGGCAAATTGGAGAGGCTTCAAATGTTTTTTTTTGCCTTCTTCTGGTTATATATAGCAGGTTATATATAGACTTAAAAGGTTGAACTTAATGTCTTTTTTCAACTCAATTGACTATGTTAGCATGAGCATACTTGCAAAGTGTTTGGGGATTTTGTAGGAGTCACTTTATTGATATTCAATTTGAGAGCCAGTGCTCATTGACAGGGACGGAACTAGGGGTAGGCAGAAGAGGCATGTGCAAAGGCCAAAAAGCTTGGGTGGGCACCAGGAATGTGCCTTCTCTGTCAACTACCACTAGTCGTGGCCAATGTTCCCTTATTGAAAAGTGCAGAGTGAGTTCCGCTCCCCCAAGGCAAAGCACCTGTTCATGTCCATGTGTGTGCGGTGTGGGGGGGAAGCGTGGCCAGCCAGTTTGCCTAGGGCATGTATACCAGTGTTTCAGCTAGACCAATTTACTCTGATTCAAAGTCGGACTGGAGTATCCAGGGTCCCACGGGGTACCCGTCTCAAGGCAGGGCAAATCACCCAGCCACTTCTGCCCCCCTGCCCGCTGCACTACTTATCTACATACTTTACCACATCTCCAGGGGAGAGAATTAAAAATTGATGTACATGCCATCTTAAATTTTATTTGAAGTATTCCAAAATTGTGCACTGGTGGCTGAGAGGTGGCAGGGCCCAAAAGGATTGGGGCCCACTGTTTGACACTGAAGGGTTGTTAAAGGGCCTGGTTGGCCCGAAACGTTGCCTGTTTGTATGATGTGGTCTTAATACATTTTTGGTGCACTTTTGCAATTTAACACAGTGTGCTGCTGGTTTCCTTTTTGCTTTTGACACTGAAGTGTTGTAAAATAGTTAGTGCTCAGCACATATTAATGACAATTTAGTGAGTGATAGACTCTGTCACAGAACATTACGAGAAGTAGTAGGGTTAACACTACCCATTTTATACTTGCCGAGTGTAGTACCCCAGTTAAAAGGGAACCAGGGTGATTCTTTCTTGCCTGTATGTCGTTCACTTTGGGCACCGCAGCATTTGGAAGGGTTCGACCTGTCGTTGAGGCTCTACTTTGTGTTGTATTCTACCTAATTTGAGCTCTGCATTGTTGTCACTTCTGCTATAAAAATATTACACTATAACAAGGACTTTAAAGGATAACCTGGCATAATTGTTCTGCCATGTGTGGGTCATTGCACTGGTTATTGGATCACACACTAAGGACCAACACAGGTCTGAATGAGCTGCCAGGAATTAATGCTAAGGAACCACACATCGAAGACAACTGGTTCCAGGTGCCTTAGCTAGGAGGAGTTAAAGAGCACCTTAAAATCACAGAGGGGCCATTTATTCTTAGTTTCTTGGTATGAAGCCTTGTTGCTTATGCCTTGTGCAGACTAAATGGCTGATTAACCAGTCAGCAGATGCATTTTTAATGGCTTTCTTAATTTGAGGTTTTTCACGCATTTTTAAACAATTATCAATGTTTTTTACATCTAATTTCTTCTAACAAAGTGTTGATTATCCAAGCTTTTGAATTCTGTAAGGCTGCCTTGATCTTGTTTACTGGATTAATGACACTCTGTACTGTGGTTACAGACTCTGTTTGGATTTGCAGACCAAATATTGCTGTATCTACAAACATTATTCATGGGTTCCAGCCAAGCATGTCTCCTTTTACTCAGCCTCAGATTAATGTAATGGTCAGAGTAAGCTGGGAAGTGCTGTCTGTGCCTCATCTGTGTCCTCGTTTTGCTGCCTGTACATGCAATTGCAATGGAAAGCAGTATTTGTTTATCCCTTTCTGTTCTCTGATTCCGACTCTCAAAACAGTGAAGCAGAATTCAGTTCTCAACCATCAGATCTGATAATCATCTGGCTTTTGCTACATTATTTCAGGAGAAAGACACTGCTTTTAATAAAAATTATATTGACAAATAATTTCAAAACCATTGACATTTTGAAATAAATGTAAGTGCTACAGATACTTGGGGTACCTTTCCCAGCTACTCTCAAGGGTAGAACACTGATAGATGTGGCTCCTTAACTGATCTGTACCCTTGCAGAAATAATGTAGGAAGGGTTTCCAAGCTGAACCACAGAAACTTTATACCAGGATCCCCAAGCAGTATCTCATGAGCAACATGTTGCTCACCAATACCTTGAATGTTGCACCCATTGGCCTCCAAGCAGGTGCTTAATTTAAAATTCTTAGCTTGGAAGAAAGTTTTGGAAGCATGGAGGCCATGTGTACTGCCAAACAGAGCCACCTGTGGGCTGCTAGTCCATACAGTGGCTACCAAATAGTCAATAACAGCCATTATTTGGCATCTCAAGGGACCTTTTTCCTGCTTGTGTTGCTCTTTTACATTTAAATGTAGCTCATAGATGTAAGAGGCTGGGGATCCCACTACATACATAAACTTGGGCACCACTGGTTCTTACCAAGGAACAGTAGATGTACAGAAGCTAGACCAAAAGAGAGAGTATTTCATTTGTACACCAAATAGACATCACATTATACACTGGGTTCACAGTGGGTATTACTTACACCACAGCTTTCTGCTCCCAGTGCACCAAATGCCTTAAATTGTGCTACAACAGATTACACTAATATTCCTACCCCCTTGAGTCCCTACAACTTGGCAAGTGCCACTTGGGGAGCGAACACAATTATGTCCTCAGTTGAGCACAATAGAAACATCTCTTTTACTAGCGCACACTGTCTTACTATCTAACATTCCTAGATCATTATATAGGCCACCTGTACTATTTTCAACTCATTCATGAAGCTCCTTGTTCATAACTTCACAAACGCCTTTGTTTTCTTAGGGCTGAATCTTCTTACTTAGACCTCCTGACTCAGGTTTTCCAACAATAGTCACCCCTCTAACGATTGAATCCCAAAAATAAAGAACCATGTCTTTACTTCCAGAGAACATGAACAACAATGAGTCTTTGGAAGCTCAACCCCTTCTCTAGACCTTAAGTAAACTTCTTTACACTAGGTGATGGTTGATTCCTTTCATCTCATACATAATGTTTATTGGAAATTTGCTTGGACTTATTTTGGGTGGAGATCCACTTTAAACAATATATTTTTTACAGGCTTCTGACATACCTGCTGCTATCATTCCCAGTAGAGTCTGGGCCCACAGTAGATTGGAAGCTTCTACTTTATATGAATATTATTA
This sequence comes from Xenopus petersii, assembly GCA_038501925.1. Classification (NCBI taxonomy): domain Eukaryota; kingdom Metazoa; phylum Chordata; class Amphibia; order Anura; family Pipidae; genus Xenopus; species Xenopus petersii. Next base: position 134,474,730 of record CM076678.1, on the reverse strand, counting down.
ATAAATAATAAAATAATAAAATATGTTCCTGCTGGGCCCACAGCAATTGAAGACAACTCTGTTTCAGAAAGTTTGCTCTGACAATAAAACTGGTTAAAAGCATTTTTATTGAAGCATCATTTTATCCAATGTCTTGTCAGTTAAATTAATCACACAAAATTGATCTTTAATATAGGAGAGTAAACAAAACAAGCACCTTTCAATTACTTTTTGTTTGTTTGTCCAGATAGATATATAGGATTTAAGAGACGTCAATGAAAGCACAGGTCCCAGAGCTAACACATTTTTAAGGCTTGTCGTGTACAGAGCAAATACATTTCTTTTCTTTGCACTGAGCAAATTGATGATGTGTTGTCATCTCCCAGGTGATTCATGTCTAAAAGATCATTAATGAAAAATAAGTGAAGTGTCAGCTTGCAAAGAAAGTAGAAACCATTCTGCTCTACAAATAGATTGGCACGGACCAATGTGCTTCTCTTGGAAGGAATTTATAAAGTGGATAACTTTTGTGAAGAACAGTCCATATTACAACATATGTTCAGGTCTGGAGGCCGACCTATAAAGATTCAAATGCTTCAAAGGGGTGTCGTGGGATAATATGCTATTCCTAGTCATCTTGTATTCACTGTATAACTTGATTTCATGTGGGTGATTTATGTGTTACAGAAGACAATGATGAAATTAGTTGGTTAGCAGCCCTTTAAAGGGCATGTAAAGGCAAAAAATAAAATCCCATTTTTACTTTCTTTAATGAAAAAGAAACCTATCTCCGATATACTTTAATTAAAAAATGTGTACCGTTTTTATAAGAAGCCTGACTGTATGCAGTGAAATTCTCCCTTCATTTACTGCTGTGGATAGGAATTGTCAGACGGTCCCTAACTGCTGAGCAGGGAAACAATCATACTTATGAACAGTAGGGGGAGCCCCCGCCTTACTTCCCAGCCATGCAGAACTCAAGCAGCTTTGTTTATGACGATCCCTAAGCAGCCCAGACCACACTGAGCATGTGCACAGTCTTAGTCTTGCAAAGATGTTTAACAAAGTTACAAGATGGTGACCCTCTGTAGCCAACATTGAAATCATAAATTATTTGTTTGATTAGGCTTGTGGTGCAGTAAGTTCATGTTTATATTTAGTATACAAAATACAGCATTTCTAGCCTTATTCTATTTTAGACTTTACATGCCCTTTAAAGCACTGTTGTCTACTGAATCCAACATTTTTCAATATGGACCCACCCCCTACTGTAAGTATTTCCTGCCATACCTTGTCTTCTTCTTCATAAGTTCATAAAAAGTCAATGGATCATTTTTGGAGTATGATCCAAAAGGGTTGTGTGTCTGCAAGTTCTTGAGAGACAGAGGAAGCAACTGGCACAATCAGCCATGAAACCCATGGACAGGAACTATATAACTATATTTTACAATTGTAGGGAGGCCTAGAAATCAAGATCCCTCCTATTAAGGCCATTTGAACTCTCATGGAACCATCAGCTCCACTGGATTTGTGTAAAAGTAACATCAAGGACTGCAATGTACCAGCCTATCTGTGGATTGGCTACACCAATGTACCAATGTACCAGCTTATCTGTGGATAGGCTAGGGGCTATTGATGGGCGAATTTATTCGCCTGGCGTGAATTCGCATCGAATCTCGCCACGCCGGCGAATAAATTTGCGAAATTGCTGTGAAAATATATCAAAATATATTGACGCCAGCAACAATTCTAGTCGCCTATTGACTTTAATGGGCGTCAGAATTGTTGCCTGCGTCATTGTCGGCGGCATCAGAATTGTCATCTGTGTCAAAATTCGCATTGCTATAATTTTTCGCTATTTCACAAATTTCGCCCATCACTACTAGGGGCCTATGTATCATGCTGTGTAAAAAGTGGAGTGAAACATTATTGGTGATGTTGCCCAAAGCAACCAATCAGCAATTAGATTTCAACAGTTGAAAAACAAAAGCAGATATCTGACTGGTTGGTAAGAGCAACATCACTGATAATCTTCCATGCCACTTTTTACACAGCATGATAAATAGGCCCCTTCTCCTCTGATGGAACACTCTAGGTACATTCTGCCAGTTGGTGGTGCTAACTGTTGTGAATGTATGCTTTGAAATGGTACCAACATCTTGTGCTAATTCCTGAATAACAGGGAATCAACCAGAAACCTTAACACAAGATCCAACATACAACCTTGTCCTCTCTTTGCCATTTTCTTCCCTTCTCCAGTTATAATGTTATTCTTTCTTTTGTGCTTTCTTCTGTGATTTCTTCTTCTCTCCTATTCTTTCTATCACTGTTAATTCTTAGGCAAATGTCACATGTGGCTTTTTCTCCTCTAGTGTAAATAGAGAAAACAGCATCTGTGACACTAAACTTGTATTTCCTCACCTTCTGTATGTCTGAGCTCCTTACGTTTTGTAACTCTACTTGCTCATCTCCATCCCATTTGTCCTGCCTGCTTAGGTCTCTTCTTCCTTTCCAATTCACCTGTTCCCCATCAGTTTTAACTCTCCAGCCTGCAGCTTTCCTCAAGGGAACAGCTAATATACAGGTATGCAAGGAATATTAAATGAAATAATTAAATTATTACAGGGTCATTAAAAACTGTGCTGTTGACTGTCCATTAAGTCACATGGAATCCATAATGTCCATCTAGCACTGTGCCCTAAATATGCTTCTGATGGTGGCCTTTTTGGGAGCACACAATGCTGTAATTGGTTTTATAACTGAATGAGCTTCACTGTTCAGCCTTCATCTTTTGTCAAAGTTTCTGCTTATTTAACTTGGAAAAACAATAAAAATCATTTCGAACGAGAATGCTGTAATTGGACAAAAGGTCCAATTTTAAAACACACCATACCCTATATTACTGAAGTTATATAGGTTATGGGGTGGGGTATCCATTGTGATTATGGGAAATTTAGGTCAGCTGCTTCACTCTACTAGTAGGTCAAATGGAATGAGTTCTTGATTATTTTGGGTAAATGTGCTCTTGAGCAAAAACTCATAGGTTTTATCCTGTGTGAAAGAAAGGTAACTTACTAAATAATCTTTATTATTGGGGCGATATAAAGGACTTTTACTCTAAAACTTGTCATTATCAATATATTATTCAAAAGCAGAACAGAATTCATTTGAATTGACACTTGGTTACCATTACCATATGATGGATACATTTTCTTGATTTTTGATGTTAGGGTTGTTAGAGATGCTAGACATATATAAGTTGCATCAGCAAAATATAGCGGAAACTAAAACAATGTAAAAATATTTAACGGAATAAAAATGTACAAAAATAAATATATGTTAGTATTCCAGTAATCCATACAAAAATGGGCTGTTACTGGGCAAGAATACCCAACAACTGAGTACTGCTGGTTAAAAATGCCTTTCGGGAAATCTTCACTTACAGTAGATGCTCAGTGGTACTTGCCTATTTCCTATGCCACTGATACTCTTGCGGAAGCCTAATAATGCACCACAGTTAAGTTAATTCTAACGATGAGTAGAGGAAGTTAAGTCCATCTCTAGAATGGCACAAGACTTAGGTGCGGGCTACTTTGCACATCATTTACAATGAACTAGAGATGAATCCTTTATGCCAAAACCCAGGAACTTGGATTTAAATCCTCCATGATGTTTGGTCAGTTTGCTCCTCTGGATTGGCTGCACGGGTCACACAGAGGCTGAGATTTTTCCAACACGTAAGACTTTCCAGCGAGTGTCTGATCACAACCAATACAAGAGAAATGATGTTGGTGCCAGAAACTGCTGTCTATCTGCTCATAATCCTCTGAGAAGATGATCTGCAGAACCAAAGAATTACGTTAATTAAATTGGAAATTGTCTTGGTGGGGTTCTTATAAAGCTACCAAGATCCATTGAATACAATGACCACACATTGGAATAAACATTAACTTTGAGGGAACCTTTCACACTGTGAGCACATTTTTCCCAAGTAAATTCATTGTCAAATAATAAATACCCAACCTCAAGAAACATTCTGTGGAATGTATCATGCAAGATGCAATAGAAAAAATTGAGAAGAATCTCATAATTCTATTATTTGGGTTTGTGCAAGACCTCATTACACCTGGAACAAGAATAACCATCACATACAATGAAACTGTTATTGGTCCTGCTACATGACCATGCAATTGGCAGGTGCACTTTAAGGTGGAGACCTCCAATGATGGCACAGAATGATGGAAAGGCAATATAGTGCAATTCTTGTGAAGGCATGTTCACTACTTTGGAAAGCCTGTGCCATCCAGGACCACAGTTAAGGTAAGTCCTAGAAAGATATCTAAACAGAAAAGACTAAAATATCTTCAAGCAACATCTCTATTTTGCAGTCCTCACCTGGTCACATCCTGCACACCGAGGCCTCTCGCTATCACAATAATGGCGTCCGCACCAGAGAGAGTTGTTCTTCCAGAAATAGATCAGGTTCACCAGGGGCTCCCTGCATTGGCAGCACACAAAGCAGGCAGGGTGCCACTGCTTGTCAAGGCCAGCACGTTCAGCATAAACTGCAGGGGCATCTCTTGACAGAGGCTGCTGGCAAATCTCACAGAACTACGGGGGAAGAAAGGAAAAAGCTTTAATTCCCTTCTGCAGTGGAATGGATTGTATTCATTACAGCTGCACATGGAAAGGGGCTCCCTCAGCAGTGTTCAAAGGGTCTCCCAGCCCAGTGCTACAGCCAACTGACTCTACAGGAGGCACATTTTGTGCTTCATTTTTAGCATTAATGTACTGTTTTAAATCTATATATCATAATGTGTGGTTGCAGCCGGCTCTATGGTACTTAATAACGTGTACTCGACACTCTTTGTTCTGTGCTTTTTATCAAACTCTCAGGTTTCTCTATGCACCCTCCTGCCATCCAAGGAACTACAATAGCGACAGCTGCAGGGTGTGGGCACTGCAAATGAGCATTCCTAACAGATAGCACTATACTGCTAATAACTGCTGTTTAAAGGGGAAAATCTACCTTAAAATTGTAGCCTTAGACATTTGAGACCATGCAGTCCCTAACAGCCCCCAGTTTCAGAGGAGCTGACAGTTAAAATCCCACATATATTCACACACTAGAGCCAATGTCGAGAGGAGTCTATTAAATCTGCTAGTATGTTTTGGGCAACAGTGGGGTCACTCCAAGACTCAGACTAAAATTTTAAATTGCAACTCGGTTGCTAGGGTTTTTATGTTTTTTGTGATCCTTGTTACCTTTCAGTTTTCTTTCTGCTCAAGCTATAGATATAATAATATATTCATTTTCAACAATAAAAAGTTTAAAGTAATAAAATAATAATAATAAAGGAGACCAATTGCAAACAGGCTTGCAACATCACCGTTGGACTCCAACTCTTTTTATATTTACACCATATATCTCTATTTACTTACATAATCTTTCTTCTCAAGGGCTTCCTTAGTAGTTCCATTTGCTTCTTTACTTTTGCTGCCATCTTTTTCCATTTCTTGCTTTGCACTACAAGGCAGAGCCACTTCAGCAACTCCGAGCGCCTGCTCCTTGTACCTCTTCACAAAGTCTTCCATTGCAGTTCTCTCCCTTTCCGATAGCCCTTGGCAAAAATCTGGGTTATGATCATAAGGGGGTAACTGCCTCAAGAGCTGCAAGCGGCGATAATGTGCTCCTTCTGTACCTGCGACTGGCTGCATATTCTTAGGAATTAGTTCCATGTACTGCATGGCCTGCAAAAAAAAACTTTGTTTTAAGATGGTGGAGTTCACTTGCAATGACAGTGTCCATCAGTTAAATAATATAGGTACAAAATAAGACAGAGACAGAGCAATCAACATTTAAAGCATGTTTAGTCTGGGTCTCTGATTGCCCCCCATTTATATAAAGCTAAACACCAGCCATGTAGATTTCCCCTAAGACAAATTATAGAGCCAGGGAAAACCACCACTTTTTGTTTTTGTCTTTCAGTACCATGGAAAGGACTTTGGGTTGCCTGCTACACAACTTTGTCCCTACTAGTGCTCATGAAATCCTCATTCCCAAGAGCACCCATGTAAACAAGTTGAGATGGAGAAAGGAACAGGCCAAAAAGCCAGGGTAGACAGCATACCTACTAGGACAGAGCATTGGCAACAATCTAAGTTAAGGAATCTAAAAAGAGGGTCAGGACCCTTGGATATTTCCTTCCATTAGATTATTTTAAAGGTGTCGAGTAAATTACCATTCAGCCTAAACATTATGTGCTATATCTTTCTAAGACCCTCATCAATCTTTTTAAGTACCCTAGAGGGAAGATACAGCCTGCACATGCTACAGTATATGTACACCTTTAAGAGGTTGGTTACCCAGTTATGTGTATATAGTATATAGAAAGTGCCTCTGATATATTTTCATTGATTTATTTACCAGTTTCTGGTTAAGTCCAGGGGGTGCCCAATCATAAGTGACAGTAAGGAAGGTGGGATCCTTTCCAGAGGTTATAGGGTTGGTGATGATCATGCGGTTTCTTTTGTAGACACGTGCACCTTCTACCCCTTTCATCCGTGCGGTCAGCCCTGAGTAGCGAGAGTCTGAAAGCAGCTGTCCTATTCGGCAATCCTCTTCTAAGTCGGAGGGCAAAGAATGCTCTTCACGGGGGCACTGGCAGCTCCCACATTGTTTTCTGCAATGAAAACTGTGTGTTAGAGGCTCTGCCTGTTTCATTATAAGATCAGTTTTTAACAAAGGCCTGTTTTTCCATTTTGTTATTTTTCTAGCTTTAATGCAATTAGTCCTACAGTTTCCATATCTATCTAGCCTGACTTGAAATGGCTGTAATTGTTGGCAAGATATTCTCACTGCTTTCTTCTGCCACAGCATGGCTTCTGACTTCTTTCAAGGACATTTTAACTTTAACTAATACTTTAATTTTCAGGAAGAAACGGTGAGAAGCCTTCTTATAACTGAGGGTATTCACGTGCCTTGTGCAATATTCATATAATTTCCTAAAAATAAGTTATACTGTAACTGCTCCTCATGGAATCACTGGATGCTGTGCAGCCAGCCATAAATCCAGAGCTGCAGGTTGGACATTACTGATTCATCAAATGCTCACTATTATATTATAACCCCAGCCTCCATGCATTGTCATAGTTACATAGTTAAATTAAATTGGGTTGAAAAAAGACAAAGTCCATCAAGTTCAACCCCTCCAAATGAAAACCCAGCATCCATACACACCCCTCTCTACTTTTAATTCAATTCTATATACCCATACCCATACTAACTATAGAGCTTAGTATCACAATAGCCTTTGATATTATGTCTGTCCAAAAAATCATCCAAGCCATTCTTATAGTCATTAACTGAATCAGCATCATAACATCAGCCGGCAGTGCATTCCACAACCTCACTGTCCTGACTGTGAAGAACCCCCTACGTTGCTTCAAATGAAAGTTCTTTTCTTCTAGTCTAAAGGGGAGGCCTCTGGTACGGTGATCCACTTTATAGGTAAAAAGGTCCCCTGTTATTTGTCTATAATGTCCTCTAATGTACTTGTAAAGTGTAATCATGTCCCCTCGCAAGCGCCTTTTTTTCCAGAGAAAACAACCTCAACCTTGACAGTCTACCCTCATAATTTAAGTCTTCCATCCCTCTAACCAATTTAGTTGCACGTCTCTGCACTCTCTCCAGCTCATTTATATCCCTCTTAAGGACTGGAGTCCAAAACTGCACTGCATACTCCAGATGAGGCCTCACCAGGGACCTATAAAGAGGCATAATTATGTTTTCATCCCTTGAGTTAATGCCCTTTTTTATGCAAGACAGAACTTTATTTGCTTTAGTAGCCACAGAATGACACTGCCCAGAATTAGACAAGTTGTTATCTACAAAGACCCCTAGATCCTTCTCATTTAAGGAAACTCCCAACACACTGCCATTTAGTGTATAACTTGCATTTATATTATTTTTGCCAAAGTGCATAACCTTGCATTTATCATCATTGAACCTCATTTTCCAATTTTCTGCCCAGTTTTCCAGTTTAGACAAATCACTCTGCAAAGTGGCAGCATCCTGCATGGAACCTATAGTTCTGCTCAATTTAGTATCATCTGCAAAAATAGAAACAGTACTTTCAATGCCCACTAGGGATGTAGCGAACTGTTCGCCGGCGAACTAGTTCGCGCGAACTTCGACTGTTCGCGTCCGCCGAATGTTCGCGAACGTCGCGCGACGTTCGCCAATTGGTGTTCGCGTTCGATTCGAAGTAAAATTTCGTTCGACCATTCGACCATTCGACCGTTCGATCGCTAAAATCGAACGATTTCCATTCGTTCGAACGATTATAAGCATTCGATTGAATTAAAATCATTCGATCGAATAGCTTCGATCGTTCGATTCGAACGAAAATCGTTCGATCGTACGAATAAAATCCTTCGATCGTTCGATCGAACGATTTTATCGAGCGTTCGAAGTTCGCGAACTGTTCGCGAACTGTTCGCTTTTTTGCCGGTGTTCGCGAACGGCGTTCGCGAACATCAAATCGGCAGTTCGCTACATCACTAATGCCCACCTCCAGGTCATTAATAAACAAGTTGAAAAGCAAGGGACCTAGTACAGAGCCCTGCGGTACTCCACAAACAACACTGGTCCAATTAGAAAATGTTCCATTTACCACCACTCTTTGTAGTCTATCTTTTAGCCAGTTCTCTATCCAGGTACAAATACTATGTTCCAGGCCAACATTCCTTAATTTAACCAGTAACCTTTTGTGTGGCACTGTATCAAATGCTTTAGCAAAATCTAAGTAAATCACATCAACTGCCATCCCAGAGTCGAGGTCTCTACTTACATTCTCATAAAAAGAAATTAAGTTAGTCTGGCAAGATCTATTACGCATAAAACCATGCTGGCACAAACTCATAGTATTATGAATTGCTATGAAGTCCAGTATCTTATCCTTTATTAACCCTTCGAAAAGATTTCCTACCACTGATGTCAGATGAACTGGCCTATAGTTTTGAGGCTGAGAACGGGATCCTTTTTTGAATAGAGGCACCACATTAGCAATTCGCCAGTCTCTCGGCACTATGCCAGATCTCAATGAATCCTGAAAAATTAAGTAAAGAGGTTTGGCAATCACAGAGCTAAGCTCGCTAATTACCTCATGTCATGTCCTAATTGATATTTTTTTGGGGGGGAGGTCACCAGTAGAAGGCTTTCCAATGGAGAACCTATAATTATATATGAATGTAGAGCAGTCAGCTAAGCCAAATAAGATATTTTATATTCTGCACCTTGGTCTACACTTGTACAGGTTTATCTGTGTCTCTTGGTTCTTAAAATGAGAATAAAATACAAATATAGAACTGTCAGCTCATACAGTATATTATTGCAGGGACTACTGTCATGGATCTGACAATAGTCCAAGCATATATTTTTGATAAAGACAGTGAGGTTGCTCAACTTACTCATTAAAAACAAATATGATATCAGTAAGGCTATGACCTTCATTTGGGTCAGGATCCCCGTGGGCCAGGGATTATAGAAGCTTTAGACAGTGAGGAATAAATATAAATTATGACCTTTTGTTTCTCTCCAAAGATTGCTAAAAGAACCACCTACTCTATCGCTTTTGGCATGTGCCAATGTGTGATCAGTGGAGAGATGTTCTCTGGCTTAGATAGTCTAAGCCTTTAGGCTCAACATGTGTCCAAAGCTTTTACACTTATCCCAAATAACCCGGCTCAGGTCACACGCTGACATTGACTATAAATTTCCCCTCCTCTTGATCTGTTGCCCTCATTGGAGCCCTTGAAATATACTGAGCTGTTTCTGTGCTTCAGTTAGTTATATCTGTAGACTTCTCAGCCCCGATTCTCCTATTGCTCATTAGTTTTTATGTCTGTAGAATTATCATTTGCATTGGACCCGTGCTCAGCGGAGCAGTAGGATACCCAGACAGCTGGCTCTGGAAACCTACGGATTAAAAGACTGGGATAGATAACAAGTCAATACATTTTTCTTGCTTTCTACCGTTACTTATGCGCTGGATATGGTTCATAAATTGCTTCATTATTGTGCTGTATGATTGATACTCTGTATCCAGATGCTGTGCAGATTCACATCAGGAGTATTTATATTCACCCGCGCTAGGCTTTGGCTCCAGTATTGCTACTGAGTGTCATCATTAATAATGCAGAAGGAACCCGCTGAAGTAGAAAATGGATTGCTCCATTAATTTGTCATCTTTTAGCATATTCTTAGATTGTTTTCAGTGTATTACTCCTGCTATTATTCTTTGTTAGCTTGCTTCAGTAATTACATTTGGTCAGTTAGGCTTTGGCAGTGCCGTCGTGCTCCTTCTGGTTTATTTGAACTTTTAAATTAAGGGGGCAGCTCACCTTTGAATTAACTATTATAATGTTGCAGAATCCAAAAGGAAGAGTAGATAAGCACAAAAGTTAATTCAAATGGCACAAAAATTATACATGAGAGCCAGGGCTGCCTTACTGTAGGCCAAGAGATTGCCGTGGCTCCATCGATTCCTTTATGGGACATATTTATTTTAAAATAATCCAGCCCATTATACATATGTGGTTTAGAAATAATCACTTATTATTACATTTATGAATACAACTGCCCTAAATCACACAAGTGAAATTCAGCAGAGATCTGTCAATTTTGAAGAGAAGCTTCAAACATCTTGTGCCGAAACCTTACCTCCAAGAGTGAGGCTGGTACCCCGAGCAGCTTCCCTTGCACCTCTTACATGGAGCCCCTTTTCCTGGTGGGTGTTGCCCCACCGACATCTGGAAGAGAAAGAACACACAGCTTAGAAATGCTAGAAATCTGGTTATAATGATGCCTTTTTAACAAGAACACATGATCTATTTTTGCTCATAGGTAGGTAAAGTCATTGACCAGTTAGCGAGGTACAATATAACTGCCTTTAGGTTGCCTTGTAGCTTTGTGAACCCAAGGGTGTCATGGGCTGCAGGTCTCTGCATTTTGGAATGTAGAAGGGGAAACAGGACCAGGGAAGAATGGGCACCACTTCAATGCAGAAAGGTAGAGGAGCCCAATCTGATGGGACAAAAATATATTGACAGCATCCAACGACTCCCAACAGTACAATACTTGAATTGCAGAAACATGCATAAAATAATTGTACAGGTATGGGACCTGTTATCCAGAATGCATATCTTAAGTCTACTAGAATATCATATAAACATTAAATAAACACAATAGGCAGGTTTTGTTTCCAATAAGGAGTAATTACATCTCATTTTTCGGATTAAGTACAAGCTACTGTTTTATCATTCCAGAGAAAAAGAAAATTATTTTTAAAAATTTGGAATAGTTGGAAAAAATGGAGTATATGGGAGATGGCCTTTCTGTAATTCAGAGCTTTCTGGATAATGGATCCCAAACCTGTATCAAAATAGGGACCCCTGGCACAAAAGGAAGACTGGGGCTTCAATATGGGGAAAAATGCTGCTGAATGCTCGGGACCTGGGGTTTTCTGGTTAACAGATCTTTCTGTAATTTGGATCTTCACACCTTAAGTCTACCAGAAAATCATGTAAGCATTAAATAAACACTATAGGCTGTCTTTGCTTCCAATAAGGAATCATTATATCTTAGTCGGGATCCAGTAAGAGGTACTGTTTTATTAGGAAAAGGAAATCATTTTAAAAAATTTGAGTTATTTGATTATAATGAAGTCTATGGGAGATGGCCTTTCTATTATTCAGAACTTTCTGGATAATGGATTTCTGGATAATGGATCCCATACCTGTATAAGTTTTACTCTGTAATTGCTTATAAAGAGGTGACTCACTGTCGGCTTCTGCTTACTGTCAGAATCTTCAACCCTCCATTTTTCAAGAAGCCCGCTATCAAAATGACTTTCTGTAAGTTTCCCCTCAAAACAGTAAAACTGAGTTAAACCAACTAAGAATCCTGCGCTATGAATAAACTCCATTCTGGAAGGACTTATGTCACCGCCAGTCTATTTTAAAACTGTGAACAGTTATTACGTGCCCACAGCGTGGCATAAGCATGTGCTAATCCACCTCACCTGTCTCCCATTGGAACTGAGGTGCCATGTTGAGAATTCATTGTGTTGTATGGAAGATATTCCGGCCCTGAGGGAGTTCACTTGAGTACAATGCACAGTTAGGCCTCCCGAAGGGTTTAGTCTACAGCTGAGATATGTTCTATCATGCATTCCACGTGCCTGTCATTTCTATGACACTAGACAAAAATAGGCTTTGGCAGAACAACTGAGGCCCTTGTGACAACCAGAGAATATTGGGCATGGTGAACTTCTCTCGCCTTCTTTCTACATTCTTAAATAGACTTCCTAGCCTGAATACATTTCACTCATCACACACCTGAGGCTTTCCCTAGATTTAGGAATTAGAATAGAGATTTTGGTTGGTACTCTGTGCTGTTCAACTGGGGTGTAGCACTCCCCCCCCAAGAGATGTCTATTGCCCCAAACATGTAGTACAGTGAATAACTGCCCTACTAGATGAAAACCATTGGACATCACTGCAAGAATAGTACAGTATACAGGTATGACTTCCGTTATCCAGAAACCCATTATCCAGAAGGCCATCTTCCCTAGACTTCATTTAATCCAAATAATCCAAATTATAATAATAAAACTGTAGCTTGTACTTGAGGCCAACTAAGATATAATTAATCCTTATTGGTGGCAAAACCAGCCTATTGGGTTTATTTAATGTTCACAAGATTTTCCAGTAGATAAAGTATAGAGAGACAATTTATGGAAATATCCATTATCAGGAAAATCCCAGGCCCCAAGTATTCTGGATAACAAGCCCCATACCTGTATTTATGTTAATCAGTGTCAGAATCAAATGAAAGAGTTCTGCCTATTTCAGTTTGTGGGTGATACCCTTGCATATTGCTTTAAAGGGATCTAAATTGAAGTTGCTTTACTCAAATTTTGTTGAACCATAAGCTCCAGCATTTGAGGGGGTTAAAGCATGCTTGGAGCTGTAGTCCAGCAACATCAGTCAACAAAACATTTCTCCAGCCCTCCAGGGTCAGAGGCCCACTGAATACCCCTCTAAAGAGAATCCCACCTAATAAATGTAAAGCTGGCTCTGTGTTCTTCGTCTAGCAGCTGGAGATGGAAACATTAAGCACGGGTTTTCTGGCACTGAATAACTAAACAGCCGTACAGTATGTTCTCCCTCCTCAAGACATTGTAATTGGCCCAGTTACTTCTGTATATGAGATAATTGCCTGATGCAATACAGCACCTTGGTAATCAGGATTATCATTGTGAATATTCTTGCAATTCTTGTTTGGGCTACAAATGTTGGAGAGAACCCCCTTCATACAGTTTATCTCCTTCAAACAGGTTTTATAGGAGACTATTATTTATATCATCCCTCCTATGGGCAACGGAGACCCCTTAAAATGTTGAATTGGTTATGGCTCAATAAATGGATAAAGCCACCAGAAAGTTAATTGGTGTGTGCAGCTCCTATTTTCTTCATTTATTGAAATGAGCAAGGCGTCAAGGGTGTAGCAACATCTAATATTACCACACAAGTTAGTGTGGAGAGTGAGGCCTGTTGGATAAAGTAATCCTTGTAGGTATGAACAGAAGTGGACACCAAAAAACCTTTCATCCTGGGATGGTGCTAAACCATTTTATATGATAACAGGTTCTCCTGCCTGTCAATATTATTTGGAAGACATCCTTACTTAAAGCCTTTAGTTTGGGGATGAGTTTAGAGCAATGTGGGGGTAGAAGTTCAAATCTTGATTATCCTTCACATGCAGTATGAATATTTTATCCCTACAGCCAGGAACTTACAGGTAGTGTTACATGTTTCCCTTGGGAAGGAACAGTGTGAAAACATGGGACTATACTAGTTATAGTACTGAGGCTAATTGTTGTGCATCCAAGGCTACGCCATGGACTGTAGTTGGCACTGTGTATAGCAAAACCAAGATACAGAATGCTAAATAATGGGTGTCGGACCTCAGGTGCTACTAATATCTGTAAACCCAGGGGTAACACTATTCATTGTATGGCCAATGCAGTGGCACTGTGGCCAAGATGTCTCTTGACCTGAACCTAAATATGATTAGTGTGTTTCTGTTGATCTGAGCAGGAGGGCATGTATAACATGTTTATACCCTTTAATATAACAAAGCATGTCTTTATATAGATACACGGGTCAAGTGCTTGGTGGTCTCACCAAGTGTGTTGATTCTGTGCTGAGTGAGGGCTGTCCAGCATATCAGCACCACTATCATACACAACAGCAGATTAGTGCTAAGAGCTCAGTTCCATCTGACATAGCTCACGGCCCTTTAAAAATAAACAATAGCTTCAAAGATCAAAGCCAACTATGTGTCATGGACATAGACAGCTGCTTCCCTCTGACCTCATATAAAGTTCCTGAGAGCCTGAAGTCAAGTCTCTTGGGCCACACGTAACAACTCTACCGGATGTGTATCAGTCACAAATCGATCCCTATTATGTGTTTTTGCACAATGCAGACCATGTTCACAAAATGAGAGCAAAGTGTTATTTCAGAAATTACAGTACTTTGTTTTTAAGATAATGTCAAAATTAGCAGTTTCTCTGTCTGCAAGGAACCACCCTTGCTGCCTCCTATTCCACAATGGAACTCCCTTTCAATAGGAGGCAGTCAAGGAGGAGAGTGACCCTTTTTGAAGATACCAACAGAAGGCTTTCCATTGGAGAACCAACTATTCACACTGGGATTACTCCTCTCACAACCAACCCTCGTCTGCTCCTAAGCAGAGGTATGAACCTAGGGTCCTAGCCCTGCCCACTGTTACGCCCAAGGCAGATGCCTCCACTGCCTACCCCAATTTACAGCCCTGAGAGATGGACTCAGTCTGAAGTCCAGTTAGGGTGAACATTTGTTCATCCTGATACACCCAGCTTGAAACTGGTATATTTAGGAGAGCAAATGGCTATTCTAAAAACTTAGATATTCTTGGAACTATGGCAAACTGGATGATACACTAATACTTTGGTCATTCCTTGACCAAAGGTTGGACCTTCAAGGGGGATTTGATCTGAAAAAGCTTGATGAACACTGAACAGGGGGTTGTTTCAATGCATGGATTTTTTTCATGAGCTGCTGCTGAGCTCTAACATCACATAGAAAAGGATGATGTTCAACAGCTCAGCCAGTGCAGGGCCTAGGGTTGCCTACGACACCCAGCAAATTATCTACCAGTCCCACCCCTGCTCCCGTAGGGAACGAGCATGCGCATTCTCAGTCACAGCACAGGGGGCTACCCGGTTATTACAAACATGTACCTCTGATGTGGGGGTGGGGGCACAAGGGCCCACAGTAGGGGTAGGAAGATTGAAGAGGTACATGCCTGGCACCCTCCGACCGCTGCTCCCTAGGCACATGCCTCTTCTGTCTACCCCTAGTTCTGACCCTGATCTCAGCTCAAATCTTCATTATTCTTTGCCCATGAGAGTTAGTTTGGGTGGTTTGTGGCATTCCTCTGGTAAAGAAAAAAGAAAACCCCCCAAATTTGCTTACATCCTCTATAAATAACATCACCCTACATTGTAGGATGATATCAAACTAATTGGGTATTGGTATAGAACTTCATTAAACACAAATTCAATCGGAGCATTTATGTGTACAATAGCCCTTGAAACACAGCAATAAGTAGTGCTCACAACAGAAGGAAACATATAAGATCCTAACTGTGCCGTTTATAAGCACATTTTTTGCTTGAAAGCTTTTTGAGAAAAATAACTTTTTAAATTTATGTACAGTATGTATAACTTAATTATAAAGTGCTGCAAGGACACCCAGTGCCGTACAATATATAGACGAACACATACGGAGGACAAGTGACATAGTAAAAACAGTAAATATCTATAAGTACAAGAGCTTAATGCCAAGTACCCTCTACCCTGTAGAGCTAATCATAGTAAATACCGAACCTAAGCACAGATCTTGCTCTCTTTGCTTCAAGCACAGTTTATATCTCGTTATTTTTCAATACCAACTTTTGGTCTTTAGACTGAGACAGTCGAGAGTTTGAGGCACAGCACAAGGGCGGTGCTCGCAAGAAGCCAAACAATGTGCACAGGTCAGCGTTCTCTTTTTCTGCATGAACTCCTTTCCATGAAAGTATCATCTGAACCTTTAGATCATGTTCAATTTTCACTTCTTCCCCCTTGACATCTGAAATCAACATGTGCTACAGTTTAATATAATAACGTCTTGCCAAACGCCCAAAAACCGATCTCTCCTCTTCCATCTTAGGTAAATAAAAACGACTTGAATGCACATAACTGCCAAAATAATGCCCAACCCTTTCTGATTATCTGGAATAAAATGGATATTAGGCATGAGAAACTAAACTTCTTACATCCAGTTAACTGTTCAGGTTACTAATAATTAATACTATAAAATCCTAGTTATATACAATTATTTAAATATAAAGAGTCATATTAACTTGCTCACACAATACTTGGTCCAAACCAAAGACCCAAAGAATGCAAGGTTTCAGGTCCAACCTCCAACCCAAATATAAAATTATCACGGCCCTTCACTTCTGCCCCACCAGCGTTGGATCTACTTTCTCTATAATTACACCCCTGGATTTAGATCCGCAGTCTGCAAGATGTAACTGCTCTGCTGGACCAAACTGCAGATTAACTCAACCCCTCATGAGACCAGCTCTGCAGTTTTGAGCATAGTCGGACTAAAGGGGAAGACAGCTTTGTGTGATGTCTCACGATACAAAATATCTGTGCTGAGTGAAACCAGAATGCAGAGAAGAGAGGCAGACTGCAATTACATAGCCATCTCAGTATTTTTGGATTCCACTGAAACTAGATACCCCCACAGCATATTTGCTGTTTTTTTTAAACTGCCTTCACGTTTCTATATATTTTCTATTTTTCATTGTGGTCCATAGTGTCCGCTTGATTTTTTTCTCTGCATTTCTGTGTGTTTTTTTTAATGTAACATGTCTATCTCTTGCTGAAGATGCCTTTTGCCTGTTGCCTGAGGTCCTCTAGTTTCCAGAAGGACTCTTCCTTTTTCTTTTACACATTGCCTTTAAATACAGTGACATAGTTCAAACAATTCAGGTTGTATAACTCTTCATGGTCATAATGATATGTGTAATGGGACATGATTGGGACTTGAAAAGAACCCCTTCCTCACTAGGGTTACGAGGTTGATGTTTTGTGCTACACATCTTGGTGCAGTGTCGGACTGGAGCATTGGGGGCCCAACGGTGCTGCAACACCAGGGCCCATCCTCTTGGTGCCCAAACTCCCCTCTGCCTAAGTGCAATGCACCATAACTTGACACATTAGTTATCACTGATCTCCTTCCTTCTGCATAACAGGGGATGGCCAATTGGGGGAAAAGGCCTGGACTGGGGCCCACCATGTTTCTTCTCGGTGTCCCACTGGCCCGGTTCAACCCTGTCCTGATGCAATAAACATAGACCTATTCCTTATTATTTGTCTGTGGGAGCCAGTTATCCCCAGTCACTTTTGTGGACCAGCGTTGAGAGAAGGTCTCCTGCTCATGCATTACCCTCTTTGTTAAGAGATGATCCTCCTAGGATGATCCATTTAGTCCATTAAAAATTATACCTAGAAAAAAACCCAGTTACATGAAGCCCCCAAGATAAAGAGTGTACCCCATACTTCTACTTCTTTGTAAATACAGAAAGATGACTGTGTATCTTGTAGGCTATGACAATGAGTGGAGAGGGCATGGAGATTGTGGAAAGAATTGGGGCATAAGAGGCATAAGAGGTATAAAGATGTAAGAAGGCAGGGAGGCAACAATGAGAGCCCAGGGATTGGGGAAAGTTAAAAGAGTTGGGGAGCAACAAAAGGTTGAATATAGTTCTGGGGGTGCCAAATATGGACCGTGGTTGACTATTTGGTAGCATGTATGTGGACCGGTAGCCTACAGGAGTGTCTGTTAGGAAGTACATCTAGTTTGAGGCAACTAAAACTTTCCTCCAACCCTGGAATTCATAAATTAGCACCCGATTTGTGGCCACTAGGAGCAACATCCAAAAGGTTGATGAGCAACATGTTGCTCATGAGCCATTGGTTGGAGAACATTGTTCTAGATGATGTAGATCAACACCAGCCTAAGGTTTTAGGTTTGATATCACTGAATTAAACACTTAGATATGGGCCTCAGCCTTTCTGCAATGCTCGGGGGTATGAGACCTCAATAACAATGTCTACCATTCAAAGTAGTATATCACTGCACTGTGGGGCAGAACTGGTAATAAGAAGGTCCATTATAAAGTTCACTTTCCCAAAATCCTGTACAGCAGCTGAGATCTATTTTGTATCCGCACGTGTGTCAAAGGGAGTGCCTTATAAATCAGGGCTACTTAATAACTAGGGCCCCACAGCACTTTCTATAATAAGACCCCTATTAGTCATTATAACAAGGAAGAAAAGAAGGGCTAAGCGTTACATTCAGCATCTGGAATCAATTGCATGACAATAACACTGCAGGGTGGACCAACTCACACACTGCTACAAGTCGGCCCTTTTCTGATTGCAGCCATAACTTTGCATGATGAATGGGCCGGTATTGTTTTACCTGCATTCTAGTGGTTATGGAAAAGCAGGAATTTTGCAAGGTTCTCTATCCCCTTTGAGACAGATTGTGCTGAAATATCAGTAATTCCCTGGTGTTAGACTTTATCATCACAAGGGAGAATCAGTTTAACAGATTTAAAGCCCACGGCACCAGATCCCTGCTAATTCTTTGTTACAGAGACGTGGTACAGTGGGAAGTGATTTTTTTTGCAATGTATGCTTTTCTGAACAATTTATTTCATATTATATATAGAAGTCCAAAAAAGTACCCGCACTCTTACTCCAGAATTCGTTAGTGGGTGCTCAGTCAATTATATTTGTATATTGCTTATAGAAGACCTGCCAAAAGCCTCTTATTTAATTTCATTTCAGAAAATTGTTATCTTGTCCTGACTATTCAGTGCAGGAGATCAAAGAGTCGGGATATTTCACTAACAATGTGAATTGTGCAGGCTGAGCTGCCAAAATCAGGACTGTGCCGTGAAAAACTGGATATTTGTAAGGTTTGATACAGGTATAAGATAATTCCCAGCATAGAATCCTTATAAATTAACTGAATGGAGTCACATGGTATAAGTCACACAGGTGCCTGACGTTCAGTGTAAGTAGATCTATTGGTACATGGGCAGACTGTGTTAGAATTTGGTTTTTGTTTTATTGGAAAAAAAAATTCTGGAAAAATGCCAATGGCAATGTTAGAATTTAACGCAAAGGAATGAACAATCACACACCCTTCTTTAGGACAGCCTGGTGCACAATATTCCGGCAACCTCACAAGCAGTACTGGAAAAAGATATCGGCACACAAGGCATTCAAGTTGCAGGGAGCACACTGCTTGTTCAAACACCCCCTTTGTCAAGCATCAATGTTAGAATTTCTCCATGCATTTTGTTTTGGCAAAAAAATCCACTTTTTTTGCACTGGGAAAAAATGGCTATTACCTCCAATTATTTTTTACAAAAAGTCGCCATTTTGCATATTTTCCCAGATTTGTGAAATGGGACAGTTTCACTTGCCACTGGTTCCGAATTATCCTCTGTTACCTTCAGTATCCCACTGTAAGCAAAGACCCTGCATTTTTTTGAATATAATAAAAGTAGGAAAGTGTACCCCAGATCTAGTATTTCACAGCAACCAGTTAGCAAGTTGCACTTCTGTTGTTGGTTTGAAAGGAAGGCATTACCTGATTGGTTGCTACTAGTTACGAGACCCAGTGCAAAGGTTGCTACTTTTATGATTACCCACCTAAAACCTATGCAACAAATTCGATTTTTCCTTTCGAACCAACACACAGTAGTGCAACTTTCTTTTTGGTTACTGTCAAATTCCAGGTCTGGGGTAAACTTTCCTACTTTTATTATAGGCAAGAAATGTAGGGTCTATGCTTACAGTGAGATACTGAAGGTAACAGATTATAATTCAGAACCAGTGGCAAAAACAGCCCTAAAACGGATTGTACCTTAACCTTCACTATGACTACTGTGTATGTGGCTCCCCACTCCAGGCTGCTTATTGTTGCACCTGTTAATCAAGTGACAACTTTTTTTTTTCTTTGCTTTATTTGGGGAGCATTTTGCTACTTGTGAAAGATATTCACATATTACACATATAACAGCCTGTTGTAACATGCAGAATTTAAACTGTGCAGCAGCAACGACCCTGGCGCAAATTCACTAAGCGCCGAAGCGCCGAACGCTAGCGTCAATTCGCTAGCGTTTGGCATTTTCGGTACTTCGCAAATTCACTAACGAACGCTGGCGTAAATTCGCTAGTGCTACTTCGCACACTTACGCCAGGCGAATTTTCGCTAGCGATGTAACTACGCTAATTCACTATATTGCGCAGTGTACTGAACGCTACCTTTTACGCTAGACTTCCTTCGCCACCTCAGACCTGCCGAAGCGCAATAGAGTAGATACGGATTGTTTCCAAAAAAAATCACATTTTTTTCTAAGTCCCAAAAAACGCTGGCGTGTTTTCTACATGATGGGTGATAGGCTGAAAAAGATCGAAATTTTTTTTGGGGCTCCCCTCCTTCCCCCCTACATTTCCTGACTCATGGCAACTTACCTAGACAGTGGGCACATGTGTAGGGCAAAATAAAATTTTTATTTGCTGATTTGAAGGTTTTCTAGGCATTTGAAGTGGTGATACGTGTTCCTCCATTGAAATTTGAATTTCGCGCCGTATGCAAATGAACCATCGCTAGTGAAACTTCGCTTCGCTTGGCGAATTAACGCTAGTGCAACTTCGCAAACTTACGCTACCCCTGTGCGCAGCTTCGGATTTTAGTGAATTTGCAGAGCGCTGGCGAAAATAAGCCTGGCAAAGTGCGGCAAAGTGCGGTGAAGTTGCGCCTGGCGCAACTTCGCATCTTAGTGAATTTGCCCCTCTGTGTCTCCCCAGCTGTTGCTCAAATGCACCTCTAGGCTGTAGGTGCTGATGTGGGTGCCACCAATACTTCCAGGGTGCTGGGAGCTGTGCATGTGGGGTAGGCTTACTCCAGTAGAAAATTCAGCATTCAGGTATGGGATCTGTTATCCAGAATGCTTGGGACCTGGGGTTTACAGATAACGGATCTTTCTGTAATTTGGATCTTCACAGCTCAAGTCTACTAGAAAATCGTATAAACATTAAATAAAACTTAATAGTCTGGTTTTACTTACAATGTACTGATTTATTATTCCTGAGAAAAAGAAAATGACGTTTTAAAAATTTTGATTATTTGGATAAAATGGAGTCAATGGGAGATGGCCTTTCTTTAATTCGGAGCTTTCTGGATAACGGTGATGTGTATAGAACCGATACCTTGGTTACACACCACAATATTCCCCAGCTGCTTATTCCCCAAAGATCCCATTCTCTGCCCTGGAGCCCATAGGTTCGGAATGAGAAGCCTGGATTGCTGGCAGTAATTAGCCATTCTGGGTGTGCTCTCCTCTAAGTGCAGTCAGACACCTCCCTGTCGATCCTGTTTGTCCACATATTTAACTTGTTCGTGTGAGTGGAAAAGACATGAATGTAACACAAAACTCTAAATATACAAAGAAACACAACAATGGAGCCGAGGGAATTTAGTGGCGTGCTGATATTTTGCACCCTACAACCTGGTGGCCACATGTTCCAGCACGGATGCTATTGCTTCATAGAAATCTATGTACTTGCAGAATGTCATTCCAAGGAGACATACACCCTGTTTATAGGAAGCCTTAGAAATGTTTATTGAAACACATCAGCATATGTTATTGTGAATAGGGAGCCTTGGCTATCTGCGTGTTTATTTGTAGGAGTGGGGGTGGCCGTGTTTGGACTGGCCTCCTCCCTTACCCTGATTTTTATGAGAAATTGGAAATTACCTCCAATGATAAACGTACAAAGTCACCATGGTACCCTGTGACCATATAAGGATAGAAGGTCAGAGGCCAAGTGCTTCCATGGAACTCAAACATTAGGATATACTATTTCTTATAATACAAAACTCTCAATGTGTAGCACAAGTGAAGCAAGGAACTTATGTAGGGAATAATATACCTCCAATGCAATGAGATGTGGGACCTGTTATCCAGAATGCTCAGGATAAGAGATCTTTCTACAATTTAGATCTAAATAGCTAATTAATGATTAAAAATCACTTAACACTCAACTAAACCCAATAGGATTGTTTTGCCTTCAATAAAGATTACTTGTATCTTAGTCAGGATCAAGTACAAAGAACTGTTTTATTATTACAGAGAAAAAAGGAAATCCATTATTTTCATTAAAATGGAGTCTATGGCCTTCCCATAATTCTGAGCTCTCTATGTAACGGGTTTTCGAATAACGGGTATTATATATCAGGATATTAACTCATGCAAAGGCTGGAGACTGCAGGTCAAGTACTTTCATACAGTTCATGGAACTCCATGGTGACATATAATGTATTTTAAAATAGATGAGTTTTAATAAATTCTGGGGCATTACTATATAAACATAGAGAAAGAAAGACAGAGAGATTATTAATATGTCTAATTTTGACCCAGCACCCAAAGTAATGGAATAGGATCACTTTGCACATAATTCTTCCTGCCCAGAGTACAGGCATGGGATCCATTACCCGGAAACCCAATATCCAGAAAGCTCAGAATTATGGAAAGGCCGTTTCCCATAGGCTCCATTTGATCCAAATGATTTCCCTTTTTCCTCTGTAATAATAAAACAGTAGCTTGTACTAAGATATAATTAATCCTTATTGGGGTTATTTAACGTTTACATGATTTTTTCTAGTAGACTTAAGCTATGAAGATCCAAATTACGGAAATATTCTTTACCTGAAAAACCCAAGGTCCGGAGAATTCTGGATAACAGGTCCCATACTTGTTCAAGCATTGACTCTTGCTTTGCTACCGTGTAGAACTGCAGGTTATTACAGTGAAAGATCATAACTACTAAATGAAAATGCAAGGATTTTAAGATAGGAACATAGTCAACCCGATATTTCTCTTACAGAAGCTACAGTATCATCTGCATTTAGACCTCTTCTGTTTGGATTGTTACTATCAATAACTCATTTGAAAGTAAATGATTATAAGTGGATTTTCACAGGAGCCAATATAAACAGAGCGAGGGTCAAGGTGCCGCCTGTGCATAATATGCCGAGTATTACATTAGAGAGCAGCTTTGGTTAATGCATCATCTACTTATAGAGATATTGTCTTAAAAGGCTTTTATGTTAATAGTCAGCAAATAAAGTGTAATTACAAATCTATTCATGACCGGATTTAAATAAAAAAAGAATATATTTGAAATGTTTTTATAAATCTGTGAATCAACAAAATCATTCCCCCCCCCCTCCCTCAAAAAGTACACTTGTTTCTATAGCCTGTTGCATTCTCCCATTATCTCGCGCACATACCAGATCCAGAAGTGGAAGCTATTATGAGCAGAGTATTCTTTTTTTTTCTGCCATTCATTTGGGCTAAGGCAATAAATATTGCAAAGCTTTTTCAGGTCTACTAACCCATAGCAACCAATCAAATGATTGCTTTGAAGTGATCAGCTACCTGCTGATTGGTTGCTATGAGTTACTAGACCTGATGGAAAGTTTGCCAGTTTTATTTCATTACCCCCATTGTCTCAAATACCTCTGCAGCTTGTGAGCCCCCCAATACAACAAGAATGGATGTTGCGACTAAAGTTTTCCAAGGGACTGTATTTATCTGCCTAATGGATACCAGCAGTAGCATGGAGAGATCTTATTGGTCCACACAATGAAATCATTTGAAAGGGGTTGTTCATCTTTGAGTTAACTTTTAGATATAGAGAGTGATATTCTGAAACTAATTTTGCAATTGGTTTTCACTTTGTATTTGTAATTTTTGAGTTATGTGGTTTTTCAATTCAGCAGCTCTCCAGTATATATCAGCAATCTGGTTGCTATGGCCCAACTTTCCCTAGCAACCCTGCCCTGATTTGAATAAGAGACTGGAATATGAATAGGAGATGACCTGAATAGACAGATGAGTAATAAACAGCAGCAATTACAATACATGCGTAGCCTTACAGAGCATTTCTTTTTTAGATGGGGTCACTCCCATTTGAAAGTTGCAGACGCACAAGGCAAATATAAACACAAATACATAAATAATGAAGACCAATCAAAAAGGAGCTTAGAACTCGCTATTCTAAACAAACTAAAAGTTAACTTCAAGGTGAACCACCCCCTTTAAAGACCGTCCCCTAATTTTCCAGACTTAGAGAAGTTGATCTTTGTTGCTCACATATATATTGAAAATGCACCTTATTCTGGACCCCCTCTGTAGCTTTAGGTCCTCAGGTCTGCTCCTCTAACCACTGGACTGATAAAGCCCCTTGCCTTTATCCTGCTAGTAATTCATTTTTATTTTTTGAATTCCAGAGGAGCAAGATAAAGGTGGGCATGTGTATGTTTTGCATATTATATTGATGAACTACAACTCCCAGCATCCCCTGAGCCTTTGGTGCTTAGATTTTTTAACCATTTTCCAACACCCGGAAGGTCACAGGTTGGACAATTCCTGTAATAGACACTGTTTTCCCCTAATAGGCAATAATATTAATGATTCCTCCTGCCAAGCCTGTACTTGTTCACATAAGTTATTTCAAAAAGAGCACTAGCAGCCAATAGCGGAGTCTCTGTGTAGGTTGTACAGGAGGGGAGAACATGAATCAATACAAGCAGGGTCTCGGTACTCACCTTCTGGATGCCAGAACTGAGCTCCATCTCTCAGAAAGCCTGCGCCTGGAGGTATGTTCCCTACCTAGTGCTACTCTAATTCACAATGAGCGAGAGGCAGTCTGATTCATGAGCCTTTAACTGAAAGCTGAAACTCCCTGTAACAGCTTGCCAACCAATCCCTGGCCACAGAAAAACTTTACAACCAATTGGACCTGGGGCTGCATGTTTTTCTTCAGTTAACTAGGGAACACCCAGGCTTTGTAAGTGAGCTCAGCCAGCGAGGCTGAAAGCAGCAGCCCAGGAATGCCTGATTCACCCTGTCTGCCTCCATCAGCTGGACCCAAGGGCTGCACTGCTTCCTGGACCACTCACTCTTCTTCCTTTAAAGGAATTGGAACTGCAGGCGCTTTTGGGTACCCCTCTGGCATTTTTATCCCCAGCTACCTGTGCAGGAAGCAATGCGTCTGCCTACAGTTCATTTCCAGGGCTTTAAGCAGGTTATTGTGTTCTGCTAATTAGTGACGGGCAAAATTATTCGCCGCTGGCAAATAAATTTGCAGAAGATTGCCGACGTCGGGAATTGTCAGGAAATTCGTGAATTTCGTGGTGAAACTGGACAAATTCACCCATCACTACTGCTAATGCCTTGCACAGTCCTGAAGCCAAAAGCTCAATACATTGTATCACAACGGTTAAACGAATTTGAAGAACGTGGCTTCATGCCTGTGCCTCTAAGTATACATACCTAGACGTTAAAGGGCATGTAAAGGCAAAACAATAAATTACCATCTTTACTTTCTTTAATGAAAAAGAAACCTATCTCCAATATACTTTCATTAAAAAATGTGTACCGTTTTTATAAGAAACCAGACTGTATGCAGTGAAATTCTCCCTTCATTTACTGCTGTGGATAGGAATTGTCAGATGGTCCCTAACTGCTGAGCAGGGAAACAATCATACTTATGAACAGCAGGGGGAGCCCCCGCCTTACTTCCCAGCCATGCAGAACTCAAGCAGCTTTGTTTATGATGATCCCTAAGCAGCCCAGACCACACTGAGCATGTGCACAGTCTTAATCTTGCAAAGATGTTTAACAAAGTTACAAGATGGTGACCCCCTGTAGCCAACTTTGAAAGCATAAATTATTTGTTTGATTAGGCTTGTGGTGCAGTAAGTTCATGTTTATATTTAGTGTACAAAATACAGCATTTCTAGCCTTATTCTATTTTAGACATTACATACCCTTTAAAATTGATGTAAATCCTTCTTAGCAGCTTTCCAATTGAAATCTTTTGCACTGCTGATACAA
Organism: Xenopus petersii; assembly: GCA_038501925.1. Lineage (NCBI taxonomy): Eukaryota > Metazoa > Chordata > Amphibia > Anura > Pipidae > Xenopus > Xenopus petersii. Next base: position 134,448,599 of record CM076678.1, on the reverse strand, counting down.
TGTAGCAGAAAGTAAGATACTCACCCCCTACACATCACTCAGGTGTTACAAAGATAATTCTCTACACCGACTGAGTTCTTTTTTTTAACTCAAAGTAGCCCTGTAATGGCTGCTGTACATTATACAGGCATGAGACCTGTTATCCAGAATGCTTGGGACCTGGGGTTTTCCGGATAATGGATCTTTCCGTAATTTGGATCTTCATACTTTAAATCTACTTAAAAATGAATTCAAAAATGAAATTAACCCATCTATCTACCCATTGCCTATCTTCATTTGGATCAAGTACAAGGTACTTTTTCATTATTACAGAGAAAAAGGAAATATTTTTTTTTAAAATTCGGGTTATTTGGATAAAACGGAGAGACGGCTTTTACATAATTTGGAGCTTTCTGGATAACAGATCCCTTACCTGTAGTGATGGGCGAATAAATTCGCCAGGCACGAGTTAGCGGCGAATTTCGACATTTCACTGGCGGGCGAATATATTCACAAAATCTGCCACGTCAACAGAAATTTAGGCGCCCATCAGAATAATCGTGCACATAAACATTGTCACGCGTCAAAATTATTCAGACACCCATTGACTTTAATGCATTTGGCCAAAATAGGCGCGTGTATAACAATTGACGCGGGCATTGAAATTGACACGCATCAAAATAATTTTGACGCCCATTCACTTCAATGTGAATTTTTTGCTGTTTCGTGAATTTCCCAAGAAATTCACAAATTTTCCGGCGAAGCAAAAAGGGACAAAGTCTCCCATTACTGTTTACCTGAAATCCCTGGTACTAAAGGCAGAAATATCATTATCCTTAGGTTCTATCAGACTTGCTGCTGAGCTGTGATTTCATTGCTGTACCCAACAGTCTCTGAGAACAGATTTACTTATTCCCCTTGTGGCTGTTGTTATTTGCACCTTTTGTAACATGACCTGGCATAGAAAATATCTGCAAATGGAAGCTGTAAACCCCTGTCTGTATTTATATTATCAGAAGAATGAGAGAATAACATTACAGTATCAATGAGATTAGCTAATGCATTGTTGCATCTGTAGCACTGATCTGGGCAGCAGGGTGCAGGAGACATGAGTGTGGTCACTTAGGGGCAAATTCACTAAAGGAGGAAGCGCCTAACGCTAGTGTTAATTCGCTAGCGTAGCGCATTTTCGTTAATTCGGACACTGGTGTAAATTCACTAGTGTTACTTCGCACCCTTACGTCTGGCGAATTTGCGCAATGGACGTAACTACGCAAATTCACTGACGCGCACATTTTTCTGAACGCTACCTTTTACGCTAGACTTCCTTCACCACCTCAGACCAGGCGAAGTGCAATAGAGTAGATAGGGATTGCTTCAAAAAAAGTTGACATTTTTTCAAAGTCCCAAAAACCGCTGGCGTTTTTTCTTTTTTTATGGGTGAAGAAGATCGAATTTTTTTTTTGGGGCTCCCCTTCTTTCCCCCTACATTTCTTACTCATGACAACTTAACTATACAGTGGGCACATGTGTAGGGCAAAATAAAAATTTTATTTGATGTTTTGAAGGTTTCCCAGGCTTGTGTAGTGATGCTACATATACCTCCATTGTAACTTCAATTTGGAGCCATATGCAAATTAACCATCGCTAGCGTAACTTCGCTTTGCCTGTCGAATTAACGCTAGTGCAACTTTGCAACCTTTCGTTTCCCCTGAGCGCAACTTCGGATTTTAGTGAATTTGCGTAGCGTTGGCGAAAATTCATCTGGCGAAGTGCGGTGAAGCAGACACAGGTGCAACTACGAATCTTACTGAATTTGCCCCTTGGAGTGCTTCAGAATGATGCTGATCAATAGGAAGGAAGGGAAATTTAAAGGAGTGGTTCACCTTTAAGTAAATTTTTAGTATGTTATAGAATGGCCAATTCTAAGCAACTTTTCAATTGGCCATAACGTTTTCTTTTTTATATCTTTTAAATTATTTTACTTCTTCTTCTGGCTCTTTCCAACTTTTGAATGGGGGTCACTGACCCCATCTAAAAAACAAATGCTCTGTAAGGCTATAAATTTATTGTCATTGTTTTTTTTTACTACGTATCTGTCTATTCAAACCGTCTCCTTTTTATATTCTCTCCTATTCATATTCCGGTTAGTGATGGGCAAATTTGTCCCGTATTGCTTTGCCACGAATGTTGCGATTTTTGAGATTCATTCGCCGGCACGCAAATTCGCAGAGAATTCGTGCCTGCCGAATAAATTAGACCATCACTAATTCCAGTCTTTTCTTTGTGCATGGTTTCTAGCGTAATTTGGACCCCTAGCAACCAGATTGCAGAACTTGCAAACTGGAGAGCTGCTGAATAAAAAGCTAAATAACTCAAAAAATACAAATATTAAATTATGAAAACCAATTGCAAATTATCTCAGAATATTACTCTCTAAAATCATACTAAAACATTTAATTAAAAGGTGAACAACCCCTTCAATGTATATACAGTATCACCTATTTATTCAGTGATATCCTGGCATGCAGTGATGCTTAAAGAGACACACTCACCTAACTAAGAAATGACAGTAGGTTTCCACTCCAAGCCAAGTATATGACTAGGGTTGCCAACTTTTCTGGAAAAAAATACCGGCCTTCCTATTTATTTATCTTTTTTCCCCTATTAATAACACCGGCCAGGTGGCAACCCTATATATAACATGTTACTGCACATATTGTCCTGTTCATTGTGTCCCATTGGTCCCACTACACACTTGCTGCAACTTGTTTTGCCTGTAAAAGATTTTTTTTTCATATAAATTTTGTTCTCCATCCCCAGAACGGGACAACCAGGTGTAAGAGATTAAAAATATATGCCTGGGACCTTTACTCGCTTGCCAAAAAGGGTTAAATAACACACTGGTCCCTTTGTCCACAGCACAGCAGTCTCCTGCCCTGACTTTCTCTGCTTTCAGCCTGTCGCCACATCTCCCCACCCTTCTCCTCCTGTTACAGCCACAGGGGACAGAGCCAAGTCTACCAGAAACTAGTAAGAGATGGGGCAGAATACAAGTGAGCATTGAGAATGTATTGCCAGCTTCCATGCAGAGAGGGGAACAGAGACTTATACACGGCAGGCACTTCATCCTGGATTAGTGATAATGGGGTATTCACCTGGCAGCCCCTGTAAGAATATAGCATTTATATTGCTCAGTGTGCATGGAGCGGACCTTACCTGCATGCATGCGGCTCATGCTGTTTATGTATATGTAATGGCTTCTTGGCTTTCATTAGCCAGTCATATCCATGGTTATTTTACATTTGTCTGTTTGTATGTAACAGATCATCAAGCCAACCCTAAACGGGACTCCAGCAGTAGCACTAACACATACTCTATTTAGTACTGGTTAGAGTCCTGCTCCCCAAAGCCTTTTCTTTGGCACCGATGCAGTATCACAATGTATGAAGAACCCTCACTGCACCCAAGTGACACCTATATTGACAAACTTTGAGCATAATTTTTGTCGTCTGTAGTGATGGGCGAATCTATAAGTGAAACGGGACAGATTCGCCCATCACTAGTCCAATGGCAAATGTAATGGACTAAAGTTGGACATGACTGTGCCGATAAAAGCTTGGGTCTCTAGACTGAGTCAGATATCTATCTTGGTTTTAAAATCCCATCGGGCAAAGACTGCATTGGCACAATGATGTGATCCTTGCCCAACCAGTCCCCACAGACACAAGGTATGATCCCTGCTTTGTATAGATGGCCAGATTAAACAAAAATCCATTGGTTTGGCAACCACATTCCCCCTATGCATATGGCCTGCTTAGGAGGACGGAGGATTAATGCACAATCTTATATAGCCTATAGTCTAGGGGTCCAGTGTGATCAGGGGCCCATCCAGCTTTTTTTCATACCTTTAATCTTTATTTGCTGTGGGTCCATGGTGCTCCAGAGACTGGGAGAAGATAGAAGGCAGGCAAGGCGCGTGTGTAGATCCAGGCACATGTGTACTCAAGCTCTCTATGCCGGGTCCAGTTCAGCACGTGCCAATGCCATCACTGGTGCCAGTGACTATGCTGGACCTTCTGCCACCCTTAGACAGCTTTCTGCTGCTACCCGCCCTCACCCCCCCAGCTCACTTTTTTGGTACCGGAGGGGGTCTGCAATGCTGGCTTAGAGAAGCGCAATTGCATTTTCTGTGCTAGAAGAGCTGCAGGATGTAGATAGCATGCGGTCTGGGATCTACATCCAGGCACATCAGAATGGGAATAGCCTAGAAGGGAAGCTCTTTGGAAAGTGTAGCCTAAGGGCCTCATTTATAAATTTTGGGCAGTGAATGTTTATTTGCAAATGGTACTATTGCTGTGTTGTTTTCTAAATGCTTCAATGTTGCACTGCTGTGCTCAAATTGTGGTGAAATGTGCATTGTGCACAAATAATCACAAATGGCTTGAAAATGAGATGAGTGTGCGAGTGCAGCCACTGTTCAAGGTCTGTGTGAGTGAAAATAGCTTTGACAACCAAAGTTGCATAATTTGAATGTTTACACCAAAGTCGTCCAATTTTTTTTTAAATATAAACACAGTCCAGAATTGCCTTCCCCTGCCTTCCCGCTGGCTAGAATAAAAAATGGCACACTGAATCAACGCCCTGCATGGCTAATTAGCAACAGTTATGGATGGATACATGGCTGCACACAAACCAATGCAGTCTGCAACAACACGGATGTTCTACAGCCACTGAGAACTGGGGTTGCCAGACACATTTAACCTCATTCCAACATTTTTACATTTGCACATTTTACATTTTTTAAATAAAACTTCACACTTGGATTGTATTGTTTCCCCGTGGGGAGGTCCACACAGAAAGCTGACAGTTACAAGCAGGACTCCTGCTTGTAACTGTCAGCTTTCTGTGTATAACTGTGGATAAACATATCCGTGTGCATGTATGTGTGCAACATGTTGATCCGATCATCTGGTGAATAAACACGTCTGTATTTGCATACAGACATTTGGAGCTTACCCATTATTTGGGAGCTGTTTAATTGTTATCACGACTATTCTGCAGCTCTGGGGTTCATTCATTTTGTATTTATGTTAACACCCCCACTTCCACCCTCTCACTGTTACTGCAGTGACTAAACTGTCAGTGTTTTTGTAACTGCCAACTGATCTGTTTGCCTCTCTCAGCACTGCACTTGCTGACCCGGCTGTAACTGGGCCTCTATAATAACTTTCATTACTGTCCACTCTAAAGGCTTTAAAGTATATATATATATATATATATATTCCCAAAACAAAGCTTCAGTGGTTGTAGCACCCCATACCACCCCTTTAAACTAGTGGTGATCCTATGCTTTTAAAATTGGGCGTTTGTTTTGGGAATATCTCTCCTTTAAAAGCCTGATTGCTGGCTGGGGAGGATTTAGCCCTCAGTGAAAAAACAGCGTTCAATGGACATTGATTACAGGTAATGCTTGAATGCACATAAAAATAAAACAAGTTAGGGACTGCCATTCGGGGTTTACCTTGACGTGGTATGGTGGCTTACCAATTTTATGATCAGAACTTTGTAACAAAATAACCCCTGTTTTGGGTACATATGCAATAGCATTTATTATACTAATATATATACTTTAAAGCCTTTAGAGTGCTCCCACAACCCCCCTGTTTTGATATTGTATATTTTTATATATATATATATATATATATATATATATATAATTAACCCTTGATATTCGACTGCCGAAGGTAAATCCTTCAACTTCGAATATCGAAGGCGAAGGATTTACTGCAATTAGTTCGATCGATTCCAAGGATTTTAATCCATCGATCAAACGATTTTTCTACGACCAAAAAAAGCTTAGAAAGCCTATGGGGACCTTAACATTGCACCTCGGTAGGTTTTACTTGCTGAAGTAGGGGGTCAAAGTTTTTTTTAAAGAGACAGTATTCGACTATCAAATGGTCGAATAGTCAAACGATTTTTAGTTTGAATCGTTCGAGACAAAGTCGTAGTCGAAGGTCGATGTAGCCAATTCGATGGTCGAAGTAGCCAAAAAATCATTCGAAATTCAAAGTTTTTTTTTATTTTATTCCTTCACTCGAACTAAGTAAATGTGCCCTGTAATGTCAAACCTGTGGGAGCTACAGGCCCCTAATTACCTAATGAGAGCTCCTAATTGGTGAAATAGATCAATGTTTTAAAAAATGTCTGACCTCAGATTTTTGACCTCTTTGTTCACATGGCTTAGCAAAGCAAATTCATTCCTTTTGATAAATGAGTTCTGTTTCTGGCACTGACTATGTCTCTGTAATGGTGCTGCTCTGCACAGCTTGCCCAGGGTTTGCACTTATATGAGGCTTGGAATGTGCACTTTATATGCAGTGTGAGTCTGACTAACAGCCTGGAGATATGACTGTGTGTGGGGTTCCCACTCTTGTGCAGTGCTCTTTATAATGAGATATGTATTGCCTGATAGACTTATATTGTCTGTAGATTGATGCGGGGTGGTGCTTTTGTTAACTGCCGGGCAGTAATCCACCGACTGTGCCGTAGATTTATGAGTAAAGTCCCGGAGCTCAGTGGTGCATCAGAGAGCAATCTGTGGGTTACTAATTTGTCTCATTCTGCTCATTGATTATCAGTGCGAGTCTCTCGTTGTCTTGTGCCAGCCCTTTTCTCTATCTGCTCTATTCTGTCTATTGTGTTTATTGTCACTGTCTCTGTCCTCTACCTTGTGCCAGTCTCGTGCTGTATCTCTCCTTTGCCCTTCTGCCAGTCCTTTCCTGTCTGCCCTCTATTATATCACTTCTTTTCCTTATCTACCAATCACTTTCTGTATCTGCCCTCTACACTCTACCAATCACTACCCTGTGCACTCGAACCAGTCCCTTGTGTATCTACCCTGTGCACTCGAACTAAGTGATTCTCTTGTGTATCTACCCTCTGCACTCTACCAGTCCCTTGTGTATCTACCCTCTGCACTCTACCAGTCCCTTGTGTATCTACCCTCTGCACTCTACCAGTCCCTTGTGTATCTACTCTCTGCACTCTACCAGTCCCTTGTGTATCTACCCTCTGCACTCTACCAGTCCCTTGTGTATCTACTCTCTGCACTCTGCCAGTCCCTTGTGTATCTACCCTCTACACTCTGCCAGTCCCTTGTGTATCTACCCTCTGCACTCTACCAGTCCCTTGTGTATCTACCCTCTGCACTCTACCAGTCCCTTGTGTATCTACTCTCTGCACTCTGCCAGTCCCTTGTGTATCTACCCTCTGCACTCTGCCAGTCCCTTGTGTATCTACTCTCTGCACTCTGCCAGTCCCTTGTGTATCTACTCTCTGCACTCTGCCAGTCCCTTGTATATATGCCCTCTGCACTCTGCTAGTCCCTTTCTGGATCTGCCCTCTAACTTCTGTCAGTTCCTTTCTTTTTTTCTTTTTTTGTAACATCCTTTTTTATTTTTTGTTGTTAAGGGAACAAGGCATATTGAAGCATTTTGTACAGTCATTCATACAAAGCTCATTAGACACTGTGAAGGCAGAGTTACAGAGGAGTATAAACAATTATCTGTGTATGCAGAGACATGTTAAACTGTACTTAAAAAATTGGTAAATAAACAACCAAAAAATGTATGTAAAAAAAGGATGTAAAATTCAAAATCTGTCAGTTCCTATATCAGCCAGTCCTTTTCTGCATCTGCTTTGCCAGTCCCTTATGTATATACCTTCTTCTATCTTATACTACTTTATCTGTACCTGTCCCCTACATTGTGCAAATCTCCGTCTGTATCTCTCCTGGCCATAGTGCCAGCCCTCCATCCCCCCATTGGTAGTTCCTATACTAATTTGCCCTCTACATTATACCAGCCTATTTTTATATCTGTCATACCCCTCTGTTAGTTTCCTTCTTTATCTGCACTGTATATTATACCTGTCTTTATCTGCTGTCTACATTTTGCCATTCTATTTCTTTAACTGCTCTCTATACTCATTTCCTTTTTTTGTGGTTTTTGAATGCATTACATTTTTCATTGTGCTGCTGTCAGGCTTAACATTTCAACAGCTGCCTGGTTGCTATGGCTTAATTACCCTAGCAACTAAGCTGCAGTTTGGAAGACAGAACTGAATATGGATAGCAGAGGCCCAATATAGACATATAAGCAACACATATAACAATAACATTTAAACCTCAGAATTGATTTATTTTTGGGAGGTAGCTGGAAACTATAAATATATACAGTTGCATACCAGAAAGTGGCAGACGAGAGAGGCTAATAATCAAAAACCATCAAACATAAAAAATGAAGACCAACTGAAAAGCTGCTTAGAACAGGTCTATCTATACCACACTAATAGGTACTGGCAGTTGAAGAGATTATTCGCCCATCATAAATCAATCATATGGGCCACTTATCTCCTGAAAATTCGTTCCCATCTGCAATAATGTAAATCATTTTCCCCAAGTCGTAAATCGTTTTTCCGTAGTCAGAAAAACTAAGTATGTTTTCCAACTGGCGATTTACATTATTGTCGGTGGGACATATATACAGAAGGTCAGCCGCCCACAATTATACAGTTTTTTTGTTTATTTTGTGCCTCTGAGGAAGACCCTTAAGGTCGAAACGCGTTGGGCTTACCTTATTATTTTTATTTGATTTTTGTATACTATTTTTGCTTATTTTTATTTTCTTTTTTGTAAAAAATTGAATTGCTTTTCAAATCAGGTTTGCTATCCATTATTTTTATATTTGCAATTCGTTATGGAGACCCTTATGGGGAGTCACCTATGGATTAGCACCCTGTAGTTTAACTTAAGGGTGTGCGCCTTCTCTCCTTATTTTGCCCACAATTATACGTCGCTAATGCAGGGGATGGAAACTTCTCGTCTGCTATGACCCTTACAGTAAATTGGAGAGAGTTTCAGGTCGGGTATTTCACCTTCCTCTGGATCAGTCACTAGACAGGAAAATGAGCAAAAGGTTGAATTAGGTGAATGTGAAATAAACACATATTACCCACCCTGCAACAGACAGAAGTAGATGGAGCTGTTATATGAAATTGTAGCAGCAATAAAAATGCTATCCCTGATTTTCCTTGTACACAGAGACATTTGGCAATGACGTTGGGCCGGGGTTGGCAGTCCTGTGCTCTAATTATAGTTGAGGAATTCAGAGAATACAGATAAATATCCAAACGAAACATTCCACTCTCTTTATCTGCCTGGCCTTGGCAAGCTCTGTTCTACTCATTCACCTGAGGCTGTTCCACATTCACCGAGTGTATAGAGCACAGAACATAATAAATATTGCCTCCTATACATGCTGTGCCGAAATGGAGGGGAAAGGGTAAACAACACATTTCCTAAAATAAAAAGCAGAAGGGTGGAAAGCCCAAAAATGCAAGCAGCTATTAAACTCCCAGCCGCCCCCATAAAGAAGTGCATGCTCTTCCTCTCTGTTTTACTATTTATTCTCTATCAAAAGGAACAATTGATACATCAAGTGATGCTTCCTCCATACATGCAAAGTCCTTTGTAGTGGCAGGCGCTCTTCAGAATCCCGGGTTGTAGCTACAAATTGTGGAACTAATTAAGACTGGAGGAACGTAATTACTTGGGTTTGAAACCTCAATCAGAGATAGAGTCGGCAAAAGGAGCGCGCTCGCTGTAACGTGAGAATTGCACATCATAGAAAACGGATTTCCTTTTTTCCCCCCCTGCACAATAAAATAAAATATAATTCTAAGCAACTTTCCAATAGACATGAATTAAAACATTTCAACGAATTTATAGTTGTGTGTAAATGGAATGGCTCCTGAATGAAAGCAGTACAGTATTTGCTTATCCCTTTATTTTCTCAGGTTCAGACTTTTAAACCATTGTAACAGGAGACAGTTTTCCTCCAGGTCTGTTAATCAGCTGGCTTGCAACATAGTTTCAGGAGTGCTCTGTAAACATTCAGACAGTTTCAGCTTTTAATAGCAGTGCAGGGACTCAAAGGGTTAACTTGCCCTACTTCTCAGGAAGTATTTAGTCTATAACCTATTTACTAAGGAAGGGAGGTTTCCTAACTGACCCAGGGGTAGTGTGAGCAGTTACTGTACCTAGTTTATATAAGGAGAAGGACACATTGATAACCTTCTTTGGACTCCACCTACTACAGGTACCTGTTATCCAAAATGTTCAGGACCTGGGGTTTTCTGGATAAGGGATTTTACCATAATTTGGATCATCATACCTTAAGTCAACTAGAAAATGATCTAAATATTAATTAAACCCAATAGGATTGTTTTGCCTCTAGAATGTATTAGTTGGGAACGAGCACAAGTACTGTTTTATTATTACATTATTTAAAAATGTTAATTATTCAATTATAATGGAGTCTATGAGAGATAGCCTTCCTGAAATTCAGAGCTTTCTGCATAACAGGTTTCTGGATAATGGATCCCATACCTGTACCAGGATGCATGAAGCTGGCCATAGACACAACATTTGTTTCATATTTATGACGTACGATCACTAAAATCTGCACATCTATGGCCAACTTACGGGGGAACTATCGCGAAAATGAAAATGTAATATAAGCTTACTCATACTAAAGCAATAACCTTACTGAATACAATCAATTAAAAATTCGGCATTGTTTCTGAAATAATCAAGTTTATGTTCCTCTCTCGGCATCTGTTTCTCTTCATTCTGTCTTCATTCAGGAGTTGGGTATCAGATATTCATTGACAGTTACATTCAATATATCTTATAGGGGGCTTTCTTTCCTAGCTGATGTATTAGAGATAACTATAGAGATTAGAGATAACTCAAGCTGATTCCAGTACGAACAAAATAACTGTCTTTTGCACAAATTCTGCATGTAGAGAGACATGATGTCTGGTGATTTTAATAGAGTGAGCTCTAATACATTTTCTAATCAAAAGGCCCCCTATAAGATATATTGGATCATTCATCTGACACCCAACTTCTGCATGAAGACAGAATGAGGAGAAACAGATGCTGAGAGAAGAATAGTGAAGATAAACTTGATGATTTCAGAAACGGAAAGAATTTTTAATTGATTGTATTTAGAAATGTTCTTGTTTCAGTATGCTGAAGCTTTTGTTTAGTGATGGGCGAATTTCCAGTAAAATTCACAAAACAGCAAGAAATTAGTGAAACGGCGCCAGCGTCTCGTTTTTTCACGCCAGCGTCCGTTTTTCGACACCGGCGTCAATTTTTTTTGACGCCTGTGAATTTTTGCCAGTGAATTTTCATGGGCGTTTCACGAATTTATTCGCTGGTGGCGAACCACGCAAATTCGATGCCGAATAAATTCGCCCATCACTACTTATATTAAATTTTCATTTAGTGACAGTTCCCCTATAAGGCCCCTGTATTAAGCTTTGAGACCTTAGGTGACACTTAGAAATGTCCGTGAGCAGTTGGGTTGCCACCTTTTGTTGTAGTGAAGTAAATCTTCTCTGTTCTCACTGGTACCAATGACAAATGAAGTTTGAATTGGGTGAAAAACTGGCTTCTGGGGAGATTAAAGTAGAAGAGTAGTAATGTTTCCTAAATGAGCAACTAGTGAGGAGGGAGTGAATGTCAGCTTGTAGGGTGGGGTGCAATTGACTGGCTGAGGAGTGTGGAGCTGCGGGGGGAGAGTGAGCAGACTGGGAGGGCACAGGACCAAGTTGTATTGCCTTGAGCACCAACACTACTTGGCCTGGCTCTGTCTAAATGAAAATGCTAGGTATCATATGGTGGTCTCTCACAGGTAGCACCAACCAACAAATTGTACCATCCTTAAAAGAGAAGTAAACCCTAAAAATTAATATGGCTAAAAATGCCATATTTTATATACTGAACTTATTGCACCAGCCTAAACTTTCAGCTTGTCAATAGCAGCAATGATCCAGGACTTCAAACTTGTCACAGGGGGTCACCATCTTGGAAAGTGTTTGCGACACTCACATGCTCAATGGGCTCTGAGCAGCTGTTGAGAAGCTAAACTTAGGGGTCGTCACTAATTATCCAGCAGAAAATGAGGTTGGTCTGTAATATAAGCTGATGCTACAGGGCTGATTATTAAATTCTGATGCTAGTTGCACTGGTTTCTGTGCTGCCATGTAGTAATTATCTGTATTTATTACTAATCAGCCTTATATTGTGACATTTCTATTCTATGTGTACTGTATATTGTGAGTGGGTCCCTAAGCTCAGTAAGTGACAGCAGCACAGAGCATGTGCAGTGAATCAGCAGAAAAGAAGACAGGGAGCTACTGGGGCATCTTTGAAGACACAGATCTTTACTGCTAAAGGGCTGGGGTTACCTTGGGCTGGTACAGAAGCCCAAAACATAATGTACAACATTTCTAGCTACTTCTTTAGTTAGGCTTTGGTTCTCCTTTAACGTTACAATACTGAGCTCATATTTTTGTTAATTGACAGTGTTCTTTACATCTCTCCTGCAATCCCATTGGTGCAGACACGTCACCGTTTGTTAAAAACCTTAATTACGGGTAACTAATTAAAGGGATTTGCCTCTTTAACTTTCAACAGATGATGACGTCCCGCACATACAAATACGACGCATGACCTGATGAAAGAGTTGGTCTTTTGACTCTAAACACAGAGACGGCTGATCTAATAAAATACAATGTTGTTCAGCATGCTGATTTTAATACTAATCTGTATGAGGCGGGGGCTGACTGTTCCTTAAAAACATTGTATATAGTATGTGGGTGACTTTCTAAAATGTACCTCTATGTTTAGTTCTTGTGTATTTCTTCTGCATGGCCCAATAATGATACCATTATTGGGCCGTGCAGAAGAAATACACAAGAACTAAACATAGAGGTACATTTTATTATTTACAGTATCTACTTTGACTCCTATTCAATTGCCAGATACACAGCCTTGCAAAACACATAAACTATCAGAAGCCTCTGATCTCTGGTAAAGTTGTTTATGACCATGTATCATTAAAGTGCGGAGCCAGCCTGCCACCCGGAGCCTGTTGGAAGAACTGCAGTGAGGACCATCTATGGTCAATGCTGTTTACGGGTATGGAGCCTGTTATCCAGAATGCTCGTCACCTGGGCTTTTCTGATCGGTAAAAATTCAACAGTACCTTGTACTTGATCCAAATTAAGATATAATTAACATGTAGTGTCTGAATAAACTTGACATTAAATATAGATTGGAGGTTCAAATGGACTGTATTTATTATCATTAAACAAAGAAGGTGAATTGTAACAAAACCACACTAACCTACCTAAATTAGCCTGGAGTAAATATAATATAAACATTTAATGACCAGCAATGCAAACCAAGCAAGGTGTTTAAATCCAGTTTCTCCAAAAAGTGCACGGGAGAAAAAAGCTCCCTCCTAGGCCTGATAAGTCTGACACTAAAAAAGAATTGTTTTTAAAAATTTTAACTATATAACTAAAGTGGAGTCTATGGGAAATGGCCTTCCCATAAGTCGGGTTTCCGGATAAAAGATCCCATACCTATACTTATTTATCACTATGGCGACTGCTCCATAAGCTCCCTAGGACCCAATGATCGGATCGTAATGTATGGAATATGGGTGGTTGAATTTGCGGGACCACATCAACGAACAGATGCGGTCGCGATCCGACGGTATTGTTAGCCCTGCTAGGGTTGCCACCTTTTTTGGAAAAAAATACCGGCTTTCTTGTATATTTAGATTTTTTCCCTATTAATAACATTGGGGTCAAGCATTTTACCTGGCCTTCTAAATACTGGCCAGGTGGCAACCCTAACTCCTGCCCGATAGACATCTGGCCGACTCTTTTGACACGTATGCACTTTTTCTTTTGCCACGGCCCAGAAAGGAGGTTGCAGCAGGAGTCAGGACGGCAGGAAGGAGCAGGTCTGGGCCTAGTCCAACCCTGAGCCAATAAGCTGCCGAATCGGTCTGTCATCAGCTTTTATTGGCCGTGTATGACCACCTTTAGATAGCTTCCAGGTCAGACTCAAACTCAGAACCTCAGATTCAAAGGCATTTTAGATATTTTTTATGGATAGACTCAGAGCAGGCGCCCGAGGCAACCTGCTCAGTGCGCGCGAAACTGCGCTCCACCGCGCATGCTCAAAGCTTCGATTCAGCCTGTGCGCATGCGCAAAATGGTGTGCGCGCATGCGCAGAAGCGTATTTTTGTGAAATTTACACTCGGCAGTCTGGGAGAGACTGGACTGGACACGGGTAGGCGACAGAGCAGCTCCCCCCCAGCTTCGCACCCTAGGCATGTGCCTACTCTGCCTACCCCTAGTTCTGGCCCTGGATACACTGAATCCAGGATTTGGTTTGGTATTCGGCCAGAATTTGGCTTTTTACAGCAGGATTCGGATTCGTCCGAATCCTCAAGCCTGTCCAAAATGAATCCTTTTAGGAGAACTAAAGCCTAGAAATGAATACGACTAAAAATGCCATATTTTATATTCTGAACTTATTGCACCAGCGTCAGTGGCGTAACTAGATGTTGCTGGGCCCCACAGCAAATTAATTTTAGGGCCCCCAACATATCCAGTGTTTGTCCTGTTTTACCAATATATGTTCAAATTGCTCATCAATGAGAGCTTTATGGGGCCCCCTGTACCTCCTGGGCCCCCCTGCAGCCGCAGGGTCTGCTTCCTCTGTAGTTACACCCCTGACCAGCGTAAAGTTTCAACTTCTCAATGATCCTGGACTTCAAACTTGTCACCAACTTGGAAAGAGTCACATGCTAAAGCACTGCGTATCTTGACAGCGCTATATAAATAAATGATGATGATGATGATGATGATGCTCAGTGGGCTCTGAGCAGCTGTTGAGAAGCTAAGCTTAGGGGTTGTCACTAATTATCCAGCAGAAAATTAGGTTGGTCTGTAATATAAGCTGATGCTACAGGGCTGATCATTAAATTAATAATTATATGTATTAATTACTAATCAGCCTTATATTGTGACATTTCTATTCTATGTGTACTGTATATTGTGAGTGGGTCCCTAAGCTCAGTAAGTGACAGCAGCACAGAGCATGTGCAGTGAATCAGCAGAAAAGAAGATGGGGAGCTACTGGGGCATCTTTGAAGACACAGATCTTTACTGCTAAAGGGCTGGGGTTGCCTTGGGCTGGATCAGAAGCCCGAAATATAATGTACAACATTTCTAGCTACTTCTTAAATTAAGCTTTAGTTTAATTCATGTGACTTTTTGTCACACAAACAAGGAAGTAAAAACATTTTTAAGAGCAGCTCATGGTTCTTTTTACCCTGCCCATCCCGTATTTGCACATTCATAATTAGGATTTGAATTCAGTATTTGGCCTTTCACAAAGGATTCGATATTGCATTCGGTGCATCCCTAATATTATATATATAAATATATATGTTCAAAGGTGTGCTGTCGATGTCAGTATAATTCAAAACAAAACTCTTTGCATTCGCTGTGTGTCTGAGGCTTAGAAATAAAATAATAAATCAGGATTAATACGCAGAAGCCTGCACCCGTAGCACTGCTCAGTTATTCACATGAAGAGTGGGAGAGGTCTTTCGATTTATGAATATGTGAACATAGATTTATAACACACATTTGCTTCAGGCCAAACTGAGCTGCATATAATGCCCAGCCATAGTATATATTCTCTTTATATCCCGTAACTACATAATGAATATGTTTGGAATGGCACTGGCTGTAACAAACACATCAAACTCATTTGCATTTGCTTAGGCTCCACTTAGCTCACAGCAAAGTAATAGATACTTGAAATACTTTTTTATGCTGTTCCTGAAAAAACAGGTAGTAAAACACAAGGCTCCGGTAATTGGACAGCATATTTTAGCACTGACACTACAACCCAGTAAGCCCAGGGAATGAATAATCACTCTGTGGCCAGTGGGCTGTTTTCACTTTAGCCTCTAAGTGGCGCTGCAGTAACGTGGATAAGTGTGAATGAATTTCTTCAGTATCTATGAGAATATTCTCTTAGTGGCTGGATGTCTCAAAGTGCCAGTAACTCAGGATACCTCTTATCTGTGCCATATTAAATCTTTGCTCTCGCTAATATACAGTACTAGTACAGCATGTGCCAAATGGTATACTTTGCTTAAGGCCAGACAACAAGGCGTCCCTGCGATGTTGGAAAGGCTGGAGTTTAAATGGAGAAATATACCCTGCTTGTTGTGATTATTCCATGTGTCAAAAGCCTTTTTGCTTACGCTATATTATAGGCAATTGTCATACTCTCGGCTTATATGATCACCGGGTATCTTTGGCAAATCACTTGAATGAGCAGGAAAATAAGACTACAGGTTTTCTGAATAATGGATCTTTCCATAATTTGGATCTTCATACATAAATTCTACTATAAAATCATTTAAATATTTAATAAACCCAATAGGCTGGTTTTGCTTCCATTTTATATTAGTTTGGATCAAGTACAAGGTACAGGTATGGGATCCGTTATCCGGAAGCCCGTTATCCAGAAATTTCCGAATTACGGAAAGGCTGTCTCCCATAGACTCCATTATAATTAAGTAATCCAAATTTAAAAAAAAAATGATTTCCTTTTTAACTGTAAAAATAAAACAATACCTTGTACTTGATCCCAACTAAGATATAATTAATCCTTTTTGGAAGCAGAGCCAGTCTATTGGGTTTATTTAATGTTTACATGATTTTCTAGTAGTCTTAGGGCTCTTACTCACGAGTGTTTTTACCTGCGCTCCCCTGCGTTCCGTTTTTCGGCGTTCAGCCGCAGGGGAGCGCAGGAATAGACGCATTTCATTATTTCAAATGGTGCTGTACTCACACAGGCGCGTGTAGGCGCCGAACGCAGGTTGAGACGCAACATGCTGCATTTTTCCTGCGTTCAGCGCCTACACGCGCCTGTGTGAGTACAGCACCATTTGAAATAATGAAATGCGTCTATTCCTGCACTCCCCTGCGGCTGAACGCCGAAAAACGGAACGCAAGGGAGCGCAGGTAAAAACGCTCGTGAGTAAGAGCCCTTAAGGTATGAAGATCCAAATTACAGAAAGACCCATTATCCGGAAAGCCCCAGGTCCCGAGCATTCTGTATAATAGGTCCCATACTTGTACTGTTTTATTATTACAGAGAACAAGGAAATCATTTTTAAAAATTTGGATTATTTGGATAAAATTGAGACTATGGGAGACAGCCATTCTGTAATTTGAAGCTTTCTGGATAACGGGTTTCCGTATATTCAAGAAAACAGATCCCACACCTGTATTGTGTGTGCTAATAACATTGTGCATATCTATATGCAAACTGAGCATTATAGGTGCTAAACATCATAGACAGAGCTTTGTTTTGAGCGTGGGACCCATCCAGCCTGCCTGAGCCTTTGCTTGTCATATAGACTGTACCTACTGTATGTGGGAGATCTGAAAAACAAACCTTGTGTTGGCCATATGTGCCCATAGTGACAATGGTACTGGATGTGTAGGAGTTATAGAGGCCAGACACAGACACGTGTGCTTTATTTTTCTTTTGGCATGTGCTTTAAACAAAACAAGGCAGATTTATGATCAAAGCACTGTGTGCAGATGCAATTGGTCGTGCTTTTTTTTTTACAACATTGCTGCAATTTTTCTCCCCAAAATTGCAGCATAATGGCGGCTGAGCAATTAGTCGCACCCATGGGAATTGTGTGCAATTTACTAAAAAAATAGACCCCACACACTAATTACCTTTCCCATTTCCATGTATCAGGCACAGGTTGCATTTTCGTAATTGGGTTGTTGTCACTTCCAGCTATGGTTGTTACCTGGCCAATATTTTGCCAGCTTGTTCGATAAAAATTAAGCTTGATGCCAATGTCATTAACAGGGAAAAAAGGCAAAAAAAAAAAAGAAAATCAATGTGCACAGTGTGAATAAAGGCATTACAGGGGAATTTTGCTTGGCACAAGTCTGTATCCAGTGGCGTAACAAGCCAGCACCAGCACAACGCCACTCTTTGGGCTCTTACACATGGGGTCGGTTTTGCTACACTTGCGTTCCGCATGAAAGCGCCAAATGCAGGTGGCACACAGCATGTTGAATTCCACCTGTGTTTGTGGCTTACATGCGTCTGTGTGAGTACAGCCACCTTGACAATAATTGAGTGTATTTATTCCTGCGCTCTCCTGCGGCTGAATGGAAGAAAGCGGAACGCAGGGAGCGCAGCAAAAAACGCCTGTGTAAGAGCCCTTATACGAACCCCCTGCATGGCTGTTCTTACCCAGCCTCCCACCCATCAGTGCCCTCTACTCCCTGCAAAAGAAATGCTGAGGAGGGGGATTTCTTCGTCTGTAATTTCTTAATTATAGAGGAAGCAGACTCCGTGTTTGGGTCCCCCTGTCCCCCCCGGGTCTTCTTCCTCTGCAGTTGTCTGCACCAATGTCTGTATCCAGTATTACAGATCTTTCTTGCAGCACACCACTTACTCAGCACTGCAGAGTGCATTCATATCCCAGACTGCTTCCAGGCCAATAATACCATCCAGCTATTGTATAGGGAAGAAGGACACCAACTTATTCTGGCAAATGTCTTTAATCTCATTTTATTGCAGAAGTTGAAGCACAAGCTTTCAGGAACCAACCCCTTCCTCAGGTGCCTGAGGTTGGTGTGCTTCTTCCCTATACATAACCACCAATCCCACTGTGGGAACTCAGGAGAACCCTAGAGTTGGGCACACTTGGGCACGATTCATCAGAGCAGTTCAACACAAGTACATGGAATAGCACGAATAGCATTAATACACAAATTCATTTGCATTCATTTTTGACACTTGCTAATATGCACAGGACACAGAAGTAGCTCAGTGGCACAATTCCGAGGGATAATTCTATGATCAGCTGCTGGACAACAGGGTCCAGGTGATTACCATTCAGGGTCAATTTCAAGTGTTTTGTCCCTAACCCATTTAGAAGCTGCGCAGGAGACAAACTGCTCTTAATCACATTAAGTGACTTGTATCCGTTTGCTTTTATATAGTCGCCTATAGTCATATCCTTATATGTTAGACCAAGAGCTTTAGGTCGGGCTAATATACCTTCAGTGTAAGCCCAAGCTCATTAATTTTATAGGTTGCCTAGCAACAGCACAGATATCTGTGAAAATGTTTTAAACCCAGACAGAATTGAAGGCAAAACATCTGTCAGAGGTGTTAATGATAAATCCTATTAGGAATAAACCTCCATCTATGGGCAGACTGCTGGCTAATTCCGCTCTCACCACGGAAAGCGTTAAACAAATGTTTGCAAATGCTAGAATAAATGGGACGCTATTTGTGCTTAAGTTCCCGGGTCTATCGGGGAATCGGCGTTATATCTCTTTCTAATGGATTTCTCAGCTAGCCAATTTATTCGTGAATGAAAAGGGCAATAAAATGTATGCTTTTTTAATGTGGGTTCTGCACTCGAGCAGCCCTCGCTGATTTATTCTGGGATCAACCAGGGGAAAGAGCCATAAACTCTGAAATCAATGGCAGGTTCCTGGAGACAGTGTGAAATACATGGTCCAGGGGCATAAATATACACATGGATATATGGATAATGTATAGAGATAAGAACTTGGCATGCCCAGGGGGCAGCTGGTCGACAGAAAAGGTTTATAAATATCTCACCCAGCCGATAAAATGTGCCATGCGCTTGTCCAAGGGAAATAAAAAACGGAGAGAGAAAAATGACAGTAAATTGAAAAAAACAATATGCGGGAGAAGCATTCTATCAAGTCCAATTTACAAATGATTCTTTTTTACCAAACATTTTGCCTGCAATTAATTGTGCTGTCACTTCACAGGTGGGTGCCTAATTACATGCAAATCATACAGAATAGGGCTGATTAGGCAAATGGGAGGCCCCGACTCTGGCGCGCATATAGATGAGCCCAAATCAGCGAAAGAGAAAGGTTGAGGTAATTAACTTAAGAAAGGAATTTTCTTATTCAGGGGCTATTATTTCTTTCCAGGGAAGCTAAACAGGGTGCTCTGTGCAAACAGGAAAGGCTGCTCCGAGGAGTGGGAATGTCTGAATTGCACAGAAGTAAATTGCCAAATAATATATATATACCTGGTGTTCAAATAAAGTGCCTTTCAGTATTTACAATGTAAAATTTAGAACAGTTTATCCAACCGCCTCCTAGTCAGACCCAAGGGGTCGTTTGCGAAAGTTAAAACAGTGTGCAAAGTTCAGAAATAGTTCACAGTCAGCCCCTACCCCCTAATTACTTCCTACTTACTCCTAAATTAAGGGGTGGCATGAGGTGCAGCACTGCATTTAAGGGGAGCGGACCGGGGGCCTCGTGTGGTCACCCCCTTGGAAGCCCTTTCTAGTTTGCACATCATTCAGAAATACAAGATAGGGGCAGATTATTAATTCAGAGCAAAGAGCAGCACACAACACATCCCATGGGTGCAAGTGGTGAGTGGATGGGTTTTATGGGACCCGTAGGCTCTTGGATCTGCAGTGAGATTAGTCAATGCGCTCTCTAGTCTCACAGTTTGAAACAAGAGTATTATGTTGATTCTTTCTTCTACGAACACAAGGGGCTCATGCATCAACACGGGGCAGCTGCACCTAGGCAGTAACCTATTGCAACCATTCAGCGCTTTTCTGTTTACAACCAGCTGCAGGTAGGACAGCACTGGTTACCAACCAGGTATAAATTTGCAATTCTATCAAACAGCCATAAATAACATATACAGTGTTGGACTGGCCCACCAGGATACCAGGAAAACTCCCAGGGGGATCAGGTGTCAGTGGGCCTCTTGCTTCTTCCATGTGGCTTCTTTCATGGTCATTCCCTATTTCTTTAAAGGCCTTAATAATGGGAAAATAGAGTATAGTATGTAGAGATAAAAGACTAGCAGAATAAAGAGGTTGAGTGAGGAGAGGAGGAATAATAGTTTGGAAAGTGGGCCGCACGGACTAAAGTTTTCTGGTGGGCCCCTGACCTCCCAGTCCGACACTGAACATATAAATGAAGACACATACAGGGTCAGACTGGGTTGTGCAATGCCCACTGAGGCTGCCACCCCAGGGGCCCCCACATCCCCTCTGGGTCCCCCTGTCGCCCGCTTGCTCAACCACTGACCCTTTACCATCCCCATGCACACCTTAACTTACTTTTTCTACAATCAGGAATTGAGGGCAGCTGAGGGAGCAACAGACGAGGGCATGTAGCTGAGTGATGGTAGAGGGCAGATGAGGATCGGGTCTGGGTCGTCAGGGCCCCCATGGGCTGGGGTTTTTTTCTCCCACAGGCCAAATCCAACCCTGGACACATAACTAAGGACAATTGTGGGGTAAAGAAAACTAAATTATTTTAAGAGGGATGAGATTTATTTCCAAATATTTATGAAGGAGTTACAGATCAAAGCATGTATGTGTTTAAACACTGTAAAGAGATTTTAGTAATGGAATTGTCATTTTCCATGCGCCTGAGCCACATTCACATACTTCGCAACATTCCTCTTTAAAAAGGGACATCTATGGAACATGTACTGCGCAGAAATGGAATTTGTGTGGCCTATTGTCATGGGTGCTTCATGACACGATAGTAGGGCTGCAGGAATTTTAGCAAAGATTTGCAACGTGTATTGCCTACAAGTGTCCCTATTTAAAGGGACATGTTGGGAGATTTTATAGAGAGGAGTGCATTTACTCATTATTTATAACCATGTTAAATGTACTCATTCTTCAGCATTTTCATACTGAACGAATGAACCAACATAGTTCTCATGGTCACTTCTCTATGAAAACTTCAAAAATTTAAGTTAAAGACTTATGACAATTCTTTATACTCTTACCCTAACATAGAGGATCCTATAATCAAATGAACTGCCAAATCCTGATGCCTTATCGTGATCATACTGGTCTTGCTAGATACCCAAGGATCTCTTGGTGGGCCTAGGCTTTATTGGACCCTGATAAAAAGAACTGCCGTCAGTTTTTATTATTTCCATAAGATGCCATTGGTATGAGAATAGGCCCTAGAAGTCAAGTTCTCTGATGGACCATGAGAGGGCAAGTCCCACACTGTGTCAGATTGAAGGAGATTTATTATAATTGTTTATAAATATTCCTTGACTGTTTTCCAGTTTTGGGGATTCCTAAAGACATCCATAATATAGTATCAAAACAGACACTAGAGGAATGCCTACAGGGTATTTTGTATGGACATGTTGGCCTAGACCAGTGATCTCTAACCAGCAGCTCACGAGCAACATGTTGCTCACCAATCCCTTGGATGTTGCTCCCAGTGGCCTCAAACCAGGTGTTTATTTTTGAATTCCAGGCTTAGAGGCAAGTTTTGGTTGTATAAAAATCATGTGTACTGTCAAACAGAGCCTCCTGTAGACTGACAGTCCACATAGGGGCTACAAAATAGCCAATCACAGTCCTTATTTGGCACCCCAGGAAGTTTTTGCATGCTTGTGTTGCTCCCCAAGTAAATGGGGCTCACAAGTAAAAAAGGTTGGGAAACCCTGGCCTAGACTTTAAAATCCAGTAGAATGGTCTAATGCTGGGGCTTTCATACTTTCTTGGTTCAAGAATCCCTTTGTGGGGACACTAAAGTCAAATGTAATAACCGCTACAGACTCACCCCCCGGGGCAATATACTCATAGCCTATGATTAAGGGAATATTTCCCGAAACACGTCAGGCCATGTTAGATCCCCACCAGTTGCAATAAAGGATTTATCTTTTTATCCGGAGTGCAGCCTGATTTTTGGATTGAGCAGCCTTTGTTGTGCAACTTTTAAATCTTTATAAAAATCACAATAATCTCTTCAACTATTGAAGCACCATCATATTAGAGACAGTACAAAACAACCCAATTTTTGCTCAAAATGTCCTTCAAAGTGCTTGCTACAAGCAACTTACTATAACTGTTTTAGCAAAAGAACTGCCTTTGGTGCAGCAATGTCACTTAACCACCTTTAGGCTTTTGGGACTTATTTAGTTCTACATATGGGAATACTGTACTATCATCCCAGTATATTCAGGGTCCCAAAATATTTTTGAAGCCCTCTAGTGTATGGTTCCATCACTGACTCAAGTACTTTGACAGTTGACAGTTAAGATAGCTCCTAAAAAAGAATATTGGTAATACTTTTGGTCTGCACAAGCTAAAGTTAAAGAGGAAGAAGCGGTTTGCCTGGTATGGATTTTTTGTGGCTGAAAAGTGTTCAAGAAATTGTGTAGCTTACGTTTCCTGGCAAGGCGACCCTTCATTCTGCTGCCAGACTCTGAAATGCACTGTGTTGTTCTGGTATCAGAGGAAACTAACAAACTCATTTATCAGCCGCTGAAAATTTCCCTGCAGCCGTAATCACTTTCCTCCTTCCTGATGGAGAAGCAAAATAACCACTTTAGAACAGTGTTTCCTGGGGCCAAGAGCCTTAACACTTTGATTTCCCTGCAACACAGGGCCAATAAACTCCCAGCAGAAGCTCTCCCCCGAATCCCAAGCAACCTGCTCGCAGAATGCTGAATTATTAACTCATTCATTATTATTATTAACGGCCTTCATATTGCAGGAACCTACGCTAATAAATCAGCTAGAAACGTGTGAACAGCGCTTGTCCCTGATGTCTGGGTATTAAGGAAATGAAAGGGAATAATGTCTGTGTATTATTACAAAGTGATGAAATGTGTCCCTGAATTTGTGTATTAGGAGGGAAGAATATGCATTTGTCTCTGATGTCTGTCTTTTGGGAGAGGAGAAGATTTATCTGTCCCTGATATCTGCCTGTTATACGAACACTAATCCTAACAAAATAATCACAAGCACATAGAGAGGAAAGAACATTTGGATATTTAGACATGAATATGTAAAAGTTACCTACTATTCTGTGATTTTAAAGACCCACCCTCCCCCTTTTTTTAAATTGTAATTGGGAATGTAGTGTAAATGTGTCTTTTTATTCATACATCTCTGAATGGAATGTAGGGCTGTGTTGTTTTTAATATGTGGTCCATGGTTTTACTCTTGATCAGTTATTTGTTCTCTCTAATGGGATTTGCTGTACAGAGTTTGAGGTTGTAGAGTAGATCACTGCACAAAGCCCGCTTACTATTAAACAAAAAATAAGAACAAGGCACACTCCACTTAATAGCTTCTGCACAAAAATTCCAATTCTTCTTTATTAAAGGAAAACTATACCCCCAAAATGAACACTTAAGCAACAGATAGTTCATATCATATTAAGTGGCATATTAAAGAATCTTACCAAACTGGAATATATATTTAAGTAAATATTGCCCTTTTACATCTCTTGCCTTGAGCCACCATTTCGTGATGGTCTGTGTGCTGTCTCACTGATCACCGGACCAGAAATACTTCAGCTCTAACTGTAACAGGAAGAAGTGTGGAAGCAAAAGACACAACTCTGTCTGTTAATTGGCTCATGTGACCTAACATGTATGGTTTGTTGGTATGTTTGTGAGTACAGTGAATCCTACGATCCCAGGGGGCGGCCCTTATTTTTTAAAATGGCTATTTTCTATTTATGATTACCCAATAGCACATACTACTAGAAAAGAATATTATTATGAAAATGGTTTATTTACATGAAGCAGGATTTTACATATGAGCTGTTTTATGCAATATCTTTTTATAGAGACCTACATTGTTTGGGGGGTATAGTTTTCCTTTAAGGTGACATCCAAGCCAAGCCCCTTCAACAAGTACTCTCACTGCACAAAGCCCCACACACTGCAGGGCCTGTTGTATTTGTACGTAGGAAGAACTGGGCATAAAAGACATAGTAGGGCAAGATGGCGACTCTATATTAATTAAACTCTGTTGTTGATTAAAAAAAAAGATGGTGGCGGGGGGTGTGACTAAAAAGCCATTTGTCTGACCTGTTGCTAAATAAATTAATGGACTCTCTCCCCCCAAAAAATAATCTGTTTTGCCCAGGATATTGAAATAGTCATCCTTTTCTATAGAGCTCTGGGCCCCCAACTTTTTTAACCGTAAGCCACAAAAAGAGCTGAGGAGCAACACAACCATGGAAAATGTTCCTGGGTGGTGCAAAATAAGTGCTGCGATTGGCTATTTGGTAGTCCTATGTGAACTGGCAGCTAGTGATGGGCGAATCTGTCCAGTTTCACCAAAAAGATTTGCGAATTTCCTGAGAAATTATTGAAACGGCGGAAGATTTGCATTGAAGTCAATGGCCGTCAAAATTATTGACGCGCGTCAATGTCGATGTCTTGCAACAATTTTTATATGAGCGCCTATTTTGTCCAAATGCATTAAAGTCAATGGGCGTCCGAATAATTTTGACGCACACCAATTTTATGCACGCGCGCCCCCAAATTTTTTTTGACACGCCGTCGAATTTTCGGCACAGTTTCGCAAATTTATTCGCCCATCACTACTGGCAGCTAACAGAAGGCAGGACACCTGCTTTTTATCGAACCAAAAGTGCCTCAAAGCCTGGAATTCAAAAATAGGCACCTGCTTTGAGGCCACTGAGAGAAACATCTATGGGGTTAGTAATAAACATGATGCTCACAAGCCACTAATTGAGGATATGTTAGAATGTTACATAGAACATATTTAGTAAACCTTTTAAAACAAAGCAGTGATGGCAAATTAACCTATGGGCTATGACATACCGCCATTCGGGGTTTACCTTGACGTGGTATGGTGGCTTATCAATTTTATGATCATAACTTTGTAACAAAATAACCCCTGTTTTGGGTACATATGCAATAGCATTTATTATACTTATATATATACTTTAAAGCCTTTAGAGTGCTCCCACCACCCCCTGTTTTGATATGACATACCAGTAGGCTAACAGAAACAGTGCAGGTTGGTATAACTGTAGCTGTGCACTTGTGAGGTCATTAATAATATGTCATAACCTACTGGTTGTTTTGCCATCACTGACTTGTTTTATAGGTTTACTAAATATGTAATATGTAACATGCCAACATATTCCACAGCAATGTACAATAACTGGGTTTATACAAAGAACATACAGAATTACATACATAGCCACCAGTAATCAACACAATAGCTAAAGAGGGCCCTGACCAAAATAGCTTACAATCTAAAAGGAGAAGGGGTTCTATAACACATTCACTCTCCCACAGGATCTTGGGTACCAGTGGCTCTTAACTATGAACAGTATTACTGAAGAAATCACATTAATAAAAAGTACTTTCTTTGGATACCACATATGCATGGCATCATATCACACCCCAAGTTTATAACGAGTATTATTCACCCTTTGAGTGATAACAATCTCATCAGCTGGCCATACATGGTTGCTCCCAGTGTTCTTCTGATGACATTTCTCTGTTCACTAACTTAACTTTTTGAGCAGAGGAACCTTACAAGAATTTCCTTTTTCACTAACTTCCAAATGTGTCCAGTCAGCTGAAAATTAACAGCAGGTGGAGGTAAACTGCTGTAAATTGTGCTCAGAATATGCAATTTTACATATTACTTTATTTTGTTTGATGTCTCTCTGATGAATGTATGAGTAGATTGTGTATGTATTTTTGACTCTGCAAAGAGGGACAGTCACAGCTTACTGGCATGGAGGAATGGACCCTGGATACGATATCTGATAACACTATGAAACTCTTGCATCAGTTATTAATACAGAACTGAATCAGAACCTCTATGTGTGACTCATTTTCAACACAAACTATGCATTATAGTGTGACACAAAGCTGATAATTATGAGTGGGCTGTAATAAATTGATTACGATGAAGGTCAGTATACAGAAACTTGGAACCTAGAGCAAATGAGCAGAAAATTTGGACTGTGCAATGGAAGGAAAATCTGGGCAAGTCTATGCTTAAAAAAATACAGAACCCCATTCAACAAATTGTACTTGTTTCCATCTATTATAAATACAGGTGGATCTTCTAGAACGGGGGTCCCCAACATTTTTTACCCATGAGCCACGTTCAAATGTAAATAAAAGTTGAAGAGCAACACAAAAAAAGTCCCTGGCGGTGCCAAATAAGGGCTGTGATTGACAATTGGTAGCCCCTATGTGGACTGTCAGCCTACAGGAGACTCTGGCATTAAAACTGTTTTTTATGCAACCAAAACTTGCCTCCAAGCCAGGAATTCAAAAATAAGCTCCTATTTTGTGGTCACTGGGTGAAACATCCAAAGGGTTGGTGAGCAACATGCTGCTCGTGAACCACTGGTTGGGGACCATTGATCTATAAGTTGGCTGCTCATGTATGTAGCCCACCAGTGCATTTTGATCACTGCCAGCTTGTTCAAGGGCATCAAATACATTTTTTGCATAATATCATCATTTTAATATGATCGGGTGTCAGATAATATTCCCTCTAAATAAAGATAATGGAGATTACCTATTTATAGTAGATATTGCATGGAAGTTTTGAATGTGATTACTGTTCTGCATGGTAGAAAGAACATGGTAGAAGAACATGACGTTTTCATCCTGTATTAGTGATTTGTGGGTCGAGAAAAAGCATGCTCCACATGCGACCTGAACCCACACTCCCCTGACCTGCTCCCACCCGCACCGGCTTCCCCCCTCTATTGATAG
The DNA here is from genome assembly GCA_038501925.1 of Xenopus petersii. NCBI lineage: Eukaryota > Metazoa > Chordata > Amphibia > Anura > Pipidae > Xenopus > Xenopus petersii. The sequence goes on along the minus strand of CM076678.1, from coordinate 134,421,054 downwards.
ACTGGCACCGACCCACCCCACCAAAGGCGTAAGCCAGCAGTCTACGGTCGCGACCCACAAAAGGTACAGAGAGATCGGACCGAACATGCCCAAGCCGTGGGTAAACCTGCGGATATCAGGCTGGCTTGCACATCACTACTCTGTATGGCTACAGCTAGTATTAGATTTAAACATTAAACACTGAAAATCATAGACCTATAACTATCTGATAAGCTGTCTGAGATTAATTTATATTGTAACATATTGTAACTCTATCCAGGAGTAGTCCTGTCACAAGGCTAGGATCTCTTCAGGAGTAGTGATGAGCACATTTTTGCACCGTGCATAGATTAGCAATGAAACTCTGCCCATTGACTTTAATGCAATTGGAGTGAGAAAAAAAGTCGCTCATAGACTTTAATATATTTTGCTACAAAAAAAGTCTCTGCAACAAAATAAGTCACTCTTAAACTCCAATATATTTTGCTACAAAAAAGTTGCAGTGACGAAAAAGTTGCCCATATACTTTAATGTGTAATGTGAAATTTACCGGGGCAAATTCACTCATCACTTTTCAGGAGTGCTCATTCTACTTAACTATTGACACATCATGAACTTGATCAATGGTTTTCTTTACTCAGGGAACCATCATGAAATCACCTCCACCCTTTCAGGGAAATTGGGTTTGTGTAGATCACTTGAGGTCACTTGAGGTGAAAGACAAAGTTTATTTGACACAAGTTCCATGGATTCTGAACTCACAAAGAGTCAGATCCCTGTACAAAGGACTTGCAAAAAGGGAGTTACTGGTGGGATACCATATTGATATCACTGCACAGCACAGAAAAATAAAGAACTTCTCCAACAGCCAAGCAGGTGACTCTGCCCTCAAGGCCAGGGTACTAGTGACCAAGAATAGCTTGAGAACAGAATCCATCCAAGTCAGGGGGCTCTGTTTAAAGAAAGGAGTAAGACCCTCTTGTATATCATTTTTAGACCTAATTTCAGTGGGTAATTAAAACAGATAGATAGAATAGTGAACCAGTTCATAAGATATCGTTTAGTGATGAAATATGATTTTAACTCGTTATTTTGGTTAAAGTAGGTAAATTATAATAACTACATCTGGATGGCAAAGAGTAATAGTACAATCAAACAAGCCGTTACTTAAGCTGTGTTTGAATATATCTATAAAACTAGCCATGGTTTCCATCTCAGACAGTAGGCCTCATTTACCAAGTGCAGGGTAGGGGCAAAGTAAAAAAAACAGGAGCAAATGACCATGTTTTTTACATTCCATTCCACCCTGAAATGAACTTTTAAGAATAGCTGCAGGTCTTTGTACTCTGATATGGAGAGTAAAGACTTTTGTGGTGGGAAGGACAAGACTTCCAGTATTTCTTGGCTTCTAAAGCATTTGATGGTTATGTCTTACTTCCTCCACCTTACTGTATTACTCTTTAATTGTAGGGGCGTCTGTATTTCCACATTTCCTAGGGATAATTGCTTTGGCCGACTATAGTAAGAAGAAGCCAGGGGATAGGCAAGAACACATTATCCTGTATCATTATAGTGAAACTCTATAGCAGAGGCATCTTTATCAATACTGTTTTTACAAACAGCGTTCACAGTTCTCAGAATTCTGTCCCAATAATTGCCACAGGAACTTGCAGTAGAGCCATTTATGTCTAATTGCTGTTTCTTTCCTCTCTAGCACAGGTCTGGGTAGTTAGGAAACATCATTTTAGTACCATTTAGTGTGGAGTTTATAGTTGGTTTCCTGTATGTTAGATGCTGTGCTTATTTGCGTTGGGTCATTTCTTTCCAGTTAGTGTTGGCCTCTTAATTGCTCTCCCTTGCTTTACAGAATGGGTGCTTGGTTCTGTCATCTGCTAGAGCTTCATAGACAAATGCTATTGACAAGGACCTTTCTCCACCAGGGTAATTGCAATGTACTTTGAGTATGTGGTAGTCCGTGAGATAATGATTAAGTTGAGTATAATTTCACTCTTTGCTGAGATGGGCCCCATACCTTTTGTATTTTCCAACGAGGTAGCAGTTTTTTATAACTAGTAACATCTATTATCCCTCATGAATTATTGTTATAGGATACCCAAAAGCCATGAGTATGCCTTAAATTGAGTTTGTTTGCAGTACTAGTGGGGTTAGGGTAAGGGTTTATTAGCTGTCAGTGTCGTCGTTATTAGTGTTGGGAGCATTTTTTGTCAGTGTTGGGGTTAGAAATTTAAGGGTTTGGAAATTGAAGGGTTGGGAAGTATGAGGCCTGAGAAGCTAGAGCTTTGCTGAGGTTTGACAGGGTTGTTGACATACAGGGTTATAGGAAGGGTCAGCGTTATAGGGAAGGACAAACATTTTGGTACTTTGGTACCAACGGGAGGGGAGTGTGAGTTTAGTTGTCAGTGTCATCATTATCAGTGTTGGGGGTTCGAGTTTCTGTCAGTGTTTGAGTAAGAACTCTGAGGCTTGGGAAATTGAAGGGTTGGAAAGCTAGAGGTTTGCAGAGGTTTTGCAGGGCTGTTGACATACAGCGTTATACGAAAGGGTGAACATTTTGGTACTTTGTTAAAAAGTGCTTAGTGATGTCACCAGTTATAATCAGTGTTTAGTGTCATTTCAAATGACTACAAGATTTCACTGGAGAGCTGATGTGTTGAAGTAGTTAATAAGTTTATTCAAGATGCATTAGCACTAAATGTTGCGGCCCATTAGGGTCATTCTTCTGGTGCACTGTTTGCTGGCAAATTGTCGCCACAGTTTCTAATTAATTCACTTGCGGCAAAACACTGAAATTCGCTGCAAATTCTTGTCTGGCAAATTTATTCGCCCATCACTACAGTGATTTTTTTGGCTTTTGATTGGGATTATTGGTCCCAGAAGGTGACTTCCTAGGTATAATACTTGGGTAAACATAGTGCACTTTAAGAAAATATCATAGTTAAAGGAATACTACATCCTCAACAATGTAGATCTCTATAAAAGTATATTGTTTAAAACAGCTCATCTGTAAAACCCAGCTTCATCTAAATAAACCATTTTTATACAAATATACTTTGTTAGTAGTATGTGCCATTGGGTAATCCTAAATTGAAAATTGACATTTTAAGAACTAAGGGCCACCCCCTGGGATTGCCTGATTCATGGTGCACACAAACAAACCAAGGGCACACATACCTGTAAGGTCACATGAGCCAATGAATGGACAAAGTTTTGTCTTTTACTCCCACGCTTCTTCCTGTTAAAGTGAGAGCTGCAGTATTTCTGGTCAGCTGATCTCTGAGGCAGCATACAACATGGTGGCTCAAGGTAGAAGATGTAAAAGGTCAATATATATATATATATATATATATATATATATATATATATATACCAATAGTTTCCAAACCAGCACTCCCTTTTGGTGAAAAAATGTAATATTTATTGTGACATGGTATCTTATTCCAATGTTTTGATCCCTATTGGGATCTTTTTCAAGGATATATATATATATATTCCAGTTTGGTAAGATTCTTTAGCAGGCGACATAACATGTTTGGTTTATTGCAATGTTGATTTTATAAACATTAAAGGACTACTACAGACAGGGGCGTAACTACAGTGGTAGCAGGGGGGCCAAGGAGGTATAGTGGCCCTATGAGGCCCTAATTCATATACAATTTCAATAAACATTGATAAAACAAGTCAACCTCATGGGGGCCTGAAAAATAATTTGCTATGGGGCCCCAGTAATATATAGTTATTCCACTGACTACAGTCAGACCCTTCTTGTGCCCTAGCTATATAATGTGACGTTTCAGCAAGGGCATAATAAAGGATCTATAAGGGGGTCACTCACACGGGGTGAAATTCACAAACCCGTAATAATATTACACCAGGGTTGTATCCCATAGCAACTAAGCAGCACTTAGCTCTGACAGATCAACTGTAGTAAGATGAATGGAAAGGACTTCTGGTTACTATGGATTACTACCCTGGAGTAAGATTTACTCCAGCTTTGTGAATTTTCCCATAGCGCCATGTAATTGGCTAGATGTGTGCTAATGGAGCTTATCAATAACATTTTCTATTCCCAGGAGATTGGAAATTGAATTGCCATCAGTATATGTTGCAGGATCTATCTATTAGCTCAATAAATATTTTATTCAGTAAGCTTGTTACTATTTGCCAAGACTTCTTTCCAAGAAACTGACTTTCTTCATTTATTTAACTCATGTGGAAATGTTATATATTTCAGAATAATGTCGTCAGCCACTTCCATCTTTTTTTTTTTTTATATAATTTTTTTACTCTCTGTGGATTTATTATAATTCGTTACTTGTGCAAGCATTACTTCCGTTTAACTGGTTTATGGTAAAGAACTTGCTGTTTTAATAAGGTCCCAGGGGGTTGTGAGAAAGCAAAACTTTACACTGGTGATGTCACAATCGGTTTAACTGTGGTCATGGTAGCAAGGGAATAAAGGCTACTGGTTTTACAACATTTATTGGGTTATGTAATAAAAGACACTAAGTTTGCCATGGGTCAATAACCCATAGCAACCAATCAGCAGGTAGCATTTACTACTCACCTATTTAAATGCAAGAATCTTATTGGTTGTCATGGGTTACTGCTCCTGGGCAAACTAAGTGCCTTATATTACAAATGGGGGTTAGGGCCTTATTTATCAAAATCCGAATACTTCTGATCTTATTTAAAAACACCAGAGCAAACTAGAATCAATAATTAAACCTTATTTATTATTGAAAAAACACGATTTAATCAGGGGAAAAACTCGATAAAAATTATGGAAAATCCAAATCATACTTTTTTTAGGATTTTTTTTCCCAAATCGCTTGATTTTTTCTGGCTTTTTTCCCAAAAAGCCCACATTTTTCCAATTTTTGCCTTAAATGTCTGAAATAGTTAGATTTTTGGGCTAATTCCAGCTCAGACCACAGAAAATTCCAAATAGGATAGGGACTTCTCCCATTGACTTACAACATCAGCAGGTAAAATATGCCGGATTTTCAAATTCTTACTTTTTCCATCCTCGGGGTATAATAAATCTCGAAAATTTTTAGGTTTTGTTCCCACTATAAAAATCTTTATTTCATAGTAAAAAAAAACCTTACATTTTTGGAGGTCGTGGCATTCGGACTTTAATAAATAACCCCCCTAATGTTTCTATATTTTAATATTAATATTGTTATAAGAAAACCATAAAATAACTACCTTTTTATGAGAATATATATGAAGGTGGTAACCCTTGTTAGAAGATTGTGGGGAAAGATCTAACTACCATCAATTGGCTGAGCTTGTTTATTGAAGGGATGCGGAATATCTTTTCACATTACTGTAGGGACCCATAAATGTAATGGCCCTTATGGCTTCATTCCCCACCAGTTCCTGCCTTTCCCTGTAACAACTTATACATTATTTACATACCCTTTCTATTGGTTCCAGGTTGTGACCACTTCCTGCAGTGCTGTAATTAAGGGGTCCGTTTACTAAAGTTCGGTAAATCTGACTTTAAGTTTCCGCATGTTACCCCCGAGAATATTTTTCCGCCAGAATATTCGCATCAACTAAGTTTACTAAACAGTGATGCGCTCAGAAGTCATTACGATCACATGCGGTAACTACGTTAATGAACCAGCTTAAGTTAGCGGTCATTTTATGGCGACAAATTAAGTTTTTGTGAATATTTATGCTATAAAATAGTCTTGTTTTATGGTAGTTATTATGGCATTTTTTTACTGTGACATTTATGGCCAGAAATGCATCTTCAAAACTCATAAACTTTAATGATTGATGATTATACCATCCAACAACATTACCAGAGTAACACCAATCAAACATTTATGCATCATATAAACCTTCTGCCAATAGAATCATAGGAACAAGAAATCATTCCAGTCAATCTCTTGGCTTTATAGAAATGCACAGTTTAATGCAGCCAATCACAATGAAACCAAAAAAGCGTAGAGGCTGACCAATCCTTGGACTGTGATGGCCGCTGCCAATAATACGACTCTGAGCTGAAATTGCTGCTGTTACAACAACAGATAGAAGCAGAAGCCAAAACATCCTGTCAGCAATAGCTACAGATCTGTCTCCTGTCAGCAAAGAATGATGGGTAAAAAAAAAAAGTATTATGGGATATTTCCTGCCCCTTGAGAATTTTCTGGCGAAAAACTACACTACATAGGTGGCGGTAAAATTTTGCAAATATTCAGGTGTGTGTGTGTACGTAGCGTTATTTTCAGCAAATGCGATAACTGGCGAAAACATGTTTTTGCGCAAGAAAACAATACACAAGAACAATCATGAAGCTCTAATGAACAAAGTCCTGTCATCATGGGATAGAAAAGCTCCTAGTAATTTCTAAGAGAATGTTAAATATATATATATATATATATATATATATATATATATATATATATATATATATATATATATATATATTAAAGCTTTTAGAGTTAAATGGGTTGTTCACCTTTGAGTTAACTTTTAGTATGATGTAGAGAGTGATATTCTGAGACAATTTGCAATAGGTTTTCATATTTGTGGTTTTGAAGTTATTTAGCTTTTTATTCAGCAGTTTGCAATTTTAGCAATCTGGTTGGTAGGTCCAAATTACCCTAGCAACCACACATTGATTTGAATAAGAGACTGGAATATGAATAGGAGTGGCCTCAAAAAAAAGCAGCAATAACAATAAATGTGTAGCCTTCCAGGGCAATTGTTTTTTTTTTAAGATGGGGTCAGTCATTTGAAAACTGGGAAGAGTCAGAAGAAGAAATCAAATAATTCAAAATGACAAAAAATAAATAATGAAGACCAAGTGAAGAGTTGCTTAGAACTGATCATTCTATAACAAATTAAAAGTTAATTTAAAGATGAACTACCCCTTTAAGGACAATGTGGCTCAGTGATATACAATGAGGATTACTATTCAGTGTGTTTGTGTTAAATTAAGTGGCCTATAATAATAATAATAACCCTGTAAAGAGGCCAAGCAAAACCTTATGTCAAAGATATAATACAGTTCTACCAGGCTTTCTGTTTATTTGGCAAATCTTTCTTGATTCACTTGTTATACCACTTCTCGCCCATAAATAACCAATTTGAAATCTCTCTGCCAGCTTGGGAATTGTGTTGAAAAAAATCAGTGAAACCAACAAAAAACTTCCAGCTTCCTCCCAAAAACAACCAACCCCTCTTGAACTGGCAGCTCATCATTAGTCTTAAATTGCAAGATAAGGTACCTGTTTGATACCTCCTGGATTCTCTACATTTTAATTCATTATTAATACATTAATAGACAGTCATAATCCCAACAGATTAGAGCTATCTTGAGTCTTTCTCTCCAATGCTTTGATGACGACGATGATGGTAATCAATTGGAATGGCTTGATTGGAAAGGGAATTCGTTAACTCTCGTCAGATGAATGCAGACTCCATAAAATTATTTTTTTAACGGTCCCTTTATTTAAATCACTGATTGTGGATGGAATTAAATGAATAATAAATAATCCTGATTAAATTCAACTCTAAACATGTCTATATAATGATTTTTGGCACTTGACCTGTAGCATTGGATGAACCTGGTTGTACTTGTACAGGTCATTGTGACACATTTGTACCTGGCCTATAGGGTGGAAGCTGGTAACCAGTCTATTTATTTAATTTCAGACTACACGGCCGATTCTGCCGCAATCCGACGGGCTGCGCAAAATCACAGGCATCACATCGGATGCGACAGAAGTAAGGTAAGTGATTCAATTGAAGGATCGTGTCACAGCGTTGATGCGACGCAACACAACTGTTGGATGCAGACACTGCACGCTGCATTTGCATCAACAATGCAACACGATCCAACACTGGCATTACTTACCTTATTTCCGTTGCATCCAATGTGACACCTGCGATTTTGCGCAGCTTGTCGGATCGTGGCGGAATCGGCCGTGTAGTCCTGCCCTAATAAGTAGGGATGCACAGAATCCAGGATTCGGTTCAGGATTTGTCCTTTTTCAGCAGGATTCGCCTGAATCCTTCTGCCTGGACAAAGCGAATCTGAATCCTAATTTGCATATGCAAATTAGGGGAAGGGAAGGAAATCTCGTGACATTTTGTCACAAAACAAGAAAGTAAAAAATGTTTTCCCTTTCCCACCCCTTATTTGCATATGCAAATAAGAATTCGGTTTGGTATTCTACCGAATCTTTCGCTAAGGATTGGGGGTTTCGGCTGTATCCAAAATAGTGGATTCGGTGCATCCCTACTAAAAAGATATATTTGAATGAAAATTGTTTATTTAGATGAAGCAGAAATTTACATATGAGCTGTTTTATCCAATATATATGTAACACTAACTTGGGCTAGGCAGGCCAAGAAGTTAATGTTCAGCTAGTGATAGGAGCATGGGTTACATGTGACTCAAACACTTCAGGCTAGGGCCTTCGCTAAGTGGAAGATTTCAGGCTACTGTGCAATAAAAATAGGAATAATGGACGCCAGGAGGTTCTTATGGGGAAACAAAGGAGTAACAGGTTTATTTGTGTAATTGAGTATTGTTAGCAGGCTGAAACAGGCAGAGCATGATACAGCTGAGGAATGTGACTCCCATAGGCATTGTAGTCAAGTAGTAATAGGAATCCCAGGCAGATGTACTGTACCTTTAAGTGTTCCGGATCTCACCCAGCGGAGTGGTCAGGGAGAAGAAGTCTAAGCCTGATGCCCTATCCACTGTGGTCCCTTCACTAAAGTCAATCTAGGAGCTTTGGGGAGCTGGTCCCTGCTACAGATCCTCGATGGAGCACAAAGCTGCTCTTACTATCTGAGCTCTCTATCTTACTCTCCTAGAGAGTCTATAACAGATATAACCTGTCTCTAGCTAACCTCGTTCACGGGGTCCCTGCTCCCCGACTCAGACACTAGAGGTACTGGTCCCTTTAAGGCAATGGCTTTACTGAGCCTTGGTGTACCCAGGCTCAATGGGAACAACCATTCGATCAGGACACCAGCAGCTAAAGAGGAAGATCCACCCCTTTCCAAACACTATATTGAAGTGCAGAAGGAAGTGGTCATTACACCTCTTGGCCAATAACTAAGGATATGTAAACTACACTAGATACATGGGCTTTTGCCCAGCAACTAGGGAATTAAAGCCATAGGGGCATATTAACCCTATGGGTCCCTACATATATTTTTATAAAGACCTACATTATTGGGGGGTATAGTTTCCCTGAACCAGCATTTAGTACATTAACCTGTTCTTTCTATTAGTTAAGGACTCTTAGAATAATAGGCCACCCCTGTAAGGAACTGGGTTAGCACCACCATTAAAAATGTAATGTATGCATGCACTATTCATGGACCCTTAAGTAAAGGCAGTTTGGGAATAGTACAAAGTGTGTGAGCAATGACAGCACAAACTCTTAAATAGTGAATGGAGCTGCTGTGATTTCAGCTGATATAACAAGCAGAAAGGCTGATGAGACCATTGCGGAGTAGCTGATTACTAATTCAAATAAATTCACATAGTCTGTTTCAGAGAGGATTTGTGTACTGCAAATCCCCCTATCATCAGCTATAATCCTATATATTTTTCACAGTTGGAGTTCCCCTTTTATTTCTCTCCGCAGTCTCATCATCAGCATGTTACATAATTTAGAATTCACATGGGCTCCCTGCGCATTAAGGAGAAAGGTGTTTTTTAAGCAATTCATTGGAAAATTTGGAAGTTCTTATATCAATTCTTTATGCTTAATCTCACTAAGCCCCTATGCCATACCTTTGATTGTATTCTCAGTTGGACAGGGGCATATTTCTCACTCCTTAAAATTACAGACACTATAAAGCAATAGTCATTTGCACCTGCTATTTCTTTTAGCTGTATTCAGGGTTATGAGAGTAGGTCTTAAATGACTTATTTTTGGACCTTAAAGGAGAACTAACCCCCCAAGATATGTAGCCTTGTGGGGCATTGGTTTTGTAGATGGGGTCAGTGTCCCCAATTTAAAAGCTGTAAGGAGTTAGAAGAAAAAGGCAAATCATTTTAAAAACTATAAAATAAATAAATAATGAAGACCAATTGAAACACTGCTTGGAATTGGCCATTCTATAACATACTAAAAGTTAACTTTAATGTGAACAACTCCTTAAGGGTAAGGTCACACCTGAAGATTCTGGGAGATTTAGCCGCCCGGCAACTAATCGCCTCTTCTTTGGGGCACCTAAACTACTAGAATGGCTTCCCCCTGTCTTCCGCCTGCTAGAATGAGAAATCGCCTGTGGCATGGCACTCGCGGCGCTTCGATTTCTAAAGTCGCCTGAAGTTGCCTCACGAGGAAACTTCGAGCGACTTCGGAAAACGACTTCGGATGCGCCGCAAGTGCCATGCCGCAGGCAATTTCTCATTCTAGCAGGTGGAAGACAGGTGGAAGACGTTTGGGGAGATTAGACACCCCAAAGAAGAGGCGATTAGGCAAATCTCCCCTAATCTCCAGGTGTGACCTTACCCCTTTAAGTGCCCTCCTCCAGGATCTCATGACTGGGCAATTAGAAGTAGTGATGGGCGATTTTGGGGTGTTTCGCTACGCCAAAAAATTTGTCAATTTCTTGCGAAATTCGTGAAACTGTGAAAAATTCGTGAAACGGCGCCAGCATCTCATTTTTGTCGCCGGCGTCTAGTTTTTTTTACGCCGGCGTCTCGTTTTTGACACACAAGTAGCACAAAGTAGACCCAAATATCACACTAAATATTACAAAGTAGCCTTCTAATTAGTGATGGGCGAATTTATTCAGAAGTCGCAGCAAATTCCTGCAATTCGCGAAACCGCTGCGAAAATTTGCCGGCGTCAGTTTTTTTTGACGCTGGGCAATTTTCGCTGTGGTTTCGCAAATTTATTCGCCGGCAGCGTATCACAGGAATTCGCTGCGAATTCGCGCCTGGCGAATAAATTCGCCCATCACTAATTAGAAGGCTACTTTGTGATATTTAGTGTGATATTTGGGGTGCAGACTTAATTATTTTCATAAATATTCATGGGATGTCAAATATGAGCACATTCCGCACATGGTCAATTTTTCTTTCTTGACTAGCATAGTTTTATGTTAACTGCCTTTTCTTCCATTCTGTATGTCTATCTGAAGTTGGGTCACTGCTTTCATTTGAAAAACTGATATTTTCTGTCTTGTAACCTTCCCCCCAGTGTATTAAGCAATTGCATATTGTATGTCTCTTCTGGTGCATCGGTACAATTGTAACTTAGCCTTTATATAAACAAAAGGGACAAAGGGGAAGGGACCTGATGAAAAAGATGAAAGAAAGGTTAAATGAATAACAGAAAAATAATTTAAAGTCAACAGACTCCGATCCGCAAGTCGGCTACTATGGATATTGAGGTTATCAGAGGATCTGTCATGACAATATCATGAAATAGCAGTGAAAAGAGATAAAAGCAACACTGAACAGCATCTTTTTTAACTAGATATATATAGTAGAGGATCAATAAGCAATATACGGTTGGGATGTCCATTTTTGTAAATGTGAAATACTTATATTTATACAGAAAGAGAAGATAGAATTCTGTTTATTTTGTTTTCAAATAAAGATCCTTTGTGTTTTTTTTTAGCAATCTTGGCATTAATCTATGGTGCATTTATATAATGTCATTTGCACTAAATATCCAAGTTGAGATCATGGAAGGCTATGGTGGCAGATGCCTGCAGGCCCACCCCCCACCTGCTTGCCAACAACAACCCACCCCTGTAGTTCTGATCCAGCAGTGCATGCACAAAGCCAGAGAAGGAAACAGAGGCATGTAGCAGGGTAAAATTGTAAAGTAATTAAAGGGCATGTAAAGGCAAAAAAATAAAATCCCATTTTTACTTTCTTTAATGAAAAAGAAACCTATCTCCAATATACTTTAATTAAAAAATGTGTACCATTTTTATAAGAAACCTGACTGTATGCAGTGAAATTCTCCCTTCATTTAATGCCGTGGAAAGGAATTGTCAGACGGTCCCTAACTGCTGAGCAGGGAAACAATCATACTTATGAACAGCAGGGGGAGCCCCCGCCTTACTTCCCAGCCATGCAGAACTCAAGCAGCTTTGTTTATGACGATCTCTGAGCAGCCCAGACCAAACTGAGCATGTGCACAGTCTTAGTCTTGCAAAGATGTTTAACAAAGTTACAAGATGTTGACCACTTGTGGCCAACTTTGAAAGCATAAATAGCCTTATTCTATTTTAGACTTTACATGCCCTTTAAGTATAAATGTGTAATAAATAGTTAATACAGTTATTTTCAGGTTATCCCCCAGGGGGAGCTAGAGGGTAGCTTTTGCTAGGGAAAGTCCACAGTGGGTGGAGGAAGGGAAGTGATAAAAGGAAAGGTTTCAGGCACAAATATGGAGATGTGTCATGGGAAGAAAAGAGAGCAGCAGGCTCTCAGACAGTTGACTCATTCCCTGGAAGAGACAGTGACCTTAGGTAGTAAAGAAGCTTGTGGTAACTAGTACAGGCCAGGGACTAGCATGGGCAGCTGTGGCCCCTACAAGTAGTGAGTGGGCACAGTGTGTCCAGCGTGGCTTAAAGGGCATGTAAAGTCTAAAATAGAATAAGGCTAGAAATGCTGTATTTTGTATATTAAATATAAACATGAACTTACTGCACCACAAGACTAATCAAACAAATAATTTATGCTTTCAAAGTTGGCTACAGGGGGTCACCATCTTGTAACTTTGTTAAAAATCTTTGCAAGACTAAGACTGTGCACATGCTCAGTGTGGTCTGGGCTGCTTAGGGATCATTATAAACAAAGCTGCTTGAGTTCTGCATGGCTGGGAAGTAAGGCGGGGGCTCCCCCTGCTGTTCATAAGTATGATTGTTTCCCTGCTCAGCAGTTAGGGACCATCTGACAATTCCTATCCACAGCAGTAAATGAAGGGAGAATTTCACTGCATACAGTCAGGTTCTTATAAAAACGGTACACATTTTTTAATTAAAGGTAATTGGAGATAGGTTTCTTGTTCATTAAAGAAAGTATCATTATTATTATTTTATTAACATGTATTTATATAGCGCCAACATATTGCGCAGCACTGTAAAGTAAATGTGATTATACAACTACATCACATGAATTACATATATAGAATATATGGAGTAACAAACGTCACAATCAATACAGGTACAAAAAGGTGAGGAAGGCCCTATGCATATGCATACAGTCTAAAGGGGAGGGAGTAATACACAAGGTGTTGGAGTGGGCAAGATCGAAGTAAGTGGGTGAGAAATGTGGTATTGTATGTGGTGTTGCGTTTGGTAGTTAAGCGGAGTGAGGGTAGGCTTCTCGAATGAAGTGCGTTTTCAGAGATTTTTTGAAAGTAGAAAGGTTGGGAGAAAGTCGGACAGACCGTGGGAGAGCGTTCCAGAGGAGGGGTGCAGCCCTTGCAAAGTCTTGAATGCGAGCATGTGAGGAGGTAATGAGAGAAGAGTTGAGTAGGAGGTCAGTAGAGGAGCGTGGTAAGCGAGTGGGTGAGTATATAGAGATGAGTTCAGAGATGTAGGGTGGAGCAGAGTTGTGAAGTGCTTTGAAAGTCAGTGTCATTAATTTGAATTTGATTCTGAAAGGTAACGGAAGCCAGTGCAGGGATTGACAGAATGGCGAGGCAGAGGAGGAGCGGTTGCTGAGGTGTATGAGCCTCGCAGCAGTGTTCATTATGGACTGGAGAGGTGACAGTCTCTGGAGGGGGAGGCCAATTAAAAGCGAGTTACAGTAGTCTAGACGCCATATGATGAGAGAGTGAATAAGAATTTTGGCAGCGTCTTGGGTGATAAATGATCGTATTTTGGATATGTTCTTTAGGTGGAAGTGACATGATTTGATAAGTGACTGGATATGAGGAGTGAATGACAGGGCAGAATCTAGGATAACCCCAAGGCACCGGGCCTGGGGAGAGGGGGTGATAGTGGAATTGTTAACTGTGATGGATACTTCGGGGATGCTACTGGTGTTATTTGGAGGAAAGAGAACCATTTCAGTTTTGGAGAGGTTTAATTTAAGGTAGCGTTGCGACATCCAGGTAGAGATAGCGGACAGGCAGGAGGAGACGCGAGTTAGGAGTTCTGGGTTGAGATCAGGAGATGAGAGATAGATCTGAGTATCGTCAGCATAGAGGTGGTAGTGGAAACCGTACGAATTTATTAATTTGCCAAGGGAGGAAGTGTAGAGGGAGAATAGTAATGGTCCTAGGACAGAGCCTTGAGGAACTCCAACAGAAAGAGGTAGGGGAGAAGATGATACTCCATTGTAGGAGACACTGAAGGAACGATTGGTGATGTAAGAAGAGAACCAGGACAGGGCTGTGTCACGAAGGCCAAGCGACTGGAGGGACTGGAGGAGGAGAGGGTGATCTACAGTGTCAAATGCGGCTGAGAGATCAAGCAGTATTAGTAGTGAGAAATGATTGTTGGCTTTTGCGGTTAAAAGGTCATTAGTTAGTCGAGTCAGGGCAGTTTCCGTGGAGTGTTGTGGCTTAAAACCAGATTGTAGGGGGTCTAGCAGGTTATTGTCAGAGAGGAATGAGGTAAGTCGGTTGTAGACTAGGCGCTCAAGTAGTTTAGAGATGAAAGGTAGCAGAGAGATAGGTCGGAGGTTGTCAAGATTGGAGGGATCAAGAGAGGGTTTTTTCAGAATGGGGGTGACAAGAGCATGTTTTAGTTGAGAAGGAAACAGTCCAGTTGAGAGCGAAAGATTAAATAGGTGAGTTAAGGCTTTGATTAGACCAGGATTGGTATTGCGGAGAAGTTTTGAGGGAATTGGATCAAGCGGGCAGGTGGTAAGGTGAGAAGAGGCCAGAAGCTTTGAGACTTCCTCATCAGTGACAGGGGTGAAGGAGCACAGGAGAGACTGGGGAGTGTGAAGGGAGGGTGGTGGAAGTCTAGGGGGGTTGAGTAGTGTAATGTCCCTTCTAATAGTGTCAATTTTGTTTTTGAAGTGCTCAGCAATATCTTGAGCAGAGACAGATGTGCATGGAGGGGGTGGAGAAGGGGAAAGGAGAGTGTTAAAGGTGGAGAAAAGTTGTGCTGGTTTTTTAGAAAGGGAGTTAATGAGTGAAGTAAAGTATGTTTGTTTGGCTTGGAAGAGGCTGGTGTTAAAGGAGCGCAGGGCAGATTTGTAGCTCCAAAAGTCTGATTCTGAACGGGATTTGCGCCAGCGACACTCAAGTGCACGTGAGTGTCTTTGGAGCGCTTTTGTATGAGCAGTATGCCAAGGTTGAAGTGGTTTGGGTCTAGAACGTTTCGTTTTTATAGGAGCAAGCTCATTTAGGGCAGTGGTGAGAGTACTATAGTAGACAGAGGTAGCCACATTAGGACAAGAGATGGCTGAGATATTAGAGTGAAGAGAGTCAAAGGAAGAAGAGAGATGTGACACGTCTACAGCTTGCAAGTCACGGTAAGTACGTGTTTGGGGAATAGCAGGGGGTGAGGAGGGAGTTAGTGAGAGTTGAAATGTGAGCATATTGTGATCAGAGAGGGGAAATGGTGAGTTAGTGAAATTGGTGGTTGAACAGAGTCTGGTAAATATGAGATCCAGAGTGTTACCACTGGAGTGAGAGGGGGAGTCTGAGCACAAAGATAAGCCTAGGGAGGAGGTTAGTGAAAGAAGTTTAGAGACAGAAGAGTTGTTAATGTTGTTAACAGGTATATTAAAGTCACCTAATATGATGGATGGGATGTTAGATGAAAGAAAATAAGGAAGCCAGGCAGCAAAGTTGTCCAGAAATTGTGCAGTTGGTCCTGGTGGTCGATATATAACAGCAATGCAGAGTGAAACAGGAGAAAAGAGCCTAATGCAGTGAGCCTCAAATGAGGAGAATGATAGAGAGGGAACAGGTGGAAGAACTTTAAAAGTACAGCGGGGAGAGAGAAGCAAACCTACACCACCGCCAGGTCTGTTACCAGGTCTGGGAGTATGAGTGAGGTGTAGGCCCCCATAGGACATGGCAGCAGGTGAGGCAGTGTCAGTAGGAGAAAGCCAGGTTTCAGTAAGTGCGAGTAGGTTAAAGGAATTTGCAATGAAATGGTCGTGTATAGCGGTGAGCTTGTTGCAAACAGATCTGGCATTCCAGAGAGCACATGAAAGATTAATTGGGTTTTTGGGTATAGGAGTAAGTGTTCTATACTGTTTGAATTTGCTCCGGAGAGAAGGAGCTCGTGGCCGTGTTATAACTGGGATGGGGTAAGGGCCAGGGTTTGGGGAAATGTCCCCAGCTGCCAGCAATAGAAAGGAAAGATAGACTAAGTGAGAGTGGGATTTATAAGTCCTTGGTTTGTATGAAAAAGAGGAGTTTTGTGGAATAGCTAAACAGAGTACTTTATATACTTCATGTGTGGAGAGGGAAGGAGAGGAGAGAAGAGAGGCTGAGATTTGTATAGAAGTGGGATTTGTCGGAGGAGGTAGTGAAAAATGCTTTATGAAGCATGAGAATGAAAGAAGGAGAAATGCAGGATAAAGCATGTTTGGAGCAAGAAGTAACAAACTAGCAGGTACAAACAAATCTGTTTTCTTCTTCTCCCAGATGGTTCACAGTTGATTGCAGGGGAATCCGGTTCCTTTTGCCTTGTCAATGCCTTGTCCAACTGTCTTGTTTAACTGTCATTTCTGAGCACTTGTGAAATTTTAGCACTTAGGAAATGTTAGCACTCGTGCCATGCCCCAGACACGAGTGCCATCCCCAATACTGGGTCTGAATTTATATGTAGCAGAATAAACAGTTGCAGTATATGGATATGGCAGTATGTGGATATAGCAGAATTACCAGAATAAACAGTTGCAGTATATGGATATGGCAGTATGTGGATATAGCAGAATTACCAGAATAAACAGTTGCAGTATATGGATATGGCAGTATGTGGATATAGCAGAATTACCTGTAGGAATGAGAAGAGATAGGAGTTAGTTCCATGGAACTGTCTTGTTTAAAATGGGATTTTATTGTTTTGCCTTTACATGCCCTTTAAAGGGGTGATTTAGCTTTAAGTTAACTTTTAGTATGTCATAGAATGGCTAATTCTAAGCAATTTTTCAATTGGCCTTAATTTTTTCTTGTTTGCAGTTTTTGAATTATGTGCCTTCTTCTTCTTACTCTTTCCAGCTTTCAGTTTTGTCCGGCGGCGGAATAACGCAGACATTTGCTGCAAATTCACGCCTGCCAATTTTTTTTGCCCATCATATTCATTGCCCATTCAAGAGGTCATCTATGAAAGCAGCCCCAGGGTCATGTTAAAAATTGGTGCAAATTTTGTGGATAATGATGCCATTTGTTAAAGCGACTTGCACCTAAACACGCTGATTGTACATCTGTATGACGAATTTATTCACCAGGCATGGATTTAAGATGAATTTCCCAGTCTTGCTGCCTGCAAATGTTTTTGCGGAACTGTGGTGAAAATTTGCCACGGTAAAAAAAATTGCCGTGTGTCAAAATTTGCTTGCGCATAATAATTGCCGCACATCAGAACTAATCTGACGGCCATTGACTTTAATGGATTTGGACAAAATAGTCGCACGTATAAAAATTGTCACTCGCGTCACAATTGTCATGCGTCAAAATTATTTTGACGCCCATTGCCATCAATGCATTTCGTGAATTTTTTGCTGTTTCGCTAATTTTTCAATTAAACGATTCGCCCATCCCTACTTACACACTCTGATGAGTTAGTAATTTTGGGGGCTAATTTATTAACGTACATATTTTTTGCAGGATTCAAACTATTTAGCACTAAAAAATTGTGCATATGAGAAATGGTTTTAAAACACAGAATTTTCAATATTTATTAAGCATAAAAATATCAAATAGCATGTAATATTTTATAGTCCAGGTGCCAGTGCAGAACAGTAGTATATTTCTAAGAAGTACTCACTTAATATATATATATATATATATATATATATATATATATATATATATATATATATATATATATATAGATAGATAGATATATATATTATACAGTATATAGTTTGGAAACATGAGTTGCAATTTCAAGAAAGCCGTTTTATCCTTTAACAAATCTGTGAAATAATCGGTGTTCTCTTTTTTTTATGCTCATTCAAGCAGGAATATTAGAGGCTGGAGAATTTCAGTTGTATCCCCAATCCTTTGATTGTTATCCTGTCTAATAGAATCCAGGCCTAAGAGCAGTTTTATTCATTTGAGTTATTGATTTCATAACCAGCCCTGTGAGTCACATTTATCATAGATTCACATATGAAAAGAGATTTGTTTGTTTTTTTTCTTCTAAGACTCGTTTTCTGTAATTCGCATTTTGGAAAATCTTCTTTTGAAACAGCAGGAGGAGAAATTTAGAAAACAAATTGTATTTATTTCTCTAATTTGCATTTAAGATTCTAGTTACCATCAGGGACACGTTCATCATATGATTGGGATGGTAAAGGAAAAGTTCTTGCCCCTGGGATGTTTAATTCTCCCACTATTATCATGAATGGCACATTTATTGCAACTGTAGCTAATTTGATATACTGCCATAAGCCATGAGCGAAGCTGTCCCAATTACCTTCAGCAGAAAATTTGAAAAAACTGAGTTGCATTGAAGTCAAAGGACATTTTTGGCAAATGCGTTGCACCACACTGTATTGAAGTCAATGGGCAAAGTGCATTGGAGTGCATGGGCGTATTTCTCAAGTAAAACAAATTGGAGTTGTAACGCTAATTTGGCTAGGCAAACCAAAAAAGGGGTTAATGTTCAGCTAGTGATAGGAGTATGGGTTACATGTGACGCAACACTTCAGGCTAGGGCCTTCGCTAAGTGGAAGATTTTCAGGAAGTAGTGTAGTAGAACTATAGCTCTCAAGCTAATATGCATGAAAAATAAGAATAATGATGGATGCCAGGAGGTTCTTATGGTGAAACAAAAGAAGGATAGTTTATTTGTTCAAGACAAATGTCCTCAGGTTTACTTACAGATGATGAGAGGTACAGGCAGATGTTCCGGATCTCACCCAGCGTAGTGGTCAGAGAGAAGAAGTGTAAGCCTGTCACCCTATCCACTCTGGTCCCTTCACTAAAGGCAATCTAGGAGCCTTGGAAAGCTACTCACTGCTACATATCCTTTATGGAGCACAAAGCTGCTCTTGATATCTAAGCCCTCTATCTTACTCTCCTAGAGAGTCTATAACAGATATAACCCTGTCTCTAACTAACCTCGTTCAAGGGGTTCCCTGGTCCTGAACTCAGACACTAAAGGTGCTGGTCCCTTTAGGGCATGGCTTTACTGGGCCTTGGTGTACCCAGGCTCAATGGGAACATCCAGATGGTTAGGACACCAGCAGCCAAAGAGGAAGATCCACCCCTTTCCAAACACTATATTGAAGTGTGTCAGGAAGTGGTCATTACACCTTTTGGCCAATAACACTGGATATGTAAATATATAGTGAATAAAGTACCCCCCCTTGTAAAATATAAGGATATTATAAGATACCGAGGAGTTCCATGACCATATAAAAACACGAGGCCGAAGGGGGGGTACTGGGGATACTTTATTCACTATATATATTTATTATAATACACAAATTTCAGTGAGTCATGTGACAGAAATGACATCAGAACTCACCGTTTATAACTGATGGCATCAGAACTCACCATTTATAAGGATATAATTTACAATACATTCATGGCTTTTGTGTATTATAACTAGATACATGGGCTTTTGCCCAGCAACTAGGGAAAAGGGGAACGGGTAGGGATTTAAAGCAATAGGGGCATGTTAATCCTATAAGTCCCTACAGAGTCTACGGGTGTTTTGTTACTGTCTTTTTCTGAAGAAAAACAAAAAAAAAATGCTGAAGGTGAAACCTGGAACTTCACTGCAAATTAATTCCTGTTGAAAACTTGTATCTAACGGATGTGTCAAATAATTTGAGGCTGTGACTGTAAAATGGCACAGAAACTTACAGTTTTGCAGGATTTCATTTACAGGTATGGATCCATTTTCTGAAATGCTCCGAATTACGAGAAGGCTGTATCCCATAGACTCCATTTTATCCAAATAACCTAATTTTTTTAAAAATGATTTCCCTTTACTCTGTAATAATTAAACAGAAGCTTGTAGTTGATCCCAACTAACTTTTAATTAATCCTTATTGGAAGCAAAACCAGCCTATTGGGTTTATTTCATGTTTACATGATTTTCTAATAGATCCCTTTTCCAGAAAACCTCAGGTCTTGAGTATTCTGAATAAAAGGTCTTATACCTGTACTAATAGCAGTGTGGGCCCATTAGAAAACCTAATTATTATTCCTACTCTTCTAACTCAACCGCTTTATTCTCCTAGTCTTTTATATCTACTATAATCAATTCTTCCATTACTAAGTATTTTTGTCCCATAAAGAAATAGGGAATGACCATGCAAATGGTTAGAAGCAAGGGGCCCCACTGACACCTGGGCCCACTCAGGGACGATCCTGGCCCCTCCGCCGCCTGAGGCAGCAGCAGTTGCTGCTGCCCCCCCCCCCCCCGGAAATTCGCTCTTAAAGTACCAGGAGCAGCATTTTTGCTGCCCCTGGTACCTAGTGGGGCACTGCTGCCTGAGGCGACAGCCTCAACTTGCCTCATTGGCGAAGCACCCCTGGGCCCACCGGTAGTTTTCCTGGTTTCCTGGTGGGCCAGTTCGACACTGATGCCACTGTTTGTGCATGGGCTTCAATGAGTAGGGTTGCCATCTTTGCCCAAAGCAAAATCTGGACAAAGGGCAGGGGCCTGTGACATAACTGGTTAGGTTTGTGCCATCAGGGGGCAGGCTAGTAATGTTTATGGGTGGGTCAGTGAGGTTAGGGCAGGCCATGATGTCATGGTTCAGAGAATTTTTGCCTGTTTTTTCAACCTGCAAATACCGCATAGGTGGCAGCCCTTGCAATGCAGGGGTGTCATCAGTAACGTAACTAGAGGGGGCAGGCCCTGGTGCGTGACGTGCAGCCGGGCCCCCGCCCCCCTTCGTTATAATTTTCGACCAGCATTTTAGAAAACCAAAATAATATATACAACATTTCTGCCCTACACCTTTAATTAAAGTTCTTCACCTTTAAATTAATTTTTAGTATGATGTAGAGTGTGATTTTCTTAGACCATTTAATTGTTTTTTTATTATTTGCGGTGTTTGCGTTATTTAGTTTTTTTATTCAGAAGCTCTCCATTCTGCAGAATTAGCCATTCTATAACATACTAAAAGTTAACTTAACGGTTGAACCATCCCCTTTAAGTTTTACTTCTGGAAGCTGAAATCATAAGAAAATGAATGGAGATGTCTCAGAATACAGAATTAAGGGTTCTGTTGCTAAAAGTGGACACAGTTACAGTACAGATTTGTGCCTATTATTGCGTTGTGCACTCTTGTATAGAGGAGCACTGTGCAGATGTGTTGGTTGTGCTGAAGTTGTATGAGACTTAAGTCAGTGCATGTTCAGACACAAGGGAGGCCTGTACCTTATAATTGCATTTGGCAGAAATTAAGAACCCTGCTACCTTAGTGCATTGTGCCCATTGACATTTGCTGTTATGATTCCTACTTGATACCACACTGGATATCAGATTGTGGCAGTTTTTCACTTTGCCAACTTCAGTAAATATGCCCTTTAGTGTAAACGACTGCTTTCTAAACTAAGGTTTGTTGAGCTTAATAAAGTTGTTTGCACATGGATAGGAAACTGACTACAGGATCGGGTACCAGTGTCAGACTGGCCCACTGGGTTACCAGGAAAACTCCCAGTGGGCCCAGATGTAAGTGGGCCTCTTGCTTCTAACTATTTGGATGGGGTTGGATGGTATTTAGCAAGTGAGGGAATACAGGGTTATGGGAGATATCTCATAGTACAAGTTGATCCAGGGACAAGTTTGATTGCCATCTTGGAGTCAGGAAGGAATTTTCCCCCTCTGAGGCAAATCAGAGAGGCTTCAGATGGGTTTTTGCCTTTCTCTGAATTAACTAGCAGTTAGGCAGGTTATATACAAAGTTAATGTTCAACCTGATGGACGTGTGTCTTCTTTCAACCTAACTTACTATGTTACTATGTAAATAAGCTTATAAAGAGCTCTACATTCCAACCTGGTGGAGGCAGGGTAGCTACTCTAAGATCCAAAGTACTCACTTTTCTGTAATGACTGGCATCTGCTCCCCTCCTCTCTCACTTTATGGCATCTGTCAAATCAGAGTTCACCTCTTCACCCTATTTTGCAGCACAAATGATGTTTTTCCATATGCGGTGAATGCCGAGCTGTGTTATGACTGGTGAAGTCAACGTACGTATGAAAGCGATTGACATCTGCTGGCAGCCTGCGGTGCAACGCTGCTGTTTGTGCCACAGTTAGTAGCAACAAAGGTTAAAGGTTAATTGCAATAGCATTCACAAAATTAAAAAAAGACTTGCATTTCATTATTTTTATAATGCAAACCCATAACATAAACCCATTTCCATAAAGTTATGGGAAGAAGGAAGAGGGAAGAAGATGGAAAACATCAGGGTGGCACATCTTACAGTGGCAATGATCTAGCTACGACACACAGGTTGTCTGTAGGGCTAACCAGGAGCACAAGATCCTCTACAACTGGCCCTTGGCCATTTTTTGTTCCCTTACAAAATGTAAAAATGTAAAGCTTAAAAAGCTTTACGACATATACTATACGTTGGCATAAACTAAAAAAATCCCAACATTTTAAAGGGATCATTCATGGAGTGGCCATCACTTGATTATGAAGTGATAAGACCTACTGTAGTTAGATTTCTGTGTCTAGGCTTCTGGAAAACAGCCCATAGGCTATCATCTATATTGAGCTTATTTGGGATATGGCAGCTTTCTTGTGTAGTTTTGGAACTATAAGAACATACTTATTCATATTTCAGCAGTTTATGTTTAAATATCACTGTCCCTTTGGCAGTTGCGTAACAAGATAATACTGGGCCCCACTGCAATTTTTTTCAGGCCCCCGAAATGTCTATAGCTTGACCTGTTTCCACAAATACTTATTGAAATTGTAGATGAATTAGAGCCTTGTGGGGCACCTATACCTCATACCTATATACACAGGTGCTGGTACATAAATCTGTATATTAAACAAACATAAAAGGTCCGCACTCATGGGTCTTTTGTTGCAAAAATTGCTGAGGAGGGCTCGCGTTCAAGAGCCGAAACGTTGAATAAACACTAAACATTTTTTGCAACACAAGACCCATGAGTGCGGACATTTTATGTTACATTTTATGTTATATATATATATATATATATATATATATATATATATATATATATATATATATATAATACGATGTGGGTAAGTTGGCACTCTCGTCAAGCAGATTAAATGTGCCTGGGTGCAGTGTCCAAAAAATTTTTTAACAGAGGGGAGTGGCGATATATTTAGAGAAACGTGTTCTAAATCTGTTTTAAATCTGTTTTATATGCAAATACTAACTAACTGATGATGTCATAGAGGTCAGCCAATTATTTTTTTCCTGCCAATTGGGGTATTTATTGCATTCTCTTGATGTCTGTAATCACTTTGAGAAAGGCCTCGGAGAGGCCGAAACGTTAGTCTTCATTTTTAATAAAACATTTTTATTTTATTTGTAAGTCCTGAGAGTGCGGACCTCTTTGCTGGATATATTCCAAAAATTTTTGGACACTGCACCCAGGCACATTTAATCTGCTTGACGAGAGTGCCGACTTACCCACATCGTATTATATTATATTGACCAAGCCTGGCACCCGTGTTTATATATTACTTTTTGACCTATTGATTTCATGAATGCTGATATCAAGATTGGCGCTGCAAAGTTATAATTTGGACTGGCGTTTTACTCCTTTCTTCTGAGGCCCTAATGGTCTATATGCGGGCTGCTGTAGTTCAAGCCGAGGTTGATGGCCGACGCTAGGAGGTACGCCCTATACATGCTTCCCACGGTGGACAAGTATTCCCTAGTGGATGTGCAGATTATGTTGTGTAACATTTCCTATCAGTGGAGCCTGCTGGCTATGAGCGGAGGAGGTCGGTTCGGATTTGGGGCACGTGTGACTCTATACAGGCGATTAGACACATTGATACATTGCAACGTGGTCTCCAGTGGGTCCCCACCGCCACAGAATGACCCCCGCGGTGAATGTCTACATGCTGTTGCACTCGACCGCCGACTGCTTTATTAAGCATATTGGGAACCGATGCGGATTCTTCGGCTGCGGTGGTTCAGAAGACCCTCAGAGTTCTAGGCGTATATGCAGTGCTGCTGTAGCGGCGAATTCCGCTGCTGAGGATACAAATAAGGCTATAACTGACTCGTGCGGGTGAGTTCTATGCATATAAACAGTGTGTGTCATAGCTCTTTCTACCGTGTGGCGCTCCCGCGGAGGGCTAGTGCTCCCCGACACGATCAATGAGTCTGATCACAGGGGACGAGTGATCCTTACATTATTTGCCCTGCATTGCTGCTACTTACCTCACATCCACAGGTGCCTAAGGGGTTATCGAGCCGCTAACTTATATATATTGAACTCACATGCACCGAACTGAGTATTACGCCATAATGAACTAGTGTGCTATCTTCGCCCCGACACCCTGAGGATTTCAGTGTTTATGGTGATTTTTTTGGGAACATTTGGACTATTTGAACATTTTTTGTATTTTTTTGTATTTTTTGTATTTTTTTCGCTTTTTTATATATTTTTTTATTTTTTATTTTATTTTTTCACTTAATTTTTTCACCTAATTGTGTATTGTACCAATTTTAGTAATCTCTTGCATTTAATATTCTGCACATTTTAATACTGTTTACAGGGATAATACATGTATTACACATCCAGGCTGGGATTTTGCACATGATTTATTTAATTTATTAGATGGACACGGGCACAGATCACTGGGAGTGCATATTCACCTATATACATGACACCATCTTAGAACATTGGAACTAAGGTTTGTTTGACACTGAACCAAGGGGTTAATAATAATAGCTTAAGGGCATATAGCACAACAGTATGATTAAGCTACAGTAACTTTTTTATCCATTGATAGGTACTTATATGCTACATTGTATCGTAGGGGGCATGTTTAAATAGACCTAATATACTTACTCAATACTTTTATTGTGTAATACTTTTACTGTGTAATATAAATGGAACGGTTTTAGGTTACTGTATTATATTAAAAACTACTAAGAGGAGATTATAGTGAGGTGTACACAGTATGTTTTTAACTATGTCTTAATCTTTAACAGAGGGGAGTGGCGATATATTTAGAGAAACGTGTTCTAAATCTGTTTTAAATCTGTTTTATATGCAAATACTAACTAACTGATGATGTCATAGAGGTCAGCCAATTATTTTTTTCCCGCCAATTGGGGTATTTATTGCATTCTCTTGATGTCTGTAATCACTTTGAGAAAGGCCTCGGAGAGGCCGAAACGTTAGTCTTCATTTTTAATAAAACATTTTTATTTTATTTGTAAGTCCTGAGAGTGCGGACCTCTTTGCTGGATATATATCTATCTATCTATCTATCTATCTATCTATCTATCTATCTATCTATCTATCTATCTATCTATCTATCTATCTATCTATCTATCTATATATCTATATATATATCTATATATGTGTGTGTGTGTCACCATGATGGCTGTTTTACAGAAATTTCCAAGAAACTGGAAGACCCTGATAATTCCAAAGCTACACTGGCTGAGTAGAGTTTGATGCATTGTAGCTCACCTTTAGATGAACAATTGCCCCAATCCTGCAGTTCCAAGTAAAATCCAAGTGCTGACTCATCTTGGCTTTCAGACTATTCATGTATCTCCAGGGTTCATGGATAGAACTGTACAGTAAGTAATAAGTAGTGATGGACGAATTTGTCCAGAAAAATTAGCAAATGGGCACTGGCGTCAGAGTTCGGTAATCGACGCCGGCAGCTAAATTGTCGCCGGCTTCAAAAAAACTTTTTGCGTCAAATTTATTTGTTGGCGGCGAAACGTGCAAATTCACGCCTGCTAAATAAATTCGCCCATTACTAGTAATAAGCTGACATAAAATAAATGGCCTCTAGAAGCTTCCACTTTCATCCATACCAGGACGTTGAAAGCAGATCAATTCAACAAGGTTGGCGATCTCTAGACTCCCCAATATTGATTCGAGACTAGGGCATTCCCACTGAAAGTCATGGCCAATGAATTGCAGTCCATTTTTCCCAGTATAAATTAAGGTCTACTGATATCCTCCAATAGTGAGTGTTGGGGCATTGGCTAAGTGTTCATATGTGCACAGGGTAGGACTGAAGAGTGGGAAAGATGGTGTCCTTTCTAAATTCAGGGCTGAAATGCAGTAGAGGGACTGTAGGAGAAACAGAATATGGCTGAGGTGCAGAGAAGTGGTGCAGCCAGTAGCTTATACATGACTGTAGATAAATAATTGGCCTATGAGTGTGTAACAAGTTCCAGGACAAAGACAAGTGCACAGGAGCGAGAATCAATCACAGTAATGTAACTTGCTGTAATCTATTTAATGCACAAGCACCATAAAGCAACGCATGCTTCTAATCTGGCTGACAATTTCAAAGCTTCCCTAATGATTTCTAGTTCATTATCTTCAACTTTCAGCGTTCGATATTTCTAGCAACTTCCTGGAACTATTTCTCCTTATGAATTCCCATGCCAGCATCAATAAAGAATAATTTAACGAGTGCTCAGTGATTCCTGTTAGATACCCCAGGGTGAGCGGCTTCTAACAGTCAGTCCTTATCATTGCGTGTGAGAGCAGCTCTTTCGTTCTTTGGACAAACTGAGGACTTGTGCAAGTGCAAGACTCTTAAGCTGGCCATAGATGCAAAGATCCGATCGTACGAATCATCGTACGATCAGACTTTCCCATCTCCCGACCCGCCACTAACCATTCAGATCAAAGTCTTACTAGTCAGATTAGTTAAAGAACAGATCAGCAATGTTCTGCCCCTGATAGCAATCATACGATATCTATATCCAATCAAAGCTAGTGAGTCTCCCACTGAAAATCGTACTATCGGCAATACACGCAGAGATATTATCGGCAGCCGACAGAAATTTTCTAACCTGTCCGATCGACCAAACGACTGATCTCCGCCGGACGAAAAATGTCGGGACTCTCCACACACGTTCCGAAAATCGTACGAATCCTTGATTCGTACGATCAGATCTTTGCGTCTATGGCCAGCTTTACACTGGTTCAATTCCAGCGCCTTGAAAATAGCGTCTGTCTTGGCTTTAATGCTGCTGTCAACTCGCATGTGATTTGAATTATTTTACTAGGGAAAAAAACACTTTACTCCCCACCAGATTAGCATTGTGTTAAAGTGCTATTCTAGTTGCATGGTCATGAAGTCAGATGGGTTTTGATGTGACTGATAAAATTGAGTAACAAATTGAGACATACGGCTGCACTGTCCCTTAAATATTTTCTTGTGGTGCTTGGTCCCCTAGATGTGTCCCAAATGCACGCAAAGTAGAGAATGAAGACTGCACATATGTAGAATTTTGCTTACCCCATTTATTCTGCCTGTGAACCATACAAATTCAATGTTTTTGGGGGGGGGAGCAGTCAGAAATTTTACGTGAGCAAAAGTTTGCTCAAAATTACTGTTGGGCAAATAAATTCGCCTGGTATGAATTTGCAGTGAATTTGCGCATTTTGCCACCAGTGAATAAATTTGTGAAACTCCGACATGAAAAAATTTTGGACTAGCATCCAAAAAGTCAACACTGTACGGACGCCCATTGACTTTAATGCCAGCGTCAAAATTGACACAAGCAACTTTCTGGGCGCGTGTCCCAAATTGATGCGGGCTAAAATTTTTGAGTTACACAAATTTTTCGCTAATTTTTTGCCGTTTTCGAAATTTGCTCATTTTTGGCCGAAGCAAAATGGGAGAAATACGCCCATCACTATTTAAAATTGTCACATGATGTATATGACCCACTAGATTTGGGTAAATGAAGGCCTATTCGGACTGCCGTGTCTGGGGATGGGGACAGCTGGGTATGCCACCATTGGCCCCCACCCCAGTCACAAGATCCAGCTCCTAGAAATGCCACGCCACCCCCTATTGTGTACTGCTTAACACTTGTGCACGTGATTGGGGGTGAGTGACGGCACACACAGCTCAGGTGGCAGGAGAAGGCTTGGGTGAGCTGGGGCTGCGCAGCCCAGAAGGCCCGAGGCCAACAGGATTTTTTCCTGGTGTCCCACTGGCTCAGTCTGACCCTGAATGAAGGATTAAATTCACCCACAATATAAGTTCCCCAGGATACACATAAGGCTTGATGGAGTAGCCCATAATGTTACCTGCTCTTCTCATATGGTGAACCAATATACACCAACCAAGGGGGTTCAAAACAGTGGCTATAGAATTTGGGGTTCCTGTTGACTTGGGCTTCAGTATAGTACACTGACCCTTATATAATCTTCACATATAAATATATAGCCTTGTTTTGTAATAAAGCAATCAGATTATTTTGTAAAAACAACACTCAATTGCCCAAGTACCAACCTCCACAAAGGATAAGAACTTGAAATATTTATATTCAAAATTGAGCAAAATCTTCTAAAAATGATATTACTTGGAAAGACTTGCTTGCAGCTGTCACAAGGCTTTAAGGCCACATGATTTTTAAGGTTTGGATTCAGTCCGACTGACCACTATGGATCCTATGTGCATCCTTATTAATATAAAAACCCCTTTAGCAAATGTGATATTCGCCATCGCACTGACAGGGAACGCTGCCACAGGGACAAGCCCCCCATTGCTCTGCTCACAGCAGTGTATCCGTCCATCCTTGAGGGATAATAAAGAGACCAGAATGAGGCAGCGTTCCAGTTAATAGAAGTAATGGTCATGGCATTTAAACGGAAGCTGCTGGCAATACTAATAGGCGAATGTTGATATTTCCTCCCCTCTGGTAGCTGAGCCAATTGAGCCTTTCATTTGCTGCTTAGCTGAATCTGACACAAATAACTATTCAGCTGCAACCCATAACTAGTTAATTCCCTGCTGGCTGGTGCCCGAGAGAGAATTCCCCTGCTAATTACACATAGTTCTAATTGGGTTTGTAGCAGTGTGACAGAGGAATTCCTAATGCGGGGGCTGGCTGGTGACTCATGAGTCAGTATGTAGGGGGATCCTGCTGTCATTAGTGGGTTGTGGGGAGAGACCATAAACAGCCAACGTTATTCCTTATCACGACTCACAATCCTAGCTCTCTATCTTCTCCCCTAAATAATCATCACCAAGAACTCTAACAATGTATTTCTACCCTTAAAGAAGAAGGAAAGAGTTTAAATGCAAATGCAATAAATGGAGCTTACAGCATTCTGGGGTTTACAGTAGGGCAGAAAGGACATTTGCTCTTAACCCTCCAGAATGGGAGAGGGCAACTTGACACGATAAGGAGATAAATGTACAAAGGATGTTTTATATGAGGGATCATTAATAATGTAAGTACAAGTGTGCTTTAGCTCAGATGAATGCAAGTCTGTACATTGGGGTTTTTCCCAGTGTCCCACCTGCCTAGTCCAGGACTGATTGATGGTGGTGAACCTGTGACTAACTCTGCATGTCAGAAGTGATGACACCCGCACTGTGATCAAGTGATCCCAATAAGGGTAGAACAACTACATGGGCGACTTTGGTGCATTTCCAGTGGATCGGACACGATGCGCCACTGGCCACAGTAAGTGAAGAATATATATTTTAGCTGGGGCTGCAATAAATTAACAATTGCTATACAAGAGGGCTCATTTACCACCACAAGTGCATTGTGCAAAGTACAATTTCAGTCTCATTTTACCTACAATGCAGCGTTTCCCCCCACAATTCCAGTGTCCATTATTAGGGTAGAACTACTTGAGCGACTTCGATGCGTTTCCGGCTTGCAGCTTCCGCAGCACCAAAACGCAGGTGTCAAATCGGATGCAACAGAGAATAAGGTGAGCAATAGCAATATCCAACATGTGTATTTCTTACCTTATTTTCCGTCGCATTCAATTTGACGCCTGCGTTTTGGTGCAGCGGAACCTGCCAGCCGGGAACGCACCGAAGTCGCCCATGTAGTTCTACCCTAATAATGGACACTGGAATTGTGGGGGGAAACGCTGCATTGTAGGGAAAATGAGACTGAAATTGTACTTTGCACACTGCACTTGTGGTGGTAAATGAGCCCTCTTGTTATGTATAGCAATTGTTAGATTATTGCAGCCCCAGCTATAAAACTGCAACTCCCAGATCCCTTTGACAGCCAAAGACTTTTCACAAAGATTTTCCCAATCTTCACTTACTGTGGCCAGGGTCAGACTTGCTCTCCGAGTAAAAGGTACTGCAGCTTCTATAACCTTATATAAATGTTTTAATTTTTTATTACTCACTAATGTCACAATTGAAACTTTGTCTGTTAAATGTAACTAAATAACATTATGGAATATGGACTAACAAGACACACGAAAAGGAATAATGCTTGGACTTTACTGAACTTTCACAATGTTTTTACCTGATTGGTTTGAACATGATTGGGGGTGGGTCCTGATATGGTGCACTCCCCCTAATGTGGGGGATAAATGTTTGTATCACACACTATCAGGCAGGCTTGAGAAAGGGCAAGACCAGGCCCGAAACGTTGCCTGTTACTGACCAATTGTAATACATTTTCACATTTTGCAAACAAGAGGTACTGCAGTTTTTCTCTTCTGCTATATATTTGGCCCATGGCAAGGGCCTGTACGCTGCTTTGCACTCTGACCGAAAGGAACTTATATGAGGTGGTTGAAGCACACATCTGTATACCTAAACTAAAAGAAAAAACTGTTGGGCCCTAGTCCTTGTGGAGCCCCACCGCACAAACCCAGACCAGGCACTCCCCTTCTGGAATCTTGTGGACTGCCCACTGAAAAGGAAATTAGTTACACACAGGTTGAGAGTGGAAGGGGGTTTCGGTTGGGCTGGGGGCCAGATGGTTTGTGGCTGGGCAGGGGGGGGCTTGCAGCTGGGGTGGGGCCCAGGAGGGGGTATGGGGGACCCCTCTGCCCTGCTGGCACTGACTGTGGCCCTAACAGCACCCAATAAGTTGTATTGACAGAATCAATTCAGAGAATTACAATTACCAAATGTGGTAAGACTAGCCAGTAAAGTAGGACAAGATTGTGACTGTAAATTCTTTATATCATATGTATATACAGTATCTATATATCATATCTACAGTATATGTATGTTTCATATGTATAATGCCCTATTTTTAATTTCATTCCTCTTTTTTTTCATACTTTTTGAATTATTTGCCGTCCTCTTCTGCCTCTTTCCGGGTTTCAAATGGGGGTCAGTGACCCCAGGAGCCAAAACGTTATTGCTCTGTGAGGTTATAATTTTATTGTTACCTTTTATTATTTTATTTCTGTTTTTGTTCAGCCCTTCTTTTGTTCATCTTCCAGTTTCTCGTTCCAACCAGAAATTCTGTAGAACATTTCCCAGCCTGCCTTGCAGCTGGATCCATATATTGCTAATGAGTTTCGGTGTATTTGCTCAGAATCACCTGCCTTTTATTGCTTCATAAATTATGGATGCAACAGGCAATGCCCCAGTCTTTTATATAAATGATGTGACATCACAAAACCTTTTTTTTTTTTCTCAACGCCCGGGATTTGAGTTGTATGAAATGAGTCGTGTACACGGGTAACATGTAAATGATTTTATTAAATAAATCTGTCCCAGATCCGTCTTCATTTCAGATATAATAATATTGCCATTGAGTCATTTGTCATTAGGGAAGCAAATGATCAGTCACACCGGAGGGAGAGAGTGTGGAAGATTGTGGGGGCTGAGAGACTGCTCACGGCACTCACAACTGATTGTGTTGCATCGGATGATTGAGACACTACTAAAAGCATATCTTCTAATGACAGCGTCATCTTTCAGCCCGTTTGCTGCTGTTTCGCTTGCGGGGACTGGGGAGATCAGAGAATAGAATGAAGGCTCTGTGCTACATGGCACAAAACACAATATTTAATGATATGTTGACCAGGGCTGCAGTTGGGAAAGAGTAGTGCAATGAAATATTGTATGACAACCCCCAGCATCCCACCAGAGTAGGGTTGAAACCTTTTACAAATAAATTTACTGCCCGTGGAAAGTTAGGTGGCAGGCCATTATGTAGGGGGCAGAACTGCAATGTTGGAGTGCGGGGCAATGACAAAAATGATGCTAAGGGGCTTGTGGTGGATTCTGGTTGCCATACATATTAAGATCAGTGTCGGACTGGCCCACCGGGATACCAGGAAAACTCCCAGTGGGCCCAGGTGTCAGTGGGCTCTCCGGCATCTAAACATTTATTTTATTTCATGGCAATTCCTTATTTCCTTAACAAAGGCAAAATAGATGTAATAATAGATTATAGTATGTAAAGAAAAGAAGATAATAGAGGTTGAGTGAGGAGAGGCAGAAAAGTACTGAGAGTGGGCCCCTGATCTAAGGTTTTTTGGTGGGCCCCTGGTGTCCCAGTTGGACAGTGGACCAATATGTGCTGAGAGATATTGTACTGGTCAAATAATTTGGGTCTCGGCAATAATATGCATCAATACAAGCCATCAGGATAGGACTCCATTAATGAACTGATGCAGATGTTAAAAGATGTTTAATAGACATCTGCCCAATTTTTGGACAGATCTCTATGGAATAGGAACTGTAGACAGGCAGATAAGCTGCTGAGCTGGTCTGAATGGGCCAAATTGGCAGCTTACATTTGTCCGTGTATGGCCAGTTTAAGAATCAACCAAAGTTGGGGAGTATCAGGGCATAAGGTGTCCCTACACGTAGAGATCCAATTGTTTGACGATTTTGCCAAACCAGTGGATCTCTCCCCAATATGCCCACATTGAGGTTGGCGATATCAGGATGATCCATTTGTGGGGCTTAGGGCCCAACAATCGGATCATAATGTAGCCAACACAGGTGGTCAGGTCGGCAGCTTTTATCAGCCCATGTATGGGCTTCTTTATGTGGATGGGCCAGGGATAGAACAAAATGCTTTTACAAATAAAGTAAATTTGTAATAACAATGCAAATCTTGGCTGGTGTTTTACTGGCTAGACTAGTAGGTAGCAACCCTATGCCGGAGCCTTCAACTTGCTGTTCAACCAACACACAAGCCCTAGCAGGTGTGACACAGCTAAGGAGCTTTTTAGAAAAAGTCAGATGAACGGACATGGGACTCGTTTCAGACGGATTTTTGTATTTTTAAATACTGAAAATATCTGTTTTACAATTGTATTTATTCTTCTGTGTGTAATTGTTTTCTGATATTTTCCACCAAGGTGGATGTAGGAACTCGGGGTAGACAGAAGAATCAGCTGTGGGGGAAGGAGCGCAATTCACAAATTAAAATGACTGCAAATTGCTGCTTCCCCACATTCAAAACCTTTCAGACTTTTTCCATATCTTTTTTAGAGGATTCGGTATTCATCCAACTCCAAAATGGCCCTATAAGGGCCTACGGTGGCTCAAAAAGTTGCCTCCCCATGACTAATGCAGTACAGGCCATGATATCTTTTATCTGACTCCATTTGCAACTCTCTTTAGCCATTATGAGCACTGTATATTGCAGACATGCAAACAAGATCACAGCAGAACATGGATTCAGAGTATTAACTCCAGATTACAGCAAAAAATTAATAATGAAAGCCACATCAGCCCCAGACATGCCAGGAATATCTCAACAGAAAATGCATTTAGGGCACTGCATTGACACTAGACATGAAGTAAGATCACTGCACAAAATGGATAAGCACGGCTAATAAGCACTATATTAATCCTAGATAGGCCAGGAAAATCACTACAAAAATCTGAATGTAATTTAATTTAAAACAAAATATTAAAAATATAACTTATAGCTTCAGACTTGGCTTACTTAATCAATAGATCTTATTATTTAGATCATAATAAATGACCAGTTAAAGACTCTTGCCAAATTAGTAAACATTGCCCTTCTACCTTGAGCCAAATATAAATAAAAAAGGGGTGATTGGGGCAAATAGTGAGAATCAGAGGATGAATATACCAAGGGTGAGAAGGAAACATAAAGGGGCAGAATTATCAAAGGTTGAGGTGAATTTTCGAATGAAAAAAAATTCGAATTTCGAGCTATTTTTTGTGGACTTCGACTAGGGAATAGTCCAAATTCGATTTGAATATCGAAATTTATCATGTACTGTCAAAAATTCGACTTTAACCATTCAACCATCTAAAACCTGCCTAATTGTTGTTTTAGCCTATGCGGGACCTCCTACAACCTATTTGGAGTCAATTGGTGGACAAAAAAAAGTTTTTTTGGGGAAAACTTTGAATCGAATTCGATCGAATGCGCTATTCCTTCAATTCGTACGATACGAATTTGGACGAATACAGACCTATTCGATTGAAAATGGACCTATTCGACCAAAAAAAACTTCAGACTTCATTTCAGTTGGTCTTTTTGAATTCGAATTCCAACGTTTTTTAATTCGAAATTCGACCATTGATAAATATGCAGCAAACAGTGAGATCTGAGAGGAAGAAGAAGAATGGTAAATATGAATAAAAAGAGTGAATAGAATGAGGAGGGGAAGGATAGGAGAATAAAATGGGGGTAGCAAATGTGTTTTATGTGGCAAATACCCTGGAAAAGGGGTGAAAGGGTAATATTAGCAATTTTGGAAACGAATAATACTAAATAATGATGGGTGAATTTATTTGCCAGGTATGGATACACTGCGAATTTCTGCATGTCGCCGCCCTCTAATATTTTGCGAAGCTGCAAAATTTGTAAAAAAAAATGTTGTACGCCAAAATTGTCGCATGCATAAAAATTGTCGCGTGTCCAAATTTTTTGTACGCCTATTGACTTTAATGCATTTAGACAAAAGAGTTGCACGTATAAAAATTGTTGTTGTGTCAAAATTGTCGCGTCAAAAATACTTTGACACTGATCGCCATTTCATGAATTCTTTCTTAGTTTCGTGAATTTTTTCAGTGAAGTGAAATGGGACAGATTCACACACATTTGCATTCTCCCCTCTAAGCCATATAAATCAGCAATAAAATAAAGCAAATGTATGACACAAATGTATTAAATATGCTTGAAATGGGGGAAAATGTCAGTCGAAAATCCAGTTTTAGAAAGATTTTTCTGTTTCCAGGGAAGCTCACGTAACTGTGGGAAAGGGTTGGAGCTTAAGGTTATTGCAAATTGAAATTGGAGGTTATTTGATCTCTCCGACTTCCCTTGCGTAACTTGTTGTAAGAATGGCTTAGTCAGCTGTCTGGTGTTGCCGTATGCAGCGACGTGCACAAAAGCACAGATTTAGATAAGAAAAGGATGAACCTCTTTCTTTCTATGTCTGGAGATTGTACTTTAAAGCTTGGTAAACTTTCTTGAAGTGAAATAAATTGAATAAAAGGATTTTTTTTGGGTGTCAGCAGGAAAAAGTCATAGTGGGCAATTACTTTTGCATCCCCCCTGCAATAATACAAGGCTGCCAGATTCTGAAAATAATAATTCCCTGTTTGTAGGTACCTGTGCTCCAGTGATTGTAGCAGATGAGCAGCTTGGGTGGCAAAGAGAAAAGCCTCCTCGATCTCTCCATCGCCCAGTACAACTGTTTTGAAATCAGCTTGGTTTATGTTGCTTCGTTAACACAAGGAAAAGGTACCGTCTTAATATTACAGAAAAAAAAGTCAGATTAGTCAAAAGTGAATCATTGTTTAAATAGGCAATATGGGAAATGTGACTGTCCTATTTCAGAACTTTCAGGAGAATGGGTCTCTGGATGATAGTTTCCATGTTTGCATTGTGCAGTGGATTGTAGTGCAAATGAATAAAGTAATATATTACAGGGGAGTGAATCATGGCCAGACAAGTTATCCAGCACAATGTTTTCATTACAAATGGCCCCAGACATTTTTGAAGGACATTGCCGTAGACCTTACAAAAGTCATGGCATCACTTTTGCACTAAAGAACACAATGGATTATGCATTTTATTGTAGGGGCTCAAGAGGCTGGTTTTAAAGGGAATCTGTCATTATTTTAATGGTGAAGCTTTTATTTCTAAATTAAGATTACAATTAGATGTAATATTGGTGTGTAGGCAGCCATCTCAGGTACTATTACTTGGCTATATGATTTCAGAAAGAGACAGCACTTCACAATGGAAATGCTTTTAGATAAACTATTGTTTCTCCTACTCAATGTAACTAAGGGAGTTGCAGTGGGACTTGGATTTTTACTATTGAGTGTTGTTCTCATATCTACCAGGGATTTGTTATCTTGTGTCGTAATACCTTACCCTAAGGCCAAACAATCAGATAACAATGGTGGGAATACCAGTCAACAGAGCGAGGACTGCATCAACTAGACCATAAGATCCCCAATTCGACAGGTAAAAAAAATCAAACCTGGTTAAAGAAAGATATTTTATATTTGAATTAAGCTGGCAGGAAGCTATTAAAGCAAAAATAAATGAAAGTAAATTTTAGGAATCTTACAAAAATACGTGGTCACTGTATTCCAAAAATAAAGATTTGATTGTTAAATTCTTCTATTTCTAATTTAACTCACTAGTCTGGAAACAATGGTCAATCTTCATTTAGTTACATTTTATTTTCAAATTTTTTTATGTCTTTGCATCCGCTGGGTCGATCCGATGCGCTGCGACAAAACGCCAGCAAATCACATGCCACGGAAATAAGGTAAGGGAATGCATTGTCGGATGAAGTTGCAGTGTTGATCCGACGCGACACGACTGTCGGATGCAGGCGCTGCATTCTGCGTCTGCAT
The DNA here is from genome assembly GCA_038501925.1 of Xenopus petersii. Classification (NCBI taxonomy): domain Eukaryota; kingdom Metazoa; phylum Chordata; class Amphibia; order Anura; family Pipidae; genus Xenopus; species Xenopus petersii. Next base: position 134,384,186 of record CM076678.1, on the reverse strand, counting down.
CCGACAGTCATGACATGTCACGCTGCGACTTAATCCGACATTTCTATCTCTTACCTGAATCCCGTCACATGCAATTTGACACCGGTGTTTTGTCATGGAATGTCAGATTGCACCGAAAACATCCGTGTAGTCCTACCCTTATTGCTACCACCACCCTGAATTAGATGTGTGTGCTTGCCTTAAAATTATTGTACCTACTCCCAAGTGCATGGCTTAAAGGAGAAGGAAAGATCCTTTAACTTGGAGGTACCAAAAGTAAGGCACCCCCAAGCAATCGCATGTACTTACCTGAAACCCCAGGCAGGTGCACCTAATAGGAGAAAACTGCACTGGCCCGGGATTCTTCCAGCAAGTAACACAGAGCGATTGTCTTCCGACTTCTTCTATCTTCAAGTTAGCCAGTGCAGTTTTCTTCTGTTAGGAGCACCGGCCCAGGGTTTCAGCTAAGTACATGCGATCACTTGGGGGTGCCTAACTTTTGGCACCCCCAAGTTAAAAGACCTTTCCTTCTCCTTTAAAGAGAACATTAGAGAGAGTAAGTCTTCCCAATTACACATCGGTAAGGTCTCATCTGGCATATAATGCAGTTTTCATCTCCAGTATTAAAAAGAGACGAACCAAAAAGTTCAGAGAAGAGTGACTAAGCTGATACAAGGTATAAGATCTCAGTTACAAAGTTAAGATTAAGATACTGCAATCCAGTGTCAGACTGGGGGTCTGGGGCCCATCAGGTTGCTGCATCAGGGACCCCCTGTCTCCCACCCCAGAAGCTACCCTCCTCAAATGGCTCCCAACCCCAGCTTTAACAACTCCCCTCCGCCAGCCCTCTGCCCTGCGAGTACCTTTTTTTTTCAAGATGGGACACAATGGGGCCAGTAGGAGGTCAGGGAGAGGTGCGGGAAGTGTGTCTGGGTCAACGGGGCCCACTGGGTTTTTTCTTTTCTCTTGTGTCCTCCTGACCCAGTCTGACCCTGCAGCTTTCCCTGGGCTTTTAAATGACACTGATTATGTATTCTTAACTATATATTGCTGTGTTTTAAATGCTTAGTACATCCGTGATTTTCAGGTTATTGGCAATATGCTAACTCTTATCTCCTCTGTTTCAGGTGGATTATCTAAGTTAGCCATGTCCAACTGCTCATCTGGAAAACACTATCTGGACATTCCTGCTAAAGAAATGAACATTCTCTTTCCTCAAGATAAGATAGTCAGTATTGGTAAAACATCAGTATTAGAAGTAAGGTCCCGTACTCACATAATTATGCTGTTGGTGTAGTTGCTTGTTATTCCTTGTCCTATGTGCCATGCAGGTTTAGCCCCTTGCTTTTCTTAGATCATTTTCTTGGCCTTCTTTCTTCCAAATTTTCCTTTTAAGGTAAAGTTGTAGTCAGATGTGTCTCAAAGCCAAGCCTCAGGCAACTGCACATATTTGTCTCTGCAGCCATTGCTAATTTGATAAATTATGTACAATTATATTTGTACTATCATGACTAATGAATATGCTTCAATATGCAAATCTGTCATCATTTGCCCTGGGCCACTAGCATGAGAGCTGCCCCTTGTTGCAAATATTGGTAAAAGATCCAAAAGCACATCTTAATTTGTTTAACAGTTATTAGATGCTTAATATATATGCTAGGAATAGCCAACCTTCAACCATCCCACCATTGTTAATTAAATCTATAAATCTTATAATTGGCCTTTTGAGAGCTATTCAGAAGCAGATTGGACCTTCTACAATTTTTCGTCCTTTAGACTGTGGGCCCAGCCTTACTAGAAGGCTTGGGTTCATAAGACCAGCAACACCTGGACTTTTATTCAAAAATAAAAAAACTATATTTATTTAAGCATATACAGCCAACGTGATGTTTCAGTCTACTCTGGGACCTTCTGAAGGCACGTTGGCTGTATATGCTCACATAAATATAGTATTTTTATTTTTGAACAAAAGTCATGGTTTTGCTGGTCTTCTTGAATAATGTATGATATTTTACCTTGCACCTGGGCATAGAGTGGAAACGGTGTGCCATCCTCCATTATTTATATCAACACACACACACACAGTATTTATTAGGGATGCACCGAATCCCGGATTTGGTTAGGGAATTGGCCAAGGTTCAGCCTGTTTCAACAGGATTAGGCCAAATCCTTGTGCCTGGCTGTAACTAATCCTAATTTTCATATGCAAATGGGAAGGAAACCGCATAACTTTTTGTCATAAAACAAGGAAGTAAAAAATGCTATTTCCACTTATTACCTTCCCAATTTGGATTTGTATTCGGCCAAATCTTTTAATGGAGGATTCGGGGATTCAGCCCAATTCCAAATAGTGGATTCCCCAGTGACATAAAACTGTACCAAGTAACAAGTTTTTACAGAGTATTCAACTGACTAAATGTATGCTTGCCCCATTGTTATATTATATCCTTTATGTGGTGTTTATACAAATGGCCTGTAGATGTCACTGTACCCAGCTTACAAGTGAAAGTTACAGTGTGTAATGGCTGCATCAGCCTGCTAATAAAGCACTGTTACACTCTACTCATCCTCGGCTACCCAAAACATAACGAATTCACAACAAGATGGCTCTTCTACCTCTGCAGCAGCCTGCACATTTTTTTCCAAACCCTGGTGAGCCTACCATACCTTTTACTGCTTGGATTCATATGTTTGAAAATTATATTATTGCTGCTGACCAAGGGGAGATTTCTGCTGCTAGAAAGCATGCTTTACTTATTCACTGTGTAACGTTTACAACGGGGAACCACTGTAACTGAGGATAGTCACTCCATGGGGTGTGGATATGGCAGAAGCCCAGGGGTGTACCCATAGGTGATTGGAGGCAAAGACATGATGATAGAAGATTGACGATTTAATGGCAGCCAGAACACAGAAAACAAAAGGCAGGAACAGGCAAAAGGGATAATCAGGGTATCAACAAGGAAAAAATGGGGAACACAGGAACTTTGAGGTACTCACTCAGGAACAAAGTAAAAGGTATTCAGGAACAAGGTATTCAAAAACAAGGTTTCCAAGAATCAAGGTTTTCAGGTATCAAGGTTTTCAGGTATCAAGGTTTTCAGGTGAGAGAAGAGAGACAGCGTATATTCTATACATTACCTGAATGAAACTGCTCTTACTGCTATAAAGAACTTTTTCGTGCCAAGGGTAAATGTGGTTACTGAATGACATAAATTCCACCAACGTGGACAACATAATGGCGAATCCACAGAACAATTTGTAGCAGCTTTGAAAGAGCTGGTTGTTACCTGTGAGTTTGAGACTCTAACAGATGAAATGCTAAATAGTGGAATTGATTGGGAATGTACCGATTGTGAATTCAGCACTGTGGCCTAATAATGTACAGTCACAGGTAAAATACAATACAGTGCTAAGGAAAGGGATTCACCTACACTGCAAAACCGTGCAGCAAATATAAAGAGAAAATACTGCTTTCGCTGTGGTTCAACACAACACAATGCAGATCATGTTACATGTCCTGCAAAAGCTAAATGGTGCTGCAACTGCACAAAAGTAGGAGATTTTGCTAAGATCTGCCGTAGTTCTGCTAAAGATGTTCATGAAGTCACTACTACAAATGTCACAGTATTAAGTGTGGATAAAGCTGGTACATTTATTCCAGACAAGTTTATATGCACTCTAAGTGTCAGTACTGCTTCTGCTGACAAGGGACACTCCGTTAACCTGATGCTTGATACAGGTTCAGCTGTTTCTATACTACCAAAGGACATTGTAAAACATCAACAAGCCAAATGCAAGGCTTATTAGAATTAAGAAACCAGGAATACTTAAACAAGGACAATCTAAATTTACTATACCACTTGAAGTGAGACATCAGCGAGGACCATACACATATGAACTGTCTGATGGACGCATATAGAATGCAAGTCAGCTTACTCCTGTTATATATGACTTTGGAGAAGCTCCATTTGATGAAGAACATTTTCTTACTCCTGATGTCAACTGCAATAGGCCTGTAGAAAGTGAACCTATAAGGCATACTGAGAGAATCAGAAAACTACCTGCATGGACCCAGGACTATGTAATGTGAATAATGTGTATTACTGCTTTAAGATACATTTGTTTGCATTGTATTACATTTGCCCAAATGTTTTCCTACTATAGGGGGAATATGTGGTGTTTATACAAATGGCCTGTAGATGTCACTGTGCCCAGACTTATACTGTGCATACTTTCTGTCAGCTTAAAAGTGAAAGTTACTGTTGTGTAATGGCTGCATAAGTCTCTGCTAATAAAGCACTGCTATACTCTACTCATCCTCGGCTACCCAAAACATAACACTTTAACCTATCTACAACAAGTGTTCTTCTCTTTATTCTCCCATTTTCTCAATATTTCTAGGAGACTTCAATGATATGCCTTGCATGACTTACTAAAGAAAGCATGGGTAAACTAATGTGGAGTTTGGCTTTTTGGGTCCTGTTGACATCAATCATTCTTGGTCGCATCGTGCATTCCAGTTGCTAGGCCAGGGGTCCCAAGACCTTTTTTTATCCGTGAGCCACATTGAAATGTAAAAGGACTTGGTGAGCAAAACAAACACCCAGGGTGCCAAATAAGTGATGTGATTGACTGTTTTGTATTCTCTATGTGGACTGACAGCCTATAAGAGGCTCTGTTTGGCAGTAAACCTGTTTTTTATGCAACCAAAACTTGTCTCCAAACCAGGAATTCAAAAATAAGCACCTGCTTTGAGGCCATTGGGAGCAACATCCATGGGGTTGGAGAGCAACATGTACCAGAGGCCACCCCTTCAGACTAGAAGAAAAGAACTTTCATTATATATAAGCTCCTATCAGCATTCATCTGTGCTGGAAGTTAGTTAATTGAAAAAGGCCCGGTCAACCGGCCATACACCATTCTGGGGCACAGATCAGATCAGATTAACTATACTAGATTTTCTAGGTTACTTGTGTTTTTGTTTTTAAATTCAGTCCTATATTACATCCGTAATGGTTGTGGTCCTCCTGACCGTTACCGGGGGAAGGAGGCCCAATTGTAAATTTTCGCACCGGAAGGAGGCCCAGTTGTAAATTTTTGCACCGGGTGCACTTGGGTGTCTAGTTATGCCACTGTCTACGCATGCACAAATCTCTAGGAGAAGGGGTCAGCTGAGGACAGCATTGAACCTAAATACAGATCTGCATAGAAGTCTTGAAGTGGTTTAAGCCTGCTCAGAATAATACTATAGTTTGCCTTACTACAAGTAGTAGTAGACTACTTTTCCATCTCACATGTAGGGTAAAAATGAGCAGGTACTGTCTGTACATTAACAATATATGTTTGTAGCAGAGAAGGTGGTGACATGTATGGGAGAATTAGTGTTTTTCTCTCCACGTTACTGTGGGTGAGTCAGAGGTCCTTGCCTATTATAATTATAGAATTATTTTTAACTGCATCTTAATGAGAGATAATTAAAATATGTACGGTTAATTAGAGATTCTGGAACAACTCATATTAATGGCTGCTCTGTATCATTTATTGCTGTAATCTTCTTAAATCGCTTTCTGACAATAAAGTAACATGGACCTGCAGGCAGGGAATACACATCTGACACTGCAATATAATTGATACAATACACTTTATACTAAAGAGATCTCTTTTTTTTGTGTGCTTAAAATCCGCATCTCTCAACTCGTGGTCCTAAAGAATATTCCAGACTGTACATTATTAGAGCAGCAACCTTTCATCCTGGTTTTAATTAGCTCTCACTCAAGTCTGTGATCGATAGCAGAAGGCAGCAGGTCTGTCTCCCTTGCTTGTTTTCTCTATCTTGAACTTGCCAAGATAGATTAGACTGTTGTCAAGGTCGCTCAATACCATGTGTGCAAACCAGAAGATAAGCTGTGGACTCTATAATATGGACTGAAAGTGTCTGTCCAGTAGCTTTGGAATCTTCTCAAGAACACGAGTTGCTCTGGGACCTACAGTATGACATTTATCGACAGAGGTGTCCACAAATGCAAAGTAGGGTCAGAAAACTAGATGCAAAGTAGGGTCAGAAAACTAGATGCAAAGTAGGGTCAGAAAACTAGATGCAAAGTAGGGTCAGAAAACTAGATGCAAAGTAGAGTCAGAAAACGAAATGCAAAGCGATACCTTAACAGGTGGTGGCTAAATAACTTATTATCAAATTTCCATATCACGGACACACAAGAGTTAGGGGGTTAGGGATACTTTTAGGGCAGGGAAAAGAGGACATTTGTCCTGAACCCCCCAACACTAGACTACCCATTGGGAAAATGTGGATAAAGGTACAAAGCTTTTTAATATAGTGTGAAAATTTACTCAAATTAACTTTTTAAAAGGAAGAGACACCCATCGCAACTTCAAGTGGATGTTTTATTCACAGAAGGGATTTCCTCAAAAAGACACTTTTCAGTTGACACAGTATAGGAACATTACCAAAGTTACGTTTATTCTTTTGACACCAGAACCGACCAGTCCACCGGCAGCCTGAATACCTCAGAAAATTGTTTTTTATAGAGCCTCAGCTATTATTAGGAGGTTGTGCTCTGACAAAACTATACAAGCTCAATCCCCACATCCTGGTTCCTTAATTTTGGAAAGAGAACTACTACTTCTGTTTTCAAAAATGTTGCATGATAATGGAGTGCTCTACCTGCAGGGTTTCCACATGTTGAAAGTGGTGGGTGCTCAACCAGAAGTCCACTTCCTTGCACAGGAACATAAGTCAGTATAGACAAAATCCAGAAGCACACCAAAATTATTGCTGTGTGAAAATAGGTGATATATTTAGCCCAAGGCTTGATAAAGGGTCTGGAGGGGTCAGAAACATTGCCTTTTTTGTAAATGCTTATGGGCTAAATAAATCACCTATTTCACACAGTAATAATTTTGGTGTGCTTCTTGATTTTGTCTATATTTCCACAGTTATCATTAATTATAGCACCTATACTGCCAGGGTAAAAGGAACTCTCCCTTCGCCGTGATCCTGATGTGCCGGTGGGTCAAAGATGACGGGGTTCAACCAAACTTCATCAAAGGTGAGCCCAAAGACTTTGTATGCTTTCAGTGCTTTGGCCTGGGGCTCCAGAGTATTTTGGAGCCCAATGGGCCTTACACCCACCAGTCTGACCCTGGCCATAATCGAGGGAAAAAAGGGGTTTTGCTCAGTTCCGCGCGTCTAAAATTTTAAGGGGTTAACGCTAAAGTGTAATGGGACTTTGCCGATTTCAAAAATTATCTTTTAAATATGTATAAGCAGTCCACCCCAAGAACCCCGGGTCCCGCTCCTGGGTAAATGTTGCTGCTAACAATGCTGAGGATAATCAAGCAAAGGAAAATGTACTCACCAGATGAAGAGGGTGGCCCGGGTGCATTGCCCAGAGCCCGTAGCTTGAGGTGAGTTGCAATTGTACAAAGTCGGCAAGCACTCCAATTTCACACGTGAAGTTTAAAATCAAGAATTTATTTCAACAGGCTAAAAACAAAACACCTGACGCGTTTCGTATCCACGATACGTAGTCATAGGCTACGCTTCGCCGTGATCCTGATGTGCCGGTAGGTCAAAGATGACGGGGTTCAACCAAACTTCATCAAAGGTGAGCCCAAAGATTTTGTACGCTTTCAGTGCTTTGGCCTGGGGCTCCAGAGTATTTTGGAGCCCAATGGACCTTGCACCCACCAGTTTGACCATGGTCATATTTTGGGATAGGTGAGCTTATAAATCAGCTTTGTTCTAGGGAGCACAAGGAATTACTCCCAGGGTGCTCAATAAACATTTCTTCTGGTGAGATTCAAAGTGGAAAAACATGGAGCTTTAGAAGTTAAAAGCTGGCCCAATGACATGGTTTATTTCTTTGCCTGAAATCCATTTCCATAATTGCAATTAGTTTTAATTCAATTATGTAATTCATATGTTTTCTTACCAGCCAAATCATACGATGGACAATTTTACAGTTATCCAACTGATTAGTCGCCAATACTCTTGAGTTTGGCTAAACAGTAATATTTCATTCACAATGGCCACCTTACAGGGAGTTGGAAGCTGTTACAGTTCACGTGACATCTACTGTATCTATTGAGAAGGGGCATCAACAGATAAGATCTTCAAGTTGGGGCACACCAACTACAATCCCATCAGATCACAGAATGCTCTCTCTAAACCAGTGATCCCCAAGCAGTGGCTCGTGAGCAACTTGTTGCTCACCAACCCTTGACTGTTGCTCTCAATGGCTGGAGGCCACTGGTTGCATAAAGACCAGATTTACTGCTGAACAGAGCCTCCTGTAGCCTGACAGTCCACATAGAGGCTACTAAAGAACTTATTTTGCACCAGACTGGACCAATTATCATGCTTGTGTTGCTCCTCTGTAGGGATGTAGCGAACTGTTCGCCGGCGAACTTGTGTGCGCGAACTTCGACCGTTCGCGTCCGCCGAATGTTCGCGAACGTCGCGCGACGTTCACCAATTTGGGTTCGCGTTCGATTCATTCGACCATTCGACCATTCGAATTCCTTCGACCGCTAAAAATTCGTTTGAACGATTGTAAGCATTCGATCTAATGAAAAGCATTCGATCGAATGGTTTCGATCGTTCGATTCGAATGAAAATCCTTCGATCGAACGAAAATCCTTCCATCGAACGAAAATCCTTCGATCGAATGATTAAAATCCTTCGATCGTTCGAATCGAACGATTTTAGCGGGTGTTCGAAGTTCGCGAACTGTTCGCAAACGTTTGCATTTTTTGCCGGTGTTCGCGAACGGCGTTCGCGAACACCAAATCGGCAGTTCGCTACATCCCTACTCCTCTGATCTTGTTACAGCTGAATGATGCTCACAGGTAAAAAAGGTTAGGAACATTGGTGTAAACTCTCCCCTGTCCTGAGGTGCTCCATGTGTCCAGAACAATGGTCAAAATGGGTTTAACTGTCTGAGGAAATCTGGGCATGTATAAGTACTTGGGGCCCAGTAAGGAAGAATAACCTTCTTTAAGTTACACCAAGCAACTGGTGTAAAAACACAGATCCAGGGGTTGCTGGGGGAGCAAGCGTTTAGATGACCCATTGGTGAACTATTTAACTCCTCTTTAATTAAAATGTGCATAAAACTGGGTATCTTCCCAAAAAAAATGAAACTGGCAGACAAAAAGTTTGCTTTTCAGCATCTTACAGTTATGCTAGTGACAGCTTAGACTAACTACATCAATTAAAAATACATTTTCTTTATTTTGGTGGTTTTTATCAAGGTCTCAAACAATCTAATTTATGTTCACTGTTTCCTTTACTGCCGTGACAGAGCCTTGGACTTGTATACAAGAACAGTCAGGCGTGTAGGCATCTTTTTCCCCTAATGCTTGTGAGTCCTAGCCACCTGGGCTATTAATCTTCTGCATGTAAGTTCCAGCTGCATGAGCCCATTCTATTCTAAAAATGTAAATCAAATGATCCAGACATGCGCTTCTCTTGTGCTGTAAATCAAATGATGCCAAATGTTGGACAGGAGAACTTTTATTTAATTACATTTTTATCATAATCAACCCACAATAGATAATTCAAGCATCATTTTATAGGAAAGCAACTTGTGGAACTTGATGGGCTCAAAGCAGCAGCAGCATCCGTAACCACTCATCAGATTTGGTTGAGACAAAGTGCTTGGTAAGTACTTGCAGATTTAGCAATATCCCCTTAGATTTATTGTATTCATTTTAATACAATGCTTGTTAAATTTATGGAGATAACAATTTGCTAGGGTGTATATGGTACCCATAGTATAGTATGGTATTTAACTTATTTGTTGCTTTAAATAGACAAACTTTAGTAACGGCATGGACAACTGGAGGGCCTATGACTCCTAGAAGTTCCATTAAGATTCCTAGGGATTGCTGGGCAGTGGAATTACTCCTTTAAAAACGAATGGCCTAATTTTTGAAGCTAATCGTTTTTAGAGATACCGTGTACTAGGTATCTATTCTAAGAACTCTTTATTTATTTCTAAATTACACTGTTTACATTACAAATAATTTACTATTTAAAATGTTATTGAACCAACAAATGTATTGTTCAGGATTGAACTGCTTTGAGACAGCTTTTGTTTCTCCCCTTCCCATTGTATTATACAAAGACATGGGTTGTGCTCCCTAGCTCCACCTAGTGATAGACATGAGAATATCACCCAAGCAGGAAAAAAGCCGGGGTTTTCCTGCTTTGGTGCTATTCTCATGTCTATCACTAGGTGGGGCTTTTAGCAAAGCAAATAAATCCTTCGGCAGAGGTGTCAGCTAGCTGCTATGCTGCCCATTGTTCAGTTGAAAGGCTGTTGTTAGGGTCAGGGCACACAGACGGATTCGAAGAGATTAGTCCCCGATGACAAATCTCCTCTTCTTGGCGGCGACTAATCTCCCCGAACTGCCTCCCCTGCCTTTCCGCCAGCTTAAATGTTAATCGCCGGCGGCACTCGGAGCGATTCGTTTTCCGAAGTCGTCTGAAAACGAATCGATCCGAGTGCCATCCCGCCAACGGCCGGCGGGAAGGCAGTTCAGGGAGATTAGTCGCCCCGAAGAAGAGGAGATTTGTCATTGGGTGACTCATCTCCCCGAATTTGCCCTTGTGCACTGACCCTTAGGCTGCTGAAGGGCTGATGGGGAGGGAAGGGAGGGGGTGATATCACTCCAGCTTGCAATGTAGCAGTAAAGAGTGACTGAAGTTTAGCAAAGCACAAGTCACATGACTGGGGGCTCCTGGGAACTGACACTATGTCTAGGCCCATGCCAAATTTCAAAATTAAATATAAAAAAATCTTTAAAAAAAGAATTTCAGTGCAGAATTCTACTGAAGCAGCACTAACTGGTGCGTTTTTTTTTTCCACTTTCTAAGGATGAAATATTTTGTGCTTTTTGTTGAGAAAAAAAAACACCCATAGACTGTAATGTATAGTTTAAAAAATGTTGCGAGGTCTGAGAAGATGCACACTGACTTCAATGGGTTTGGCAATTTTTTTTGCCTTTTCCCAAAATGTCAGCAAAGCAAAACAGGTCAGAATCGTCCATCACTTCGTGCAGCACAAGATGCAGAGCCTATTCATTTCCCATGAGACATGCTCTCGTACCCCTTAGTACTCTTGCACTGGCCAGGTAAATAAAGTAAATAAAACCTATTGTCCTATTGATTGATTAATCAGTCAATAAAACTGAGGGTTGTTCAGGTTCCTGAGCAGGAACGTGTATGTAGAGGGTGAGAGAAGCAACAGAGAATATATATCCTTATAATACACAAGAACTATGAATATCCTGTAAATGATATCCTTATAAATGGTGCTTAGTGATGTCATCAGTTATGATGTAATTTCTGTTGTGTATTATAATAAATAAAGTACCCACTGTTGAAAAATATGAGGATAGTAGAAGTAACCTTGGAGTTCCATGACCTGTACAAAAAATATGGTCATGGAAACATACTTAACTTACATGGTGAAATAATAACCCTATATTTTACAATTGGGAGAACTTTATACAATTTATATTTGTCCAACTCTGACATCATATTGACAAATATATATAGTGAATAATGTACCCCCTATTGTAAAATATAAGGATATTATAAGTCACATAGGAGTTCCACGAAACTCCGAGGTCTAATATCCTTATATTTTCCAACAAGGGGTACTTTATTTATTACAGGTATGGGACCTGTTATCCAGAATGCTCGGGACCTGGGGTTTTCCGGATAATGGATCTTTCCGTAATTTGGATCTTCATGCCTTAAGTCTACTAGAAATTAATTTAAACATTAAATAAACCCAATAGGCTGGTTTTGCTTCCAATGAGGATTAATTATATTTTAGTTGGGATCAAGTACAAGCTACTGTTTTATTATTACAGAGAAAAAGGAATTCAGTAGAGTCTATGGGAGACAGCCATTCCGTAATTCGGAGCTTTCTGGATATCAGGTTTCCGGATAAGGGATCCTATACCTGTATATTACACAAGTTTCAGTGAGTCATGTGACAGAAATGACACCACTACTCACCGTTTATAACTGATGACATCACTAGTCACTGTTTATAAGGATATCATTTGAAAGATATTCATGGCTTTTATGTATTATATAGTTAATAATAAAGTACCCCCTCTTGTAAAATTTAAGGATATTATAAGTTACCGAGGAGTTTCATGACCATATAAAAACACGAGGCCAAAGGCCTCCAAGGTAACTTCGAATATCCTTATATTTTGCAACTGGGGGTACTTTATTTATTATAATACACACATTTCAGTGAGTCATGTGACAGAAATGACATCACAACTCACAGTTTATAACTGATGACTCACCGATTATAAGGATATCATTTACAAGATATTCATGGTTTTTGTGTATTATGAGGATATATTTCCCTCTATATTTGCAGCTGGTGTGTATTATACTTATCTAATAATGATGATAAATTTGTTGAAATGAAGCTGTTAGTGTTCATACAATGGAGCAGTAAGGCTGAGTCATCTTTGCCTCTTTATCCGTCGTGCGCTTTAAAGTTTAAGCATGAACACCCACGGGAGAGGGACAACTCCTTATCTCTCTTGACAGTAAAGATCTCTTTTTTTTTATTCATACTGGGATTTGAGGCTAATTTTAAAAAGGCAAACCTAAAGGTTGTGTTGTCTCCCATCACATCAGCTTATAAAGTGACACAATGACAGGGTAGCACAGAGCTGGGGAGTTTAATGCGACATGGCAGAATGTTTAAAACATTTATCTGTCATCTGCTAATCGAGCTGACTCTGGACAGTGCGGGACCTGCATTTGGAGGGGAAGATGGAAAAAAAACAACCTCCGCCAGGGATGTTTGTTTAATTGGATGAAAAGCCTTATTACATCAAGTGACTTTTACATCTCGCTAATTGTTTTGAGAATGAAATAGAAGAAAGCAAGACGAAGTGGCATAATGATGTTATGATGTGCCTGGGTATCCTCCTCACTAACTCAGCCTGTGGAGATTATTTGATAAAAGGAATTCATTTAAAACAAGCAATGCCATCTGTTTTATTAACCCTCCTCCATGATGGGCTTCATCAGCTGCAATTAGAGAAATCATGGAAACAATTTTTTTAATTGCCTAAAGGTGCACTTGTGTGTGTGTGTGTGTGTATTCCTGAATGCATTTTAGAATATTTGTTATTACCAAAGTGACACAGTGCACATGACCCCAGCGCCCTGCAGGAGACCCTTGGAGGTTACCGTAGGGTTTTATCTTACCCTTATATGTAAGTCATCATTCAGTTCTCTAGCCCTAGACTGTATGATAATGGTAAACACTAGTTGGAGGTGGTTCATAACTTTTAAGTGAAGGCATGTCCTGTGGGGGAGGCCAACGTCCTGGCCTGTGCTCAACGAGAAAGGTGGATTGTGCCAAGAGCAGGGAGGCCTTAGCTGGAGTGAAAGTCTGGAAGATGGAAGCATGTAAATAAGGGCTAGATAGTGACTGGTGAGAGCCTACATTTAAATCACTTTGGGAATGACATTTCCAGCCTCCTGGCCTCTGCTCATGCTAAATGGTGTATGGTGCCAAGAGTAGGGAGGCCGATGAAGTCAGGTAGGAAGAACTCCAAGAATAAGGACTAGTAAAGGTCAGAACCTATATTTATCTCACTCTGGGAATGATATTTCCACCATCGTGGCCTCTGCTAAGGTACCAGGGGCATGGAGGCCTTAGAGAATAAAGCGTTGGGTTGAGAGTAACGGACGTCTGAGTGGATCAGGTAGTAGGAAACCAATGAACTCTAGATATTGTCAGGTTAGATCGTACATTTATCTCGCTCTGAGAATGATATTTCCACCATCCTGGCCAAGGTAGAAGGGTGGATAGTACGAGGGGTATGAAGGCCTTAGTGAAGAAAAAACCTTGGGTTGAGAAGATTGAGTGGACACAGGTAGGAGGGAACCCATTAAAAAACAACAGATAGTGGCAAGTTGGGCCCTGCATTTATCATTCTGTAAATGACAGATTAGGGTTGTTTGTAGAGAAGTTGGAAACTTCTCTTAAGAGGGTAGAGGGTTAGAGGGATCTGTCAGGTTGTGGTACTATATACTAGTAGATAAATGAGCTTCAGCCAGAGAGAAGGATTGAGAGCCCCATCCACTAAAGACTCTGCAAATATCAGTGCATGTAAAATAATTCATGTCATTAAGTCATCAGTACTTTGAATCCCTATCCCAACATACCTGCTCTGTGTCATACAGCTTGCTACCAGATTATGGCTGGGTCCCAGCAAAGATTTACTAAAGCTATGCAAAAAGTCGCTGCATTGCCCTAAAGATTCAAAGGCTTAGAGCGGATTCTCTTTTTCCTTCACCGGAGAATTATATTTTTAATTTTTTTTCCCATGAGTAACCTGAATCAAAGTGTTTTGCACTCTGTCTAGCAGTATTTATGAGTTAGATATATATTTGAATGGGATTTTAATATCTCTCATTAATCATGCTTTTTCCCCTTTTGCTCTTTAATCAGCAAACAAAATCAGGCTCCGGGAACGTGAAAATCATGTTAAACCCTGGTTTCAAACAAGCTCCCTCTTCCATGGCTGCAGCCTTTTCTCTTTTCGGCAGAACTGTTAGCTGTGTGGAATGGATGCTGAATGAGGCAATGGGAGAGAGTCAAGGGCAGAGCATGTAACAAAAGCTTAGGACTGGAAGGTCTTAAAAACTCATTTTTCAGAAAAAAAAAAACAGTTTTATACACTAAAGGGAAAAAAGACAAAATTGGAGACATTTTAATGAGTTGCATCTATTAGTAATTAGCAGTAAGATGAATAACTGGAATAGATTGCATTTAAAGGGTAAACTGTAAACTGCAGCACAAATAAAAATAAATATTAAAAGAAAAGGGAATCGAAATAATGCTTGACAAAAAAGCTAAATGGGCCCCAGATCATTAGGTTATAGCCTAGGGGAGCCTGAACATTGATCCACCCCTGCCCCATGTAATAAGGCACAATGACATGTAGCAAACGTTGCATGTTTTATTACAGAACCCAGTTCAAGTGTTATCCAGTAGGGAACTCAATGTAGGAGGCACAACTATTTTGGTGTGGGCCTTCCCATTGATTTGACCTGGTTCAAAGTCAACTTCAAGTTCAAGTTAAAAATTCAGTATCGCACGGCGGACTTGAAAAGGCAATATCATTAGTATATCAATCTTTCAGTGTATCTCATAGCTTCATCTGCACAGAAGATTAATTAAACTTGACTTGATATGAAAGTTTGATACAGAGCAATTGATGCAATGAGCAAGTGCTAGAGAGCTAATGGGCTCAGAGTTGACCCTTACAGTCTGTACACTGCCATGTTGTTGTGCTCTGTGGCTTGAGTCAGGTTTTGAACTGGACAGTCTGGTGTTCACCCTATATCTTACCCTTATTAAGGATCTCCAGAAATATTTAAAGGAACAAAAAGGAATTCTCTAAGATATTGCCCTAACTGCTCTTCGGGCCAAGCCCTGCTCTAGATCTCAAGCTAGGGTTGCCACCTGTTCGGTTTTCAGGAGGGCTGTCTGGGTGAAAACTGTCAGGATTTCCAAATTAGGAAATGCGGACAGGGCTTTAAAGTGAATGGCACAGTGATCAGCCAATCGGCAATCACCACATCATCAAACCCGCCCCCATCATCATCAAATTTTTTATGGTAGAATTGTGCTTGTACGATCATCCGGCGTGTCCCAAGGAGGTGCGCACCCCCGGTAGTTCTGGCCCTGGGACCACTGAATGTGTGTGAAAACAGTGTAAATTGAAAGATTGAGTACAACAGCAAATGTTACTGATGCAGGAATCATCTTGTGATGCATCTCTGCTCAGCTCTTCATATCTCCATATCTGAGCAGATAACACTGAGCAGAAGAGCAATAGGAGATGGTTCCTGCATTAGTATCTTAAACTTTTACAATTCTGGACATTCCTTACCCAAACAGGGCAGCAGGGGCTACTTATTTTACTCCTTTGCATTCATGATAAAAGCAGTGACTGCTAATATCATGAAATCTAAAAAAAAAAAAAAAGTGCTTAAAACAGTAATGTGGATATATGACCCCTTTGACTTTAAATAGGTCAGTTATTATTCTTTGTTTATTTCCATCTGTATTGCAATAAATGGGAATAAACCCTAGTAATCCTTCAATATATTTTCAGCTTGGGCATAAGTGGACACCCTACATGTTTATTCCTTAGAGAGAATCCTGGTACCTACTCTTTAGGCTGAGATAATGTGCTAATGCATCTTGAATAAATACATTAACCACTTCAACACATCAGCTCTCCAGCGAAATCTTATTTTCTACATGATACTTCTTTAGGCTGAGACAATGGTTACTAAGCACCTTGCCAGGTCAGGCTTCTGTATACTGAGAGCTTCTGTTTCCATCCCGACTCCTTAGTTATCATTATTTCAGACTTTATAGCAGGGCATGCTCATTTGACCAAGCAAATTGTCCTGTGATGGGGTGACATATTGTTCTCTAATAGAGGGTGAAATCATCCATTGATTTCCTATGTCCTTATTAAAGATATCCCTGTTACAGCACTTTGGTGTTAATTCACAGAATCACTCGCTCTCTCAAACGTTGTTCCCTGGAAATCTTCAGAAAAGTTGACACACACTCTACGGACTCCCAGACGTTGGTGAGGATTAAAATCAGCTTTATTTCACATCAACATATTCCCTGACGCGTTTCGTGTGATCCCATCATAGGTATGAATACACAATGCACGTTACTCCGTTTAAAAGGTGTTTGGGGCCTATGTCACAACTGTCGTGTTCTCCCCTGCTTCGGTTAACCTTGTATTGCTGAAACTACCTTTAGAGACAAAGCTGATTCCTTATAACTGATTGTGTTCTTTCCACAGATTTTATTTGCTAGAGCAAATAAAACTATTTATGTCCTTTTGGCTGGTCTCCTCTTGCTGAGGGTTCGGGGCTCTGCACCCGGACTACTGACTTGGAACGGTGAGTGATCCATGAGAATGAGAAGTTGTAAATAGTTGCTTAAATTGATAATCTCAAGCGAGAGGTTCGATTCGGGGCATATGGGCACCTTTGGAATGATTGGGTGAGAGCAGAAGAATGCTAAGGGCGCATGAAAACTAACCGTTTGATTGAATGAATTATGTCAATTATAATAATTGAAAATCTGACATTAGGGTTGGAACATCCCCGCACCGTAAATTAGCGATTGTTCCCTGGAACCCAAACAGGAGGCAAAACATGTTCCTTTCTTGCAAAGAGATGATGCCAATTATAAAGGTATAAATCATTTTTTAACAGAGAAACCAGTCAAATAGAGTATTATGCTGTAGCCTTGTATGGAGTATTTTGCAGCTTTTATCCTAATTTAGCATAGGTGCTGTTGGGTGGGTTTTTTTTTAACCTTTTAAGTGCTGCTGAGGAATGTACTGCATTGCAGTGAGACAGAATAGTTTGCTTGGCACAATATGGTGTTCCTGTAGATTTTTCTGTAATTAATAGTTCTGTAATTAATAGTGTGCTGTCACTTATACTGATTCTCCTCTGTGCATGCTGTACCATTGCAATGACTGGCCTCATTAGTACTTAAATGCTCATGTCCCTCTCATTGGCTCGTGACACGCCTGTAGCGTGTATTGTGATGCCGTCCAAGTGGGATGATTGCTCCAGGGATATGTCATGTTTAGGGGGAGGATAAAGTGAAAGCTGGAATAGAGTTCTACACCAGGGTGAAGTTGGTATTTAATAGTAACACACTGTGACAGAGCTGACTCCTTGATGATGGGATGTGCAGCATTCAAAGGATGATTTGGGTGACAGACTATAAACAGGTTTGCAAGTAACCCTTAAACCTAGTGTGCAGGCCAGATGCATTTTATAAGAAACATTGGCATTCCTTGATAGGCCAGGGAGGTATTATCTGCTATAAATGACTATAAAATGAATTCCATAGTAGGTCTCAAAGCCTGTACAGATAGATAGAGGCCTCTGAGGAAGTCGCAGACGAAACGCGTAAGGCTAAGCGACATCAAAGGAGAGCGCCCCATTGACGAACACGAGATACAAGAGACACTACAAAGCAATTTGCATGGAACCCAAGTGCGTGTCCTGGACAAATGCCAAAGGGGAGCTTGAATGGAATGTTTACACTCCCATAGGAAGAGACTACATTTCAAGTGTAATGAATAGAATGTAGTTGTCAAACTGATTTTAGGTTAGAGCTTATGTTAAATGGGAACCAACCTGATCATGGGTTTTTAGCTGCACCCCTCCCCCCACAATACCGTATATTCTGCTCTTCTTCACTTCTTCATCGCTAATGAGTCTACTGTTCTGAAGTTCCTGCTGTCAGTCTGTAGAGCTGTGCAGAAAGGTTGGAGGCCACCATGTTTCATGCTGTCACTTCTGGTCATAGGATGAGTTTGTGAAGATTCTCATTTATCCAGGTCATGGTATATCTGTAGAAATAAGTCAAATCAACTGAACTTGCTGCGTTATTCTTGAAGACATTTCACCATTCGTCAGTCATTTTGAGAACGCCAGTTGGATGACTGGTGAATAGTGATGGGCGAATTTGCGCCGTTTCGCTTCGCCGAAAAATTCGCGAATTTCGCGCGAAATTCGCGAAACGGCGAAAAATTCGCGAAACGGCGCCGGCGTCTCGTTTTTGACGCCGGCGCCCGTTTTTTCGACGCCGGCGCCCGTTTTTGACGCCGGCGCCCGTTTTTGACGCCGGCGCCCATTTTTCGAAAAAAATTTTTTTGACGCCGGCGAATTTTTGACGCGAATTTTCACGCGAGTTTCGCGAATTTATTCGCTGGCGGCGAAACGCGCAAATTCGCCGCGAATTCGCGCCTGGCGAATAAATTCGCCCATCACTACTGGTGAAACGTCTTCAAGAAAAACACAGCAAGTCCAGTTGATTTGACTTATTTCTACAGATAGATCCATATGATTGATCATCAACTAGAACTATGCACTTTGGTCCAGGACCATGGGTAGGTTTCCAGCAAGAATGCACTTTTGCTATGGAGCTTTGGCAGGTGCAGCTCTTCAGTCCAACAGCAGATATTTCAGAACAGGTGACTTTTAGGGCAGAGACACACGGGAAGATTCAGGGAGATTTAGTTGCCGGGCAACTAATCACCTCTTCTTCGGGGGATTAATCTACCTGAAAAGCCTCCCTGCCAGCTAGAATCTAAATCACCGTCGGGATGGCACTCGGAGGGCTTCGTTTTCCTTGTGAGGCAACTTCGGGCAACTTTGGATAATGAATCGCTCCAAGTGCCATCCTGACGGCGATTTAGATTCTAGCCGGCAGGGAGGCTTTTCAGGGAGATTATTGGCCAGAAGAAGAGGCGATTAGTCACCGGGCAATTAAACTCCCCCTGAATTTTAGCTTGTGCCCTTACCCATAGACAGTGGGTTTATTCAGTTGTAGAGAATGGTGATTGAATTCTGAAAGGAGTTATAAAACACTATGGGGCAAATTTACTAAAGGGCGAAGTGGCTAACGCTGGTGAAATTACGCTAGTGAAGGAGATAAACTCTAGTGCAACTTCGCACTCTAACGCCAGGCGTATTTTCGCTCTCACAAAAGAGCGTTACTACGCAAATTCACTAAGTTTTTGTTTTTACTGAACGTTACCTCTATCGCCAAACTTGCCTTCGCCACCTCAGACCAGGCAAAGTGCAATAGACTAGATAGGGCTTGGTCCAAAAAAAGTAGAAATTTTTTCTGTCACAAAAAAAGCTGGCGTGTTTTCCTTTTTACAGGGTGATAGGCTGAAAAAGATCAAATTTTTTTTTGGGGTACCCTCCTTCCCCCTACACTTGATAACATATGGCACCTAAACTATACTGTGGGCACATGTGTAAGGCATTATAACAAATCGATATAATTTTATTAAGGTTCCCTGGGCTTTTGTAGTGTAATGAATCTGCTGCAGCAAATACCGCCATTGTACTTTAATTGCACGCCATATGCTAATTAGCCAACGCTAGCGTAACTTCGAACTGCTGAGCGTAATTTTGCTGGCGTGATTTCGTCAGGGTTAGGTACCCTGTGCGCAACTTTGGATCTCCGTGAATTAGCGTTGTCCAGGCGAATTTACTCCTGGCGAAGTGTTGCGAGGTGCGCAAAGCCAGTGCTGGCAAATTTTCGCAGGTAAGTAAATTTGCCCATTTGAAAGGGGTTAAGTTCCCTTTAAATCCCAAATATCTAACAACAGCACCCTGAGTTAGAGGAAGAGCAGTTACTGTCAGTGCTATCACTTTAGATATCTTACTTAAATTAATTGAAGGAATATTGCAGATTCATGTTGTGCAAAACCTTCACCAGCAGAGCCCTGAAGTTGTGCAGCAGGTGAGGTCCCATGGGATCCTTACAGTATAAATTGGGTTTTGGTGGTCAGCAGAGACTAATTTGCAAGTGCAGGTTCAGTATCCTAAGGGTTGAGGTGGGCTATGTAGGATATTCTTTCCCTTTGTTTGTAATTCTCCCACTTTCCTCTCTGCACAGTACTCATCCCTATAATAACACAGAAATGATAACATGGGTGCATCTTCATCTAAAAAAATAGTTGTCTTAATTAAAATTTACTAGGCCACACAGAAGAGCTTGGAAACAAGATATTTTTCATAAACGTGTATTGAAACTACTTATCAATCAGTATCCCACTGCCCCCCCCCCAGCAGTTGCCGAGTCTGTTTCCTCTCTACTTATGTCTCTGAATGGATATATAAATACAAATATAAATATATATAAATATATAAATACAAAATGTTTGTTCTACAGTGCACTAGTCTCTATCAATAGTGGTTATGTCACATGTGCACCAGCAGGGGGAGCTTCAACACTGATAAAAATCCATTCTTCAAGTAATCTATACAGAGACAAACAGTCCCTTCCCCTGAGTGAATTTACTCTCTCTTTATACTCAGGTTTCACATAATGGTGCATTTTTGGAGCAATTTATTAAGCACTTTAGGCAGTGATACTGCAGACTGGGCCCTGTCACTTCCTGTGCAAATGTTATCATCCTTCTTCCCCTTTATTTGTTGGCAGATTTGACTCAGGCCATATATTCCCAACCAGCCCTCATTACCTCCTGTATCGATTATTGTATACAGTCTGTATACACATCCTCCTATAGAATAGTGCTCCGAAATATGTTGGCATATCAAATAATAATGTATAATAACTTGCGGAGATAGATTCCAGCTCTTTGCCTCTTTTAAAGGACAATTGTAACTTTATTTTTTTTTTACTTTTCCTGATGGTACGTTCTTGATGTGACCACTATTAATTCTATTAGTGTAAGAAGCCATATTGGTGCCTGTCCCACTTGGCACATACAGTTTTATAAATTGTCCATTGATTTGACATGATTTTTGCAGTGTAACTAATTGTACATAACTTTATAAATAGGCCCCTAGTGTAACGCTCGCTCTCTTAAATGCAAAATAAAGATAACAAAATATTACACTGGGGGGGCACATGGTCAAGGGCAAACCCAACACCCCCCAGGACACAGGCCCATGACCATATAGGCCCACAACTTCTTCTGTCTTCTAATCTCTTATATTTTTCTTATATAAACTCAAAGGCTGTCCTGCTCTGTCAGTTTCATTCTGGGTCTCCTATGTCCAACAGAGAAGCTGACACCTTCGGGTGTACATTATGCTAGGCTGGTGGCTATCTAGGAGTTGGACTTAAGGTAGCCATACACTATAAGATCTGCTCATTTGGCTAAGCAGGGTGATATTGGGCTAATCCTATCGTTCGGCCCTAGGGCCAAAGGATTGGATTACAATGATGGCAATTGGCACAGACGGGACAAGGACCATATCAACTAGCAGATGCTGTCCTCAATCAAACCTGCCCGTTTTTTGGCCAGATATCGATCGGGGCGGGCCATTGGAATGCCCCATACATGGGCAGATATGCTGCCGAATTGGTCTAAAGGACTTATATTGGCACATTAAATCCACCCGCGTATGGCCACTTTTAGTCTTTTGACTTAAATGACCCTTTGATAGGCTCTCTTTTCTCTCTCTCTCTCTCTCTCTTTTCCTCTAACTCTATTTCTCATCCTTTTTTGTCTTTCATTCTTGCTTCCCCCAGCATTTCTGTTCTCTTCTTCTCTTCCTCACATTCCTTCTAAAATTTCCATTATCTTACTGTACATTGCTTCTACCTTCCTCTCCTATTCCCCCATATTACAAGAAGGGATCTGGGACATGAAAACTCACAGGTCTTGATCCAGGGGTATGTGTGTAGCCTTATATCCTTATTTCTTACCTGGAAACTCGTTATCCAGAAAGCTCAGAATTACAGGAGGACCATCTCCCATAGAGACCATTCCTATACAGATAATTCTAATTTTTGTAAATATGATTTGCTTTTTCTCTCTGTCATAGCAATATTTGATAGTAACAAAGCTGCATGAATCCATATTGTTTGCAAGGCTTAAGGTATGATGACGATCCATTATCCAGAAAACCCTCACGTCCTAAGCATTCTGGAGAATAGATCCTATAGATGTACAACATTATTATACAATAAGACACAAGTTTTAATGATTCATGAGACAATTGTTGGCTGACGCTACGCAGGCTAAAGAGCCAGTGAACAATGGAGACTTACATAAGCCAGAAATTACAACCAGCATCCCCTTTTTTTTAATGAAAAGAAAACAAGGTAGCTAATTATGCAATTAATATTTCCATTTGTATCTATGAATACAACCTGATTTTCCCTCTTGCCTGGTTGAGAATGTGCCTGTATAGTAGGACTCACCTCTGTGTTCCATGCCCTATATCCCTATATAAGAACTTTAATATTCTTATGACAATGAAACTCTGAAAATTTGACTTTCAATAATGTATCACAGAGGGTACATTATTTCCTATATACCAAGTACCGAGGTTAAAAAAAAGATGTCATGTTTAAATCCATTACATACATTTCAAATGGGGTGCAACAGTTTAAGCTCTAATCAATAAAAATGACAATTTTAATGTCAAAAAGACCCAGTGAGTCAGCAGTAGAGTTCCAGTCAAATAATGAATTCTGAACTCATTCCAGCGGGCAGCAATTATATCTTCTTTTTACTATTGTGGAGAACATCTTAAACGCAGAACATTATTTTTAGGGGGCTGTTTAATGACACACAGTTCTTTTTTATTAGCTCGCTTGTAAAATAGCCTTCAATAAATCCCCTTTTTATGCTGAAAATGTATTTAAAAAAAATGATTAGGCTCCCGGCCACGTTTTGTTAATTATTGATAATAATTTAATTTGCTATCATCCCATGCACTTTACAGAGAGCTTGGTATGAAGAATGAGTGGGATATTATGTCTTTATGAGGCAGGTAATAAATCATAGCATGTAAATGATAGGCCCCACATACAGTAGCTACTGCTAAAAAATTAGGGTTTTGAGCCCCTTCCAGTGGTATGTTTTGTGCCAGATTAGAAATCATGAAAAGATCAGCTCAGCATAGAGAGAGAGATAGAGCTGCAGCTGTTTGCATTCCAGTTGAAGACTGTGACCATGCCAAGGAATGTACCCCCTAAATAAAAAAATGGGGTAATGTAACACCAGAAACAAAGTTTAGTCAAACAGCCAAAAGTTACTTTCAAACAGAAATCCAGGGGCAAATATACTAAGTGCCGAAAATTCGCCAGCGACAGCTTCGCAGGCAGTGCATTACTTTGCCAGGAGAAAATGCGCTCAGACAACGCTAATTCACTAACATGCGAAGTTGCGTCCAGGGCGCTGAATGCTGGCGAAGCAGAGCGAAGTTGCGCTAGCGTTGGCTAATTCGTTTACGGCGGGAAGTTGAAGTTGAGTGGACGTATATGTTGCAGCAAATACATTACACTACACAAGCCCAGGGAAGCTTAATAAAAGAAAATAGAGTATATTTCCCCACACATGAGCCCACTGTATAGTTTATGTGCCATATGTTAGGAAATGTAGGGGGGAAGCCGGTTACCCCCAAAAAAAGTACGCTCTTTTGCAGAAAAAAGATTTTCAACTAAATTTTGAGGAACTCCTATCTACTCCTATCTACTCTATTGCACTTCGCCTGGTCTGAGGTGGCGAAGGCAAGTCCGGCGCAAGAGGTAACGTTCAGTAAAATCCGTATCTCAGTGAATTTGCGTAGTTACGTCCATTCGCCAGAGCGCAACTTCATCTGGTGATTGACGTCAGTCTCCTTTGCTAGCAAAGTTACGCCTCCGCCCGTTAGTAAATCGGCAAAGTACTGCAATTACATCACGTTGGCGAATTTTTGCCAGCATTACTCACTTCGCCCTTTAGTAAATTTTCCCCCAGTCTCAAATGGTGCCAACTGTTTACTTTTGGTTACTAGATCTGCAGTGAAGTCTGTACATGTTACCACTGTTACTGGGCCACCAGGGCATGTGCCTGCTTCTCCCTTATTGATCGGGAAGAGGAGAAGACAGGGAATGCACGGATTCAGGTTTTTTCCAGTGTCCCACTGGCCCAGTCCGACTCTGATACAGTCAATGGGTTTTATCCTGCTAGAAAGGATTTCATAAGCAGTTTAATAACAGGGTCACCACTATCTGCCCATCCCTCTACACTCTGAAATGCCTGTGATGTGGGTGTAAAGGGCCTGAACCTCTCTGGCAAAACTTGAGGTCCCTGCCTAATGCTGATGGATGTAACATGCCACATGCTGGAGCGCGTTTAAGCATTTATTTTCATTGATCAGGTATCGGACCTGTTATCCAGAATGCTCGTGACTTGGGGTTTTGACTTGGATAACAGATCATATATATATATATATATATATATATATATATATATATATATATATATATATATATATATATATATATATATATATATATATATATATTCATATAGATCATACCTTAAGTCTACTAGAAAATCATGTAAACATTAAATAAACCGAATAGGCTGGTTTTGCTTCCAATAAGGATTAATTATGTCTTAGTATAATGTACTACTGTATTTTATTATTGCAAAAAGGAAATCATTTTTAAAGCTTTGGATTATTTGGATGAAATGGAGACAGCTGCTCTGTAATTTGGAACTTTTCTGGATAACAGGATACCTGTACTTTGGAACCAGTGATTTTGGCTTATTGAGATACATAAGATTTGTACAAATCCATACACTTAGTCTCAGTTTCTTTGCCATGTCATGGGCATGACAGTTGCAGCATGTTGCAGATCCATCTATCTTTCCTTGACTTGTTCTCATT
The DNA here is from genome assembly GCA_038501925.1 of Xenopus petersii. Classification (NCBI taxonomy): domain Eukaryota; kingdom Metazoa; phylum Chordata; class Amphibia; order Anura; family Pipidae; genus Xenopus; species Xenopus petersii. The sequence goes on along the minus strand of CM076678.1, from coordinate 134,358,910 downwards.
ATTATTATGTGCTGGGGGTATTGATGTATTTGCTTGTCATAGACTAATCCTATTATCCAAGGTCACATACATCACGCTTGGTAGTGAGATACATTTCTGTGCAACACCTATGCCCTTTGGCTAGCGAGAGGCTATTTTTCCTATATCTTGATATGCTGTGCTGGTACAAGATACCTATACACCGCTACACATTAGGAAGACACTCTCACCCCTCCCCCCTTAATGTTAATCTTATTTTCTGGGGCCATTCTGACATGTTGAGGTCAGCGGGACCTCCAATATAATGACACGAAGGGGCAAGTAGCTTTTATTATAACAATAATGGAGGACTTCTTGTAACATCTGTCTGCACGATGAGGGATCTTACTGAGTCATTGAGATCAATATCCCATCAGCTCCCTTTGTTTGGTAGCCGTGACAGTGTGTCTCAAGCTTTTGCAGGGAACAACAATAGGCACTCATCGACCTGCTCTGTACTCTATCACCATGCGGGCCTACACAACTCTGAAAAAGTGGAATATAGTATTTTAAGATGATCTGCCCTGAAACTGCCACATTATTCTGCACATCATCCAAACTAATAATAACACATGATGTATAATAAAAATAAGCGCTGCCCCGTTACAGTTACCTGCTCTCTACCATAATGCCCTGCAGCAACTGGTACTGCCTAGTGATGGGCCAATTTGTCCTGAAACTTGTGAATTTGTGCCCACAAATTTGCCCGCGACGAAACGTGTAAATTTGCTGCAAATTTACACCTGGCAAATAAATTCGCCCATCACTAGTACTGCCATATTTGTGTGTCAACATGTTGCATGGACATGCATTGTTACAAAAACACCTGTATATGTATATGGCTAAAGGAACAGCTACACCAAAAAATTTAAGTATTTTAAAAGAATCAATTAGAAGAGCAGGAGCGCTCCAACCCCCTGCCATATAATTAAACAGTCTTCTCTTTAGCAGTCAATTTAAAAAAAAAAACTGAAGAACCACTCACTGCAGTTGTAGCTTGGCTCGGGTCTACTTGCCCCGAACCCTCTGCTTGGCAATACTTCTCCAAAAACAGAAATATGGGTCCTGAACCCTCAGCATAGGGGAGACATCGATCCTTAAAGGGCATGTAAAGGCAAAAAAATAAAATCCCATTTTTACTTTCTATAATGAAAAAGAAACCTATCTCCAATATACTTTAATTAAAAAATGTGTACCGTTTTGATAAGAAACCTGACTGTATGCAGTGAAATTCTCCCTTAATTTACTGCTGTGGATAGGAATTGTCAGACGGTCCCTAACTGCTGAGCAGGGAAACAATCATACTTATGAACAGTAGGGGGAGCCCCCGCCTTACTTCCCAGCCATGCAGAACTCAAGCAGCTTTGTTTATGACGATCCCTAAGCAGCCCAGACCACACTGAGCATGTGCACAGTCTTAGTCTTGCAAAGATGTTTAACAAAGTTACAAGATGGTGACCCCCTGTAGCCAACTTTGAAAGCATAAATCATTTGTTTGATTAGGCTTGTGGTGCAGTAAGTTCATGTTTATATTTAGTATACAAAATACAGCATTTCTAGCCTTATTCTATTTTAGACTTTACATGCCCTGTAAATCAGCAAATTGGCACGCACTCAGCAGGACTTCAGGCAGCGGTAAAATCAATTCACTTTATTTCACAAACATTAATCGTCCTAACGCGTTTCGTGTGTTCACACACGTAATCATAGACATGCCTATGATTACGTGTGAACACACGAAACGCTTTAAGACGATGCGCCTGGAGTCCTGCTGAGTGCGTGCCAATTTGCTGATTTTAAAAGAATAACAATATAATGTACTGTTGCCCTCCACTAGTAAATCTGGTGTGTTTGCTATGTAATAACAACTAGATTTTTTATAAAACGCTGCTGTGTATCCATGGGGGCAGCCATTCATGCCCAGGATATACAGTTGATAACAGATAAACCCTGATAATCCTATTATATACTTTAGATCTTATCTGTTATCTGCTGTGCCCTACTGTATCCTGTTCCTTTTCTCCTTTTTCATCTTTGAATGGCTGCCCCCATTGCTACACAGCAGCTTATTTATATAAACAATAGTAGTGTTTCTGAAGCAAACATATCAGTATTACCAGTGCAGAGCAACAGTACATTATATATTCATTACTTTAAAACACTTAAATCTTTTGGTGTTACTGTTCCTTTAACAGCTGGGAACTGCAGCATGAGCTGTTGGAGGATCCCATGCAACAAGGCCAACACAGTGATGTTCCAAGTGACAAATCCATTGTTATACCTTATTTACTTCTCCAGTGGAGCTTACAATCTAAGGCTCCTATTAGATATGCTCAGACCAATTATATCAAGAGCCAGTTAAGCTGCTGCTATGTTTGGGATGAAACCTTGAGAAACCCCACACAAGCACAGGGATAACAACATTATGCAAATACTGTAGTTCCCGTGGCTGTAATCGAACCTAGAACCCTAATGCTGCAAGACAACAATTGCAATGTCTTCACCACCTTTCTACCCAGTATAAGTACATTTATGGGACTTGTTATCCAGAATGCTCAGGACCTGGGGTTTTTCGGTGTAAAGGGTCTTTCTGTAATTTGGATCTCCATATAAGTCTACTAAAAAAAATAATTGAAACATTCATTAAACCCAACAGGATTGTTTTGCATCCAATATGCAAAGTTGGGAAAAGGTACAAGGTACTGTTACATTACAGTAAAAAAAAAGAAAAATCATTTTTTACAAATTTGAATTATTTGATTATAATGGAGTCTATGGGAGACGCCTTATGGTCAGCTGCAGCCCCCATTCTAGATGCACAATAGAAAATGTAGGTATGTCTCCATTAGTAATTTCTGGTATCCCTAATGCTGAGGGTTTCCGAATAAGGGATCTTTCCATAATTTGGATCTTCATAATTTTTCTGCTAAAAAAATCATCTAAACATTAAATAAACCCAAAAGGCTGGTTTTGGCTCAAATAAGGATTAATTATATCTTAGTTGGGATCAAGTACAAGCTACTGTTTTATTATTATAAAGAAAGGGTATTTCAGGTTTTGAAATTTTAATTATTTGATTGAAATAGAGTGTATGGGAGACGGCCTTCCAGTAATCCGGAGCCATCTGGATAACAGGTTTCCAGATAATGGATCCTATACCTGTATTGGGATTCAGGAAAATCCAACTTGAACCGAATCCAAACTTTTGCAGCAATGTTACTTTAAAATTCTAGACAACACAATGAGATAGGGATGCACTGAATCCACTATTTTGGATTCGGCTGAACGCCCGAATCCTTCGCGAAAGATTCGGCCGAATACCAAACCAAATCCGAATCCTAACTTGAATATGCAAATTAGGGTTGGGAAGGGGAAAACACTTTTTACTTCCTTGTTTTTGTGACAAAAAGTCACGTGATTTCCCTCCCTGCCCCTAATTTGCATATGCAAATTAGGATTCGGATTCAGTTCAGCCGGGTAGAAGGATTCGGGCTGAATATGAATCCTGCTGAAAAAGGCTGAATCCCGGATTCAGTGCATCCCTAGTTGTTCATTTGCATTTGTTTAAAATCTGAAGATGTAAATTAGGGTTTTGGTTCTCTGTTTGGCAGAATGTGGACGTGGTCCCTTGCTAGTCTCTTTTTCTCACTGCTTTTGTCCCCTTAATTCCTACTTAAGATTTTACTTTTTCCCACTGTCACCCAATTCTAACTTTCTTTCCGACACCCAACCTCCCCGCGCCCTTCTGTACATTCTCTCATTAGCCGCCTTCTATCTCCCCCTCCTTTTCACTCTACACCTCCACCTACAACCGCATGAAGATCCGGAATGATTCCATAAGTTTCACTGTAATTAATTACTAGGAGGCAATTGTTCATGTGGGGGTATGCATAGTAAAGGTATTTTTCTTGCAGGTCGCATTTCCGTTGCTTTGTTAAAAGGAGATTTTATTGGATCTATTATTTGATGTATGCCTTCATTAAGGAATCCTTAAGCCGTGATTGAGTTGAGCAAGATGTCTGCACCAAAGAAAGACTTTTCATCTCCAGCGTTGCCAATAATCCAAGAACTGCTTTACAGACAGTTACCATGGGAACAGCAAGAACAGTCCCACACCAAGGGCTGAAAGCTGTGCATCAATGGCAGGCCGGTGTCTGCTTCCTTATACACTCAGGCTTACAATTCCATTCAACCCACCAGGAATCTCTGAAACAAACCACAAAAGGACTCAGCCCCATGATCTGTCAGGAAAGAGGCATGAAACTTTGCCAACTGACAACATTGGCACAAGCCAAGCGATCTGCTGGAAATGTGGAATACATGAGTGGGAAAATAGATTCTACTCTACGTGAAAAACTGTCAGTTTCGGCGTTAATGAGCCCCCAGGTTGGATGCTGAGATACGCACGTCAGTCAGGTTTTCTTGTATTTATTTCTAATGAAATTCATTCTTCTGCCACGGATTGGCAACTGCTCTTTCTCTCTCTCTCTGAGGTGGAGGCTGGGAGTTGTATTCTGGATAACAGGTCCATAGCCATACTGTATAGTTCAGCAGAGGGGGCACATATGGGGATGTAATAGGTGCTGTTACTCCCAAATTGTGCCCCCCCCCTTGGAGGTACATGGAACAATGGCAGTGGAGCTGAGAATGGTGAGAATGGCCAGTTGCTTCCCTTGATTCATATAGCTATACAGGTATGGGACCGGTTATCGAGATAGTACCTGTTCTGCCAATTTATATATGAGTGATGGCTGCCATATTTATACCTTGGAATAGGTCTTCTCCATAGGCAGGTGCTGTACTTGGCTATTTAGAGGTAGGGCTTTGAGCAAACACGACTTAAAGGAGTGGTTCACCTCTAAGTTAACTTTTAGTATGTTATAGAGTGGCTAAGTCTAAGTAACTTTTCAATTGGCTTTAATTTTGTCTTTTTGAATTTTTTTAAGTTATTTGTCTTTTTCTTTTGACTCTTTCCACCTTTCAAATGGGAGTCACTGACCTCTCCTAAAAAAAACAAATGCTCTGTAAGGCCACACATTCAATGTTTTTGCTCCTTTTTTTATTAGTCCTCTTTCTATCCAGCCCCTCTTCTATTTATATTCCAGTCTCTTACTCAAATCAATGCAGGGTTAGGGTAATTTGGACCCCTAGCAACCAGATTGCTGAAATGGAAAACTGGAGAGCTGCTGAATAAAAAGCTAAATAACTCAAAAACCACAAATAATAAAAAAATTAAAACCAATTGCAAATTGTCTCATAATGTTACGCTCTACATCATACTAAATGTTAACTCAAACTTTAAGGTGATATCATTTTTTTAAAAATAATGACCTGGGAGAAATAATCCAGTACTCTGGCTGATAGCTCACCATACATTATTTTTGGAGTAATAGTTTAATTGGAGGTGGAATGTGCCTTAAAGGAAAACTATACCCCCAAAATGAATACTTAAGCAAAAGATAGTTTATATCAAATTGAATGACATATTAAAGAATCTTACCAAACTGGAATATATATTTACATAAATATTGCCCTTTTACATCTCTTGCCTTGAACCACCATTTCGTGACTCTATCTGTGCTGCCTCAGAGATCACCTGACCAGAAATACTACAACACTAACTGTAACAGGAAGAAGTGAGGAAGCAAAAGGCAGAACTCTGTCTGTTAATTGGCTCATGTGACCTTACATGTGGTCTTTATGTGTACACAGTGAATCTTACGATCTCAGGGGGCGGCCCTTATTTTTTAAAATGGCAATTTTCTATTTATGATTACCCAATGGCACATACTACTAAAAAAGTATATTATTATGATAATGGTTCATTTACATGAAGCAGGGTTTTACACATCAGCTGTTTTACTCAGTATCTTTTAATAGAGTCCTACATTGTTTGGGGGGTATAGTTTTCCTTTAAGGGACTCAGTTAATGCTGCACCTATGATTCAAGGCAATGATAGCAAATAACCTTGTTCTCCCTGATGTTCTCTTCTACTGTTTGAAAAACATAGTGGGGCTCATTTATAAACACTGGACAATTTCGGGCAGTAACCCATAGCAACCAATAAGCGACTGGCTTTTTTTCTGCCAGCTGCAGGTTGAAAATAAAATCAAATATTTGATTGGTTGCCATGGCTTACTGTCCAGGTGCAAATTAGTCCAGTGTTTACAAATGAGCCCCAATATGTAGATCTGTCCAGACCAAGGCTGTCAGTGCTATTTGCACACCCCTTTCCAACAACTGCCTTTGTACTCTGCCTTACACTTTTAAACAACCCCTATAAACTACTTGCAAATAGTTGCCTGTCTGGAATTGAACCTATACTCTGCTGATAAATGAACTACATGTGCCCTTCAAACGGGGGAGAATTGGAACATTTATACATGTAATGGGAATAAAATAGCTGAATTATCATTAAGCTAGTCTCAATATCTGACCCCTACACAAATGAATTAAATGACCTGTGTGAAAGAATCCAATACTGGCACTGAACACTCAATATCCATTATTTTGGAATAATAGTTTAATTAGAGGTGGAATGTGCCTCGTGGGACCCAGTAAATACTGAGCGTATCATTCAGGCAATGATAGCAGATAACCTTGTTTTCTCACGAGGTTCTTATCTGTTATTTGGAAAACATAGGGCTGTAGAACCCCCCTTAGGGTAAGGTCACACTGGGTGATTTGGGGAGATTTAGTTGCCTGGCGACTAATAGCCTTGTCTTTGCGGTGACCAATCTCCCCAAATGCCTTACCTCTGTCTTGCGCCAGCTAAAATGAAAAGTCGCCTGCGGCATGGCACACGCGTCACTTCATATTCCGAAGTCGCCCGGCAACTAAATTTCACCAAATCGCCCAGTGTGACCTTACCCTTAACTATAAAATGTATTTGGCTTCAGATGTTAATTGGATAATATTGTGGTTTTTTTTACATTTACATTGTTGTATGTAATAGGGATGCACCAAATCCACTATTTGGGAAAATAATATTCCCCCCACTGTAAAATCCAAGCATTCTAGCCATGGAAGAGTTTTATGACCATAGAAACGCACAAGGTCACAAACTCTAAAGTACTTTTATACAGGGTATGAAATGCCAAAATGACTTTAAGGTACGACACTGGTGTAAAATGATCTTTTTTTACACCACTGTAGTACATTACATGTTATAATGCTCAAGTTTCAGCGAGTCATGCGACACTACTGACACACTGATGACATCACTAAACAGTGATTACAAATTATGACATCAGTAAACAAAGATTATTACCAATGACATCACTTAACATCAATTATAACAGATAATGATTGCGGACACCCTAGTGGGTTGACCCAATTATTTGGCCATAGATCAGTGGCATTGACAGACCCATCAGATGAGGTCTGCATCAACTGCCACATGTGGTCTTCACCTGATGGGATTTTTGAACCTACCCAATAAATGTCATTTTCAATAACTGGCCCAACAGGCTACTTATTTTGGCAATACACTGCTGGCTTGGTCTGAAGCGACCAAGTCAGCAGCTAATGTTAGTCCAGGTATGGCCATAGGGTTGTCACTTTTGTTATAAACCTGGACAAAGGGGACATGCCCAATAACATGGGTGTCATGAGCCACCAACCTCTTGACACATACATCGCCAATGTCATCATGCAGTTAGAGACTTGGTGACGTTTTGGTCAACATGTGGAGTCAGGGGAGGGGTTATTGTATCTGTTGGACACAAAGGGGATGTGTTGGTTGGACACAGTTTTGGGGATTTCTGCCTGGTTTTCAAAAAGTTTTTTAGACAGGTGCCAACCCTATATGACCTGCTTAACTCTTCTACAGCCTGCAGTAAGGATAACAGGCAATTTTTGACAAACCTACCAGTTATGTTAAGTGCAAGGTCCGAACTAAGGCAGAAATGTTAAAACAATCTATTATCAATTCTGCAGCTTGGCCATAATATTAAAAATATGGACATGATAGCTGCATCTACTTTTGGGTGGAAAACCACTTTCAAGTCAAGATGTGGTTGTTTTGTTGTCCTCCAGCTCAGGGCTTCTATATCTGCCAACACCCCCAACAAAGGACGGTGGGTCACAAGGTTGATGGGGATGCTTAAGAAAGAGGAGCTTATTAGGCATTTTCAAAATCTGAGTTGTATGAAAATATGAACAAGAACAAAAGCAAATAGTCATGAAAAGCTGTTATTTGAGATTCCCTCACAACCAGTATGTCTTGCCATTTACCTAAAATGAGTCTAGACAATGGAGCTAAAACTTCTGTCTGTCTCATCTGTCGCCCAAGCTTCCCCTGTTGGGCAACTCACTACTCCCTCACCTACTTGACCTGCCTGATTTTAAGGTACTGGACACGCCTAGGCCTAAAAAGGCTGTCTGACCTAGATCCATACAGGCACCTTTCACACACTTTTTTTTTGCTCAAGAAGGTTTTTATTGAAAAGCAAGTAAACAGATACAAGACACGGGTAAACATTCCATGTTCCTACATTCATAAACACAGGTTATCACGTCAGGTGAATTACAACAAGGATAGAATTGTGATATACAAGAAAAGCTATACACTAGGTAGTAACTCCCTCCTGTGCCCTGAGCCAGGAGCCCCAAATTACCTCATATTTAAGGAGGTTGCCATTTTTTCGACATATAATTTGTTCTGTATTATGTAAATCTTGAACAGATTTATACCATTGTTCAAATGTCGGAGGGTCAGAGCTTTTCCAACGGCAGGTAATACCCTTTCTGGCTAGGAATAAGACTCTTTGTAGGTATAGCTGCTTATCAGAAGGGATATCATGGGTAGACATTATCCCTAGAAGGCACACCTTAGGATCTTTGGGTACGGGGAGTCCTATCTGTTGGGACAGAGTGTTCAATATTGTGGACCAGTAGTGAACCAGGTGGGTACAGTCCCACATCGTATGCAAGAAAGTGCCTTGGTGTAGGTTGCAACGGTTGCAGAGAGGGGATATGGTCGGATTGATTATATGCAATCTAGTTTTAGTATAGTACGCCCTATGCAATATGTAGAGTTGTATTAACCTGTACTTGTAGTTGAGGGAGACCAGTGAGGGTACCTTTAGGGCTTGGGCCCATTGGGCGTCAGTAAGATAAACCAGGTCATGGTCCCATTTATCCTGTGCTTTGATCATATAGTGTTCTGCCCTTTGTTTTTGCGTAACCTTGTAGAGTTTGGACACTAGCCCTTTGTGGGTATTAGCTGCTACAGCTTTGGCCAGTGGGGAACAGTCAACTTGGATAGGCTTGGTTTTATTATGCTTGGTCAGTGCTGAACAAATGGCTCTGTATGCCAGCCACTGTGAATTAGGAAGGAGGAGTTCAGTTTTCAAAGTCCTAAAAGGGACTGGGCTGCCCTCATCCCATAACTTGCTATAGCAGTCAGACCCCCAGTTTCCCATAACTTGTGGAGCACAACCTGGCGCATCGTTGGAAAAGATGGATTATTCGTAATTGGGGTGTGGGGATGCATGGAACAAAATTGAATCTGCCGATGTGCTATGGTCCAGATTTTCCTTTGCAGTGTGAGTAAGGGATGTATTTGTGAGTGTCCCCTTGGCGAACCAATGGCTAGTAAGCCCTGGAAGAGCGTCTCGTATTATGGGGTAAAAGTGGACCATAGATGCAGGAGGCTCTCATCTGCTATGTGGGGTAGCATTTGCCTGCAGTGGGCTAACTGGGCTGAGATATAATACTGGAACATGTCTGGAAGTGCTATTCCTCCTGCCTGTTGTGGGAGTCTTAAGATTTCAAAGGAGAGTCTGCTACGGCCGTTCCCCCATATAAGGTTTCTAAGAGTATTATTTTGTCACAGCCACTGAAGCACAGAGGCCAGAAACAATATGCCATATAAATGCTGAAAATATTCATTTTTTTTTGTCGCAGCCACTGAAGCACAGAGGCCAGAAAAATATGCCATATAAATGCAAACAATATAAATTTTTTTTGTCGCAGCCACTGAAGCACAGAGGCCAGAAAAAATATGCCATATAAATGCTGAAAATATTCCTTTTTTTTGTCACAGCCACTAAAGCACAGAGGCCAGAAAAAATATGCCATATAAATGCTGAAAATATTCCTTTTTTTTGTCACAGCCACTGAAGCACAGAGGCCAGAAAAAATATGCCATATAAATGCTGAAAATATTCCTTTTTTTTGTCACAGCCACTGAAGCACAGAGGCCAGAAAAAATATGCCATATAAATGCTGAAAAAATTCATTTTTTTTTGTCACAGCCACTGAAGCTCAGAGGCCAGAAAAAATATGCCATATAAATGCTGAAAAAAATTATTTTTTTTTGTCACAGCCACTGAAGCACAGAGGCCAGAAACAATATGCCATATAAATGCTGAAAATATTCATTTTTTTTTGTCACAGCCACTGAAGCACAGAGGCCAGAAAAACTCAGGATTTACCTGGATTCAAATTAAACCAGTAGGGTTTGCACCCTAGTTTATAACGGTGGTGGAGGGAGGAGGACGCTAAAGGACAGCTGTGTGTGGAGTCATGAGGCGTGCACAGAAGGACAGCTGCATGGGGAGTCAGAATCAGAAACTCAGAACAAGTCTTCCGGCGTGCAGTAACCCTCCGAGATCCACCCCTCATTCATTTTAATAAAGGTCAGGTAATCCACACTTTTGTGACCTAGGCGAGTTCTCTTCTCAGTTACAATCCCTCCTGCTGCACTGAAGGTCCTTTCTGAGAGGACACTTGAGGCGGGGCAAGACAAGAGGTTCATGGCAAATTGTGACAGCTCTGGCCACAGATCAAGCCTGCGCACCCAGTAGTCCAGGGGTTCATCGCTCCTAAGAGTGTCGATATCTGCAGTTAATCCCAGGTAGTCTGCTACCTGCCGGTCGAGGCGTTCTTTGAGGGTGGATCCAGAAGGGTTCTGGCGCTGCCTTGGACTGAAAAACATTTGCATGTCTGACATTACAGACTGGCCAAAGGGCTTTGTCCTTGCAGGTGCGCTCGTGGTAGGATTACTGGCACCTCTGCCCCTGGAATGTTGATGAGTTCCTGAAGTGACATCACCCTTAAAAGCATTGTACAACATGTTTTGCAGGCTGGTTTGTAAATGCAGCATCCTTTCGGACTTGTGGTACGTCGGTAACATTTCTGCCACTTTATGCTTGTACCGAGGGTCTAGTAGCGTTGCCACCCAGTACAGGTCCTTCTCCTTAAGCCTCTTGATACGGGGGATCTTCAACGGGCATGACAGCATGAAAGACCCCATTCTCACAAGGTTGGATGCAGAGGTATCCATCTCCGCTTCCTCGTTATCAAGGACTGCATCATCCACGGTCTCCTCCCCCCAGCCACGTACAATACCAGGGGTCCCCAAAAGGTCACCACTAGCCCCCTGGGAAGCCTGCTCCTGTTGGTCCTCCTCCTCCACAAAGCCACCTTCCTCCTCTGACTCCACTTCTGACACCTCTCCCTGCGTTGCAGCAGGTGCCTGGGTTCGTTCTGGTGATTCCGACCAGAAATCGCGCGCTTCCTGCTCCTCGTCACGCTGGTCTACAGCCTCATCTGTCACTCGTCGCACGGCACGCTCCAGGAAGAAAGCAAAGGGTATTAGGTCGCTGATGGTGCCTTCGGTGCGACTGACCATATTTGTAACCTCTTCAAAAGGGCACATGAGCCTGCAGGCATCGCGCATAAGCACCCAGTAACGGGGTAAAAAAATCCCCAGCTCTGCAGATCCAGTCCTACCACCCAGTTCAAACAGGTATTCGTTGACGGCTCTTTGTTGTTGCAGCAGACGTTCCAACATGAGGAGCGTTGAATTCCACCGAGTCTGGCTGTCGCAAATCAAACGCCTGACTGGCATGTTGTACCGCTGCTGAATGTCAGCAAGGCGTGCCACGGCTGTGTAGGACCGTCTGAAATGGGCCGACACCTTCCTGGACTGCCTGAGAACGTCCTGGAATCCTGGGTACTTCGAGACAAAACGTTGGACTATTAAATTCAGAACATGTGCCATGCAGGGCACATGTGTTAAATTGCCCAGTCTCAGTGCTGCCAACAGATTGCTTCCGTTGTCACACACCACTTTTCCGATCTGCAGTTGGTGTGGGGTCAGCCACCGATCGGCCTGTGACTGCAGAGATGACAGGAGTACAGATCCGGTATGGTTTCTGCTTTCCAGGCACGTCATTCCCAAGACAGCATGACAACGGCGTACCTGGCACGTCGAATAGCCTAGGGGGAGCTGGGGGTGCACAGGTGTGGAGGAGGAGGACCCAGCAGCAGAGGACGAAGAAGAGGAAGAAGACAAGGTAGAGAGCGAAGGAGGAGTAGAGGTGGTGGCAGAACCGCGTGCAATCCGTGGCGGTGACACCAACTCCACTGTTGTTGTTGAGCCACACATTCCCTGCTTCCCAGCCATTACCAAGTTCACCCAGTGGGCAGTGTAGGTGACATACCTGCCCTGACCATGCTTGGAGGACCATGCGTCAGTAGTCATATGGACCTTTGGCCCAACACTAAGTGACAGAGATGCGGTGACTTGGCTCTGCACATGGTGGTACAGGTGTGGTATTCCCTTTTTAGAAAAAAAATTGCGGCTGGGTACCTTCCACTGCGGTGTCCCAATTGCTACAAATTTGCGGAAGGCCTCAGAGTCCACCAGCTGGTATGGTAAAAGCTGGCGGGCTAAGAGTGCGGACAAGCCAGCTGTCAGACGCCGGGCAAGGGGGTGACTCGCAGACATTGGCTTCTTACGCTCAAACATGGCCCTCACAGAAACTTGGCTGGGGGCAGATGACTGGGAATGGGAACTGGTGGTCAAGGTGGAAGGCGGAGTGGAGGGTGGTTCAGACGGGTCAAGGAGAGCAGAGGTAGAGCAGTAAGATGCTGGACCAGAAGGAGGGTGGCTTTTAGTTTGCCTGTTGCCTTTGAGGTGTTGCTCCCAAAGTGCTTTGTGCTTGCCGTTCATGTGCCTTCGCATAGAAGTTGTACCTATGTGGCTGTTGGGCTTCCCAAGACTCAGTTTCTGACTGCACTCATTGCAAATTACAACGCTTTTGTCAGAGGCACACACATTAAAAAAATCCCACACTGCTGACCTTTTTGAAGCTGGCAATCTGGCGGTAACAGTAGAAGTTGGCGGCGTTGGCGGCAATGGCGGGTGCGTTGGCTGGCTGACCACAGGTGCCGATACATGTTGTTGCCCTACTGTTCCCTGCGAGCTGTCCTCCCTGCTTCTTCTAAGTCTTATTCTCCTCCTGCCTCTCTGACTCTCCGTCTCTCCATCTGAACTATCCTCCTCTTGCTCTCTTCTACTGGGCACCCACAAAACATCAATCTCCTCATCCTCATTCTCCTCAGATGCATCAATTTCTTCTGACAGCTCACAGAAGGAAGCAGCAGCGGGGACCTCCTCATCACTCACTATGTCCATCTCTGTTGTGTTCTCTGCCAGAATTAAATCTGGTGTAACGTCCTCATCTCCTTCATCTTCTTCTGCCAATAATGGTTGCGCATCACTCAGTTCAAGAAACTCATGTGAAAATAACTCCTCTGACTCCAGTGAAGAAGGGGCGCCGGTGGTGGAGGAAGTGTTACGTGGGGTGCCCATAGCAGTGGAGGATGAGGATGTTGTGGTAAAGTTAGAAACGGTAGAGGATGGGGTTTGCTGTGTAAGCCAGTCAACTACCTCTTCAGCATTTTGGGAGTTCAGGGTCATTGCCTTTTTAAAACTGGGCAATTTCCTAGGGCCACAGGATAGCATAGCAGCACGGCCCCTAGTGCCTCTGCGTGGCAGCCTGCCTTTGCCTGGCATTATTTTTAAAACAACAACAACAACTCAGGTGGTGTTTCTAGAGACGGTATTATTATTGATATTTAGACAGAATGTGAACAAGCTCACACAGCTATATGGCAGTTGTTTGAAAATGAAGAACACACTGGGCAAACAATGCCTACAAGGTCAACGTATACACTACTACAGCAGTGGATACGGAATATATTATTGCTGCCTGAAAAACGTCACTCGGGTGGTGTTTCTAGAGACGGTATTATTATTGATATTTAGACAGAATGTGAACAAGCTCACACAGCTAGATGGGAGTTGTTTGAAAATGAAGAACACACTGGGCAAATAATGCCTACAAGGTTAACGTATACACTACTACAGCAGTGGATACGGAATATATTATTGCTGCCTGAAAAACGTCACTCGGGTGGTGTTTCTAGAGACGGTATTATTATTGATATTTAGACAGAATGTGAACAAGCTCACACAGCTAGATGGGAGTTGTTTGAAAATGAAGAACACACTGGGCAAACAAGGCCTACAAGGTCAACGTATACACTACTACAGCAGTGGATACGGAATATATTATTGCTGCCTGAAAAACGTCACTCGGGTGGTGTTTCTAGAGACGGTATTATTATTGATATTTAGACAGAATGCGAACAAGCTCACACAGCTAGATGGGAGTTGTTTGAAAATGAAGAACACACTGGGCAAATAATGCCTACAAGGTTAACGTATACACTACTACAGCAGTGGATACGGATTATATTATTGCTGCCTGAAAAACGTCACTCGGGTGGTGTTTCTAGAGACGGTATTATTATTGATATTTAGACAGAATGTGAACAAGCTCACACAGCTAGATGGGAGTTGTTTGAAAATGAAGAACACACTGGGCAAATAATGCCTACAAGGTTAACGTATACACTACTACAGCAGTGGATACGGAATATATTATTGCTGCCTGAAAAACGTCACTCGGGTGGTTTTTCTAGAGACGGTATTATTATTGATATTTAGACAGAATGTGAACAAGCTCACACAGCTAGATGGGAGTTGTTTGAAAATGAAGAACACACTGGGCAAACAAGGCCTACAAGGTCAACGTATACACTACTACAGCAGTGGATACGGAATATATTATTGCTGCCTGAAAAACGTCACTCGGGTGGTGTTTCTAGAGACGGTATTATTATTGATATTTAGACAGAATGTGAACAAGCTCACACAGCTAGATGGGAGTTGTTTGAAAATGAAGAACACACTGGGCAAATAATGCCTACAAGGTTAACGTATACACTACTACAGCAGTGGATACGGAATATATTATTGCTGCCTGAAAAACGTCACTCGGGTGGTTTTTCTAGAGACGGTATTATTATTGATATTTAGACAGAATGTGAACAAGCTCACACAGCTAGATGGGAGTTGTTTGAAAATGAAGAACATACTGGGCAAACAAGGCCTACAAGGTCAACGTATACACTACTACAGCAGTGGATACGGAATATATTATTGCTGCCTGAAAAACGTCACTCGGGTGGTGTTTCTAGAGACGGTACTATTATTGATATTTAGACAGAATGTGAACAAGCTCACACAGCTAGATGGGAGTTGTTTGAAAATGAAGAACACACTGGGCAAATAATGCCTACAAGGTTAACGTATACACTACTACAGCAGTGGATACGGAATATATTATTGCTGCCTGAAAAACGTCACTCGGGTGGTGTTTCTAGAGACGGTATTATTATTGATATTTAGACAGAATGCGAACAAGCTCACACAGCTAGATGGGAGTTGTTTGAAAATGAAGAACACACTGGGCAAATAATGCCTACAAGGTTAACGTATACACTACTACAGCAGTGGATACGGATTATATTATTGCTGCCTGAAAAACGTCACTCGGGTGGAGTTTCTAGAGACGGTATTATTATTGATATTTAGACAGAATGTGAACAAGCTCACACAGCTAGATGGTTGTTGTTTGAAGAACACACTGGGCAAATAATGCCTGCAAGTGCACTACTATTGGTGCACTACTATGAAGAACAGCAACAGCACTGTACACGTTAAAGAACAGTAAGATAAGTAAAAGAAAAAAAAAATATATGTATATTAAAAAAAAAAAATTCTCGGGTTGCTGCTGCTGAACTACTAGGAGCAGCACAGCAGTCCCACTCCCCAACACAGCTAGACTAATAGCACTGGGCTGTTATAGTAGCAAAGTAAAACAACAAAAAAGAAAATAAAAGCAGTCCTTACAAGGACTATTGGGTTATTACAGCCAGGGCCGCCATCAGGGGGGGACAGGGGGGACAAGCGTACCGGGCCCGGGCATGAAGGGGGGCCCGGCAGCGCTGCATTTTTTGAAGATCCGGGCCCCCCTTACGAGCGCCCGAGCCGTACGTCTTGCCTCTGTGCTGCCGAATGCGGAAGTGCCGAAAAGCCGAAGCCGATGCGCCGAAAAGACCCGAAGTCACGGAAAAAGCCGAAGTCACGAAGCGCCGAAAAGACCCGAAGTCACGAAAACAGCCGAAGCCGAAGTCCTGAAGCAGCGCAAAGACCCGAAGTCACGAAAACAGCCGAAGCCGAAGTCCTGAAGCAGCGCAAAGACCCGAAGTCACGAAAGGAGGTGAAGTTGAAGTACTGAAGTCGTGAGTTCAATTCTACTGAACACCAGTTTGTGTCTATAGGCCCCTGCAACCAACCTTTTTTTTAAAACATGTTTTTTTGGGGCCCCAATTTTTTTTTTAACTCGTAAGGGGCCCCTGACGCCAATGTTTTTTTTTTTTTTTCAAATTTTTTTTTTTTTTTTTCAAATTTTTTTTGGGGCCCCAATTTGTTTTTAACTTGTAAGGGGGCCCCTGCCGCCAATGTTTTTTTTTTTCAAAAAAATTTTTTTTTTTTCCTCAAATTTTTTTTTGGGGCCCCAATTTGTTTTTAACTTATAAGGGGGCCCCTGCCGCCAATGTTTTTTTTTTTTCAAAAAAATTTTTTTTTTTTTTTTCAAATTTTTTTTTGGGGCCCCAATTTGTTTTTAACTTATAAGGGGGCCCCTGCCGCCAATGTTTTTTTTTGTTTTTTCAAAAAAATTTTTTTTTTTTTTTTATTTTTTTTTGGGGCCCCAATTTGTTTTTAACTTGTAAGGGGGCCCCTGCCGCCAATGTTTTTTTTTTTTCAAAAAAATTTTTTTTTAAATTTTTTTTTGGGGCCCCAATTTGTTTTTAACTTATAAGGGGGCCCCTGACGCCAATGTTTTTTTTTTTTTTCAAAAAAATTTTTTATTTTTTTAAATTTTTTTTTGGGGCCCCAATTTGTTTTTAACTTGTAAGGGGGCCCCTGCCGCCAATGTTTTTTTTTTTTTTTCAAAAAAAATTTTTTTTTGGGGCCCCAATTTGTTTTTAACTTATAAGGGGGCCCCTGCCGCCAATGTTTTTTTTTGTTTTTTCAAAAAAAATTTTTTTTTTTTTTAATTTTTTTTTGGGGCCCCAATTTGTTTTTAACTTATAAGGGGGTCCCTGCCGCCAATGTTTTTTTTTTTTTTTTTTTTTAATTTTTTTTTTTTAATTTTTTTTTGGGGCCCCAATTTGTTTTTAACTTGTAAGGGGGCCCCTGACGCCAATGTTTTTTTTTTTTTTCAAAAAAATTTTTTATTTTTTTAAATTTTTTTTTGGGGCCCCAATTTGTTTTTAACTTGTAAGGGGGCCCCTGCCGCCAATGTTTTTTTTTTTTTTTCAAAAAAAATTTTTTTTTGGGGCCCCAATTTGTTTTTAACTTATAAGGGGGCCCCTGCCGCCAATGTTTTTTTTTGTTTTTTCAAAAAAAATTTTTTTTTTTTTTAATTTTTTTTTGGGGCCCCAATTTGTTTTTAACTTATAAGGGGGCCCCTGCCACCAATGTTTGTTTATTTTTTAGTTTTTTTTACATTTTTTTTATTGGGGCCCCAAGTTTTTTTTAACTTATAAGGGGGCCCCTGCCACCAATGTTTTTTTTAAAAAAAAAAAAATTTAATTTTTTTTTTTTTGGGGCCCCAATTTTTTATAAGGGGGCCCTGACCATCAATAGCTTTTTACAACTTGTGTGGGGGGGTTACTTTTTTAGCGCTGATGTCTGTGTGGTCTTTTAACTGCGATGTGGAGTGGGCGGGAAATGGGGTGGAGCTTGGTCGTCAGTGTGGGGGCGGGGCCCAGGGGGCCCCAAAAATTTTGTTGTACGGGGCCCCGTGATTTCTAATGGCGGCCCTGATTACAGCAGTCAGCAGATGAGATCAGAAGAGATCAGTGCCCACAGCAGGCAGCTACATACAGAGCACTGCAGTAGAAGGTAGATTACTAGCCAGCAAAGCTACCTAACCTAAAATGTCCCTCAAATCCCTGCAGACTTCTGTCCCTCCAATACAGAGCAGTATCAAGTAGATTACTAGCCAGCAAACTTACTATCAACTGTCCCTCAAAGAAATCAGTGAAATCAGTAACAGCTCTCTCCCTACACTAGCTCTTGCAAGCACACACAGGCAGAATGAAAAAACGCTGCAGGGCTTCAGTTTATATATGGAAGGGGAGTGGTCCAGGGGGTGTGGGTGGTCCAGGAGGGAGAGCTTCCTGATTGGCTGCCATGTATCTGCTGGTCTGGGGTGAGAAGTCAAAAAAAAGCGCCAGGTAAGGCGAACCCAAAATGGCGAACGTCCGTGACAGGTATCGCCCTTTTACATCTGAACGTAAATGAAGCATTTTAAAGGGGACTTTTTTTGTGGACTAGTATAGAAACCCCCGATGAGTTATTAGAATAGGTGGAGTGGTACGCCCATCCCACCCACGGACGTCGGAGCGCCAAAGTTTTACTCCCAGTTAAGTGGGTTTCCTGTAGCAGGGCAATATGGGCGCTATTCTGCTTCATAAAGTATAACACTAGTTTCCTTTTTATGGGGTTATTCATACCCCTGACATTCCAAGAGAGTATGTTAACTGCCATGGAGTCGTTTGAGTTTAAGTATCACCCCGGGGTGTCTCACGACCCTAATCTCCGGCTTGGTTTTGCCTACCCGCAGCATATCAGTGTAACCCTGTCTTGAGCATTCGACATTTACAACATTTATAACACAGCATTTATGAATTCCCCAACAACCCCTTCCCTCCCTTTCCACCATTAAAGGAAAACTATACCCCCAAAATGAATACTTAAGCAACAGATAGTTTATATCAAATTGAATGACATATTAAAGAATCTTACCAAACTTGAATATATATTTACATAAATATTGCCCTTTTACATCTCTTGCCTTGAACCACCATTTCGTGACTCTATCTGTGCTGCCTCAGAGATCACCTGACCAGAAATACTACAACACTAACTGTAACAGGAAGAAGTGAGGAAGCAAAAGGCAGAACTCTGTCTGTTAATTGGCTCATGTGACCTTACATGTGGTTTGTTTGTGTGCACAGTGAATCGTACGATCTCAGCGGGCGGCCCTTATTTTTTAAAATGGCAATTTTCTATTTATGATTACCCTATGTCACATACTACTAAAAAAGTATATTATTATGATAATGGTTCATTTACATGAAGCAGGGTTTTACACATGAGCTGTTTTACTCAGTATCTTTTAATAGAGACCTACATTGTTTGGGGGGTATAGTTTTCCTTTAAATGCAGGCAGAACTTATATCCCATACAAAAACCAAAGAGTTTCTAAATGCGTTGTTCGGACAACGCTGGGGGGGTGTAGGGCCTACTTAGGCCTAGAAGAGCCGAGAGGTGGGTGCTAAAACTCAGGTCGCCCTCTCTCCTCTCTCCCGGGCCAGCGGTAGCGCCATGATGAGGATCTGTACCCCTGAGTC
Organism: Xenopus petersii; assembly: GCA_038501925.1. NCBI lineage: Eukaryota > Metazoa > Chordata > Amphibia > Anura > Pipidae > Xenopus > Xenopus petersii. Next base: position 134,339,262 of record CM076678.1, on the reverse strand, counting down.
TACGGAGATTAGTGTCTTGTGGGACCCCCTGCAAAATAGAAAAAAGGCCATATACAACCTGCCCATGGTGTCGAGTTGTGCAGGGCCGGATTTACATAGCGGACGCCCCTAGGCCCACTGCAATTTGTCGCCCCTGTCCCCTCCCCTTTATTCGTGCAAATTTTCATGGAGATTGTATCTCCTGTGTATCCCCAGTGTTTTTGAACCAATGTAAGTGTAGTTGGGCAGAATGCCGCCCCCCTAAAATCCTGCCACCCTAGGCCCGGGCCTAGGTGGCCTTCCCACAAATCCGGGCCTGGAGTTGTGTCCTGTGTTCATAGTCCAGCGTAACCGGGCGGTGCCGTAGTAGTTTCGCGGAGGGGCCTAGATGGTTGAGGAGAGTCCGGGACCATCCTCGTGGCAGGGGGCCAGAAACGGGACATGAAGGGTCCAGGTGGGACGGCAAAAAAAAGGAGATAAAAAAAAAAGAAAGCCAACAGGATAGTGGGGTAAAAAATAAAAGATAAAAAAGGAAAAAAGGCCAAAAAAGTAAAGAACAAGGTGCTGAACCAGCGGTGCTGTGGAGTCGTCACGATGCCCGTCTGTGAGGATCCCTCATCCGTGGGTCGTCTCAGGGCTTGGCGTTGCGGGAGTCGAGCCAGTCGTTCAGATCCTTGGGTGTGATAAAGAAGTGGTTGGAGCCTTCAGCGGTAACTCTGAGCTTTGCCGGGTACATCATGGCGTACTGCAGGTTTTCTGCTCTCAGCCTCCGCTTGGCATCCTGGAATTTAGCCCTCATCTTCTGAACTTCCGATGAGAAGTCTGCATAGATAGAGATCCTGGAGTCCTGGTAGTGTAGGGTGTTCTTTTCCCGAGCCAGCCTTAATATGGTGTCTCTGTCCATGGCATTTAACAAGCGTGCCAGGAGGGGCCTTGGGGGAGCCCCAGGCTGGGGGGGTCTTGTGGGGACCCTATGCACTCGTTCCAACGCAAAGGTCGCTGACAGTTTGTTTCTATCGAATGTAGTCACCAGCCAGTTAGTCACAAACTCCTCCGAGGAATTGCCCTCCGCTCTTTCCGGAAACCCGACCATCCTTATGTTGTTTCTGCGGAGGTGGTTTTCCAGGTCATCCGTCTTTTGTATGCAGGTAGCCATTTCTTTATTCAGGTTCTGTAGGGCCTGGGGAAGCGGGGCACACGTGTCTTCAAGATCACTGATCCTTTGTTCTGCAGCGGTCGTGCGCTCACGCAGCTTCTGGAGGTCTTGCCTAATAATGGATAGATCGAGCCTTATCTCATCTGTTTTTGTGTTGATTAACGCAGTGCAGGCCTCCTTCGTGCTCTTGATCTCCGTTATAATATCAAAGAGGGTCGGCTGTTGCACTTGCTCTTGGTCCAGCTCGTCATCCTCGTGGTTAGAGGTTCCGACGCCATCTTGGTTTGCCTTACCATCCCAAGCGTATTTTTCCAGGCGAGTTGCAGCCTCAGAGGCGCGCTTTTGGGCCCGGTTCTGACCCATGAGTAGTCTCTGCGGTAAGGACTCCCAGTTGGGGTACTGGTGGTCCGTGTTTGCGGGTTTGCGTCAGGGGATTTACAGGGTTATTGCGCCCCGGGTACAGAGCTGAGCCGATACACATCCCCACCTTTCACACACTTGCCCCAACAATGTCCATGGTCAATATAGAGAATACTCTCTATCACCCCTCCCCTGGCAAACTACTGTCTAGAATATACCAGAACATCATGGTAACTGTCAAACCCCCCTTTGATAGAGCCAACCTTCTATGGACACATGACATTCCTGACCTTAACCAAGGGCAATGGGAAGAGGCAATAGAAACGGCCTAAAGCTTCCTAATCTTGATAAGGGACAGACTGATAGAATACAAGGTATTCCACCAAGTATATATTACCCCTCTTAAACTGAAAAAATTTGAGAAAAGACAAGATGATCTGTGCCCCTGATGTAAACTTCCAGGTGCCAATTTTATCCATATGATCTGGTTCTACCCCTCGGTGCAGTTATTCTGGACCAAGGTAATGGAGACCCTAGCCACCGAACTTGGCAGACAAAAGATAGTCGACCCGGTGGTATGCCTACTGGGAGTGATTGATGGTCTAATACCAACCAACTTTGCCAGACCTCGGTTACGCTCCCTTATGTTCTATGCAAAAAAAAACCAGTCAGTATGCACTGGATGGGGAATACCCCTCCTACCATACCCTTCTGGAGACGACTGATAGATGAAGCTCTTCCATTAATTAAAATGGCATACAGTATGAAACAAGAGGGGCACCAGACAAACTCGACAAAGCATGGGGGGCCTGGTGTGACCCGGACTCCCTGGTACACACTTGACCTACATCTCTTTGCTTTATATCCTCATTTCCACATAGGCACCATTAACTACTGTTAAGAACAACGGCTATAGACAAGACGCTGTATCTGCACCAACATAAATAGCAGCTATTATAATCAATCACAATTGTAATACGTATATTATTTTTGTTTTGGAGTGTTTGTTTTATGTTGTTACAACAATAAAATGTACCTTTAAAATGAGTCTAGATATTCTTATTCCCAAGACAACACATCTGCGCACAGAAATCATAAAAAACAATTAGCTGAAATAATCAATAATGCCTTTTTTTGAAAAACAACCACATCAAATATGTCCTGTGAATGTTCAGAAGCTGACAGCCTTAGAGCCAACAATTGGCTCAAGATAAGAGGGAAAAATGACCCCCCACCCCACTACTTATAATAACGGGCCATCCTAATGCTAACCTACACCTCTCAGTGGCTTTGGGAGATTATATTAAATATTGCTGGGGGAGCACCTTGCAGTGGGAAGATGCAGTGGGCCCCAGTAATCGAATATGTCATCTCACAACTTACAAGTTGACAGTTACCCAATAGGGTAGATCAATGGGACCTTTGAATTAGTACAACCAGGTTGTCTTAAGTGACACCAGGAGCACCACAAGTTGGACCTTCTTGCCTTGGATGTAGAATAGAAAGGTTGTCATACCAGGAGAAGCATTGAGCACACAAACTTGAAATGCAAAATTCTTCCATAGTTTGCAAATTGGTTTTAAGATTTCCTTCACACTGAGGGTACAAAATAGGAAAGAATCCATCCAAAGTAAATCCCCTGTTCAAATATATACATATATATTATTTATACAGTTTGACATTTACAGCCAGCAGTAATAGTAAATGGGAAGTGAGTCAAGGTGAATCCCCCAGAGGGCTTCATACATCTCACACACCAACAAACCACATTAACGGGATGGAAATGACAATTTTATTTATTAAATACTCAGCCACATACACACATATCAAATAATCCCTTCAGCTAGCAATGTTCTAATGGCATCTGAATATGACATGTGGCAGCATCAGGGTTAAGCTCAGACATAATGACTGTTAGAGCTTGGTGCAAGAAAAGCTTTATTGGATAGGTCAGTTTAGTTGGTCAGAGCAGTCCAAATGCATATAATTACAAAACATTGCACAATTTTGAAAGAAAAAAACAGAAAACAGCAAAAGTACTTATATTTTTTGTGTGAGTCTCTTTAAAAACATTTCTGCTTATTTTTACCTGACCTGGGGCAGTAGCAAAGTTGGGAACCCCTAGGCTACAGCCACACAGATTCAAAAACACCAATGCAGTGAACCTGGACCATATGTATCTGCTCATATAGAACAAATCTGCATTGTAACTTGCAGGTGTTTTTGAGTTTTTAGGGAGGCATGCCATGTTCAGCTGCTGTTAATATTGCCACAATTGCTGAGAATTAACCATCAGCTCTTCACTCACTTGCTGTCTGTTATAGCTCCTAAGTGTTCTGATTCCTGGTCCTTGCTTTGATTGTCCTTGCTTTGATTGTCCTTGCCTTCCTGGTTCTTGTATTCCTGGTTCTTGCTTTGATTGTCCTTGCTTTCATGGTCCTTGTTTTCCTGGCCCTTGCTTCCCTGGTCCTTGCTTTCATGGTCCTCGCTTCCCTGGTCCTTGCTTTCATGGTCCTCGCTTTCCAGGTCCTTGCTTTCATGGTCCTTGCTTTCTTGGCCCTTGCGTCCCTGGTCCTTGCTTTCCTGGCCCTTGCGTCCCTGGTCCTTGCTTTCCTGGTCCTTGCTTCCCTGGTCCTTGCTTTCATTGTCCTTGTTTTCATTGTCCTTGTTTTCCTGGTCCTTGTTTTCCTTGTCCTTGTTTTCCTGGTCCTTGCTTTCCTGGTCCTTACTTTCCTGGCCCTTGCTTCCCTGGTCCTTGCTTCCCTGGTCCTTGCTTCCCTGGTCCTTGCTTCCCTGGTCCTTGCTTTCCTGGTCCTTACTTCCCTGGTCCTGGTTTTCCTGATCCATGCTGGTCCTTGCATTCCTGGTCCTTTCTTCCTTGGTCCTTGCTTTCCTGGCCCTTGCGTCCCTGGTCCTTGCTTTCCTGGTCCTTGCTTCCCTGGTCCTTGCTTTCATTGTCCTTGTTTTCCTGGTCCTTGTTTTCCTGGTCCTTGCTTTCCTGGTCCTTACTTTCCTGGCCCTTGCTTCCCTGGTCCTTGCTTCCCTGGTCCTTGCTTCCCTGGTCCTTGCTTCCCTGGTCCGTGCTTTTCTGGTCCTTGCATTCCTGGTCCTTTCTTCCTTGGTCCTTGCTTGCCTGGTCCTTGCTTGCCTTGTTCTTGCTTTCCTGGTCCTTGCTTTCTTTGTCCTTGCTTCATTGGTCCTTGCTTTTCATGGTCCTTGCTTACTGGTCCTGTCCCTTGTGTTGACTCCCTGTTTTTGATGCCAGCTTGTTCCAGACTCCGAGCTCTCTCACAATTCCACAGTTGTTACCTGGTTCTAACCTGGCCTGTCTGACTCTGTGTACCTTCCTTGCTCTTTCCCTGAAGAATATGTTTGGCTCCCGTGCCTGTCCCTATGGGAGTCACTGGATTTTTGTACAATAAGTCCTAACAGCACCCAAGTAACTAAGCATGCCTAGACAGATATCCAGATATTCCCCTGGGGTTTGGGTTTGCCATACATGACATACAAAGACCAACAATAATGCTTACAGAGCATTGTGATAGCTACACAGACCCTCAGTAATGCATATACAATATTGAACTGGCTATATAGCCCCTAACATTTTTTACTCATGAGCCACATTCAGATGTAAAAAGAGTTGGGGAGCAACACACACATGAAAAAGGTCCATAGGGATGCCAAATAAGTGCTGTGATTGGTTATTTGGTAGCCCATATGTAGATTGGCAGTAAACCTGGTTTTTAAGCAAATAAAATTTGCCTAAAAGCCAGGAACTGAAAAATAAGCACCTGCTTTAAGGCCACTGGGAGCAACATCCAAGGGGTTGGTGAGCAACATGTTGCTCATGAGCCACTGATTGGGGATTGCTGCTGGAAGTAATTCATTTTGAGCAATGTAACCTAGACTGTGTAATGCCTACACATCATTGTGCTGGCTACACATACTTTCAGTATTGCACATACAGAATTGTAGAGTTGCCGTAATACATAGCATTATGTTTAGATAGAATTGTGCTGGCTACACAGACCATCTGTAACGCATATACAGCATTGTACTAGATACTCAAACCCACAGTAATGCATGCAGGTATGGGACCTGTTGTCCAGAATGCTCGGGTTGTCTCTTTCTGTAATTTGGATATTCATACCTTAAAGGGCATGTAAAGGCAAAAAAATTAAATCCCATTTTTACTTTCTTTAATGAAAAAGAAACCTATACACACTGCTGGGAGTTGAGGGTGGTGTAGGGACACTGGAATTACTGTGTAGATGTACCTTTATATTTTGGCAATACCATGTGGCTACGTGACTGAATGAGGGAGCATAGTAGGAAAATAACATGTTGATGTATGGATGCTGTATGGTGCTCAGATTATGCCTTCTTTTGCCAATTGTACTGTGATATGGCCCTATGTGGGCAAGTTGTAATGTTTGTTTTTGCAAATGTAAAAAAAAAAAAAAAATGCAAATAAAAATATAAATAAAAAAAAGAAAAAGAAACCTATCTCCAATATACTTTAATTAAAAAATGTGTACCGTTTTATAAGAAACCTGACTGTATGCAGTGAAATTCTCCCTTCATTTACTGCTGTGGATAGGAATTGTCAGATGGTCCCTAACTGCTGAGCAGGGAAACAGTCATACATATGAACAGCAGGGGGAGCCCCCGCCTTACTTCCCAGCCATGCAGAACTCAAGCAGCTTTGTTTATGACGATCCCTAAGCAGCCCAGACCACACTGAGCATGTGCACAGTCTTAGTCTTGCAAAGATGTTTAACAAAGTTACAAGATGGTGACCCCCTGTAGCCAACTTTGAAATCATAAATTATTTGTTTGATTAGGCTTGTGGTGCAGTAAGTTCATGTTTTATTTATTATACAAAATACAGCATTTCTAGCCTTATTCTATTTTAGACTTTACATGCCCTTTAAGTTTACTAGAAAATCATGTAAACATGAAATAAACCCAATAGGCTGGTTTTGCCTATAGGGTAAGGATTAATCATATCTTAGTTGGGAGTACAAGGTACTGTTTTATTATTACAGAGAAAAAAGGAAGACATTAGATAAATTATTTAGATAAATGGAGTCTATGGGAGACGGCCTTTAGGTAATTCAGATCTTTCCAGATCCAGATAACGGATCCTATACCTGTATAGTGTTGTACTGACAGATCTTCAGTAATGCATTTTACTGGCTACACAGGACCTTTGGCTAACTACTAATATGTTTGGGGGAAGATTTAACTTAAGATTTAACATCACCACTGAACTGGTGGTATTGGTTAGTGTTCTGTGCATAGGACAGATTCATAAAAGTGCCCCCCCCTCCACTGATATCCGGGAGGGTTAGAAAATGTCTGTGCATGTATTTCATTACTGAAAGGATGGGGAGGCAGAGTATTGTTGTTGGAAAGGGATTTATTTTGATTATTACACCAATTACAATTTTATTTGAACTTTACAGTGCGAGGTAAAAGCCAATTGAACCAGCCATAAGGAGACATAAAAGCCAGGTAGCAATACCTTACAAAAGTTAACTGCTGCAAAATAGTAAAATGCAACTCAGTCCCTTGGCTGCTGAATGGGAAAATGCGTCTTTAAAGCAAACAAAATGGGCAGAGCAGCTTTTTGCACTGAAAGGAACAGCAACACTATCCAGATCTGATCATTTGCTTGGAACCTGGTTAGTAGCGTATAACTATAGCCTTGCCATCTTTAATATTAATAATGTATCTTGTTTTTCAATCAGGGATGTCGAGGCTACTAAAGAAGATAAGCAAATGGATACTGTACAGTAAGGTATCTGAAAAATATGGGTCACTTTTAATACATTCAAATTTCAATTGAAATCAAATGCAATCAGAGCAGCCCTTCCACCTTTCTCATGGTGACCTTATTATAAGGACATTAGATAACATGAATAGCTGACATACTCAGACACCATAGCATCTACATAAATTGCTAGTGATGGGCGAATTTGTCCCGTTTTGCTTCGCCACGAAATTCGCGAATCAGGCTAAAAATTTGCTACAATTTAGACACCAGCAAAATTGGACGCCCATTAAAATCAATGGGCGTCCGTTAATCGTCGCCGGCGTCAAAATTGTCGCTGGCATCAGTACAATTGCCGGCATCCAAAAAACATTGACGCCGGCATCGGTACTGTTGCCGACGTCAAAACTTTTTTGTGGAAAATTTGTGAATTTTTTCACCACCAGCAAAACGCGGAAATTCGCCACAAATTCGTGCCTGACTTATAAATTCGCCCATCACTATACATGGGCCTAAATGGAGTATGGTATTAAAACCAACCGTTCTTTATCTAACAATCTGAATGCGACTTGAGATGCTTTATGCATAAGTAACCCCACATAACACCAATGGCAGGAACCCAGCACATTAGACATAGCTATGAGCAGAAATATAGGAGATTTCAGTATTTTTTTCAGCTCCAGACTTTGCTATTTACTGTTCACTGTCCTTGTTTAGGAAGCCTGTTAAAGGCAATGTAAACCCTTGAAACAAATTAATGTAAAATTGCTCTTCTGAGCACATTTGCAAATGACATTCATTTTTTTTATACCTCTAATTGGACCTGGGATTTTCAGGATAATGGATCTTTCCGTAATTTGGATCTTCATAACTTAAGTCTATTGGAAAACCATGTAAACCCAACAGGCTGGTTTTGCTTCCAATAAGGTTTAATGATATGTTAGTTTGGATCAAGTACAAGGAACTGTTTTATTATTACAGAGAAAAAAGGAAATCAGTTTTAAAAATTTGGATTATTTGAATACAATGGTGTCTATCGGAGATGGCCTTTCCTTAATTCGAAACTTTCTGGATAATGGGTTTCTGGATAACTGATTTCCATACCTGTAGTAATAATAGTTTACACTGCTCATATAATTAATTTTAAATAACATTTATTAGTAAGAAAAGGAAATCTTTGTGATGTTGCTCTGCTCAGAAAATGAGAGAGAAGAGACATCCACTAGTTCTCTTGTCGGTTCTAAGCTGAGCAAAATCCTTTCTTTTTTAACAAGGATTTACATTTGCTTTAGGGCTCTTACACCAGGGTGTTTTTTGCTGCGCTCCCCTGTACTCACTAGGGATGTAGCGAACCGCCGCCGATGTGTTCGCGAACGCCGTTCGCGAACACCGGCAAAATTTGCGAACAGTTCGCGAACTGTTCGCGAACTTCGAACATCCGAAAATCGTTCGATTCGAACGATCGAAGGATTGAAATCGATCGAAGGATTTTCGTTCGAATCGAACGATCGAAGCCATTCGATCGAATGATTTCATTCGATCGAAGCCATTCGATCGAATGATTTCATTCGATCGAATGCTTCGATCGTTCGATTCGAACGAAAATCCTTCGATTTTAGCGGTCGAATGGTCGAACGATCGAACGATTTTGACGCGAACGCCTATTGGCGAACGTCGCGCGACGTTCGCGAACTTGCGGCGGACGCGAACAGTCGAAGTTCGCCGGCGAACAGTTCGCTACATCCCTAGTACTCACACAGACGCATGTAAGCTCCACACGTAGGTGGGATGCAGCATGTTGCATTTCACCTGCGTTTGGCACTTACATGTGTATGTGTGAGTACAGCCCCCTTGAGAATAATAGAATGCGTTTACTCCTGCTCTACCCCGAATGGGAATGGAAGAAAGTGCAATGCAGGGGAGCGCAGCAAAAAACGCCAATGTGTAAGAGCCCTTAAGGTTTCTATTTACAGCCTCATTTTCTTGATCTTGACCAGCTTTAGTTATCACTTACATCTCTCCTTTGTTTCTTCAACCATTCCATTCCATTGTGTCTGTCCATTGGTAGCGAGGTTTGCTTACCCTATACATGGTGGGTATCATACAGATTATTTGAAGTTTTAAGGGGTAAAGGTGACCATACACTGAGAGATCCGCTCGTTTGGCGATGTTGTCACTCCTTGAGGTGGGCGATATCGGGCTGATCCGATCGTGGGCTCTAGGGCCCAACGATCGGATCCTAACGAATTGCAATGGGCGGTCGGATCGTGGGAACGAATAGATGCGGCCGCAATCTGACGGGATTTTTTGTCCCATCCAATCGAGATCTGGCCGACTTTCAGCCAGATCTCAATCGGTGAAGCCCGTCGGGGGCCCCATACACAGGCCAATAAGCTGCCGACACGGTCTGTCAGCAGCTCTTATAGGCCCGTGTATGGCCACCTTAACCTAGAATACAAGCATGTGTAGCAGGGGCTGTAACAAGCATTTTTTCAGTTGATTGCTCAAGAGGAAGATATATTATTTAATTAAAGTAATTAATCATTCATCTCATCCATACACCTATGAAACATTGCTTAAATGAAGGGCCTGTACATGAGAGGAAACATAAACTTGTTAATAATGTGGGTTAATGTGGAGGTCAAGAATAAAAACGATAGATGAAGAAATAAGCAATTCCCAGCACAAGCCTATATCACCCTGGGCCAGAAGGACATTTTATTGATGGGATATAATTATTGGATAATAATAACCCCTTTCTATTTAATGCAGTGTATTTCCTGTTCCTATAGATATCCTGATTTTTTAAAACAAAACTATAATACAGGGTTTAATCCTTAAGATTGTGTGACAGATTTTCTTTAAAATCTGAGGTAAATTGACAAAAATCAAAACGTCTCTGAAGCACTTACTTGTATCAATGCAGACTTCCGCTTAGTTAGAAAATGACCATAAGTAACTTGAGATGGTTAACCCAAAGAGCAGTGAAGCCCATTACCCAGCCAAGGTGAATCTAGATGGAGGACAGGCTCCATATCCCAGCATTCCATTTCCTAGAGTATGTCCTTCCTGTGGAAGCAGTTAGAGCAGGGGTACCCAGCATTTTTTTTACACATGAGCCATATTTAAATATAAAACAAATTTGGAGAGCAATATAAGCATGGAAAAACATTAATAGGGGTGCCCAATAAGGGCTGTAATTGGTTATTTGGTTGCCCTTATATGACTGGCAGCCTACAGGTAGGTCTGTTTGCACATGGTCTTTATGCCTCCAAATTTTACCTTTCAAGACGGAAATCTAAAAACTAGCACCTGCTTCAATGCCACTGGTAGCAACATCAAAGGGCTTGGTGAGCAACATGTTGCTTGTGAGCCATTGGTGAAGGACAACTGAGTTAGAGTAAAACCAAGAATTATCAAGTTACTATGACTGTAAGCTAAACCCTGCTTTACAGAATCCCCAAACAAACAAAAATTTGGCAACTTTCAAGAGCTACTGTATATGATAATGGTTAAGGGGCATATTTATCAAGGGTCACATTTTGAATTGAAAAAACTTCAAATTCAAAAAGTTCAACCTAAATTAAGTCAAAGTTTTTTTTGGGGGTCAAATAGGTTTGTTTTTGATCGAATAGTTCCCAATCAGACGAATCGAAGGAATAGCGCATTCGATCGAATTTGATTCAAAGTTTCCACCCCAAAAACATAGATTTTCCCATCAATTGACTCCAAATAGGTTCTAGGAGGTCCCCCATAGGCTAGAACAGCAATTCAGCAGGTTTTAGAGTCTGAATGGTCAAAAGTCGAATTTTTAAAGAGACAGTACATGATACATTTCGATATTCAAATTTTCGAAACTACGCAAAAAATAGCTCAAAATTAGCTTTTTTTCATTTGAAAATTCACCTCGACCTTTTAGAAATCAGCCCCTAAATGTTCACCATTGTTAAGGTCACTTTAGCCAACCAAACTATTGATAGGAACGTGTAGCTATGTTTGTTGTAAAAACTGTTTGTCCAATAGTTGCTAAGACCCCATTTAGCTAGCAGTGGAGTCAATTAGACAATGAATTATCCAAAACATCTATACTCTAACCCTAATTTGGTTACAGTCCCTTTAAATAGCAATTAACCCTTGGAAATCCAGGGCCCTGAGTCCCTTTTGCGTATGAAAAGTACTGAGAACTGGGATATACAGCACAGTGCCTCCATCTAGGTAACACTGAGGAGCACATCTTTGGGGGTTTCCACTAGGAAGAATAAAACACACACAGCTTGCTATAAAACAAATATAAACTTTATGTAAAACTGTATTTAATAACTGTAAATGTAAATCTCTCAGTGCCACAGTCCCACACTCCACACCAGGTGGATAAATGTAGAATAAATCAAGAGCTCTTATGTCCCCAGGTAGCGCTACCTGCCCCAAGGTACCTTTCCATTTGAAAGTAGTAGCTGCTCCCATGTGGCAGATACACAAGCAAGACCTGTCCTCATCCTGGGGAAACACACAGTAGCCAAAGTATCCACAGGCAGGAGATAGAAACTGGCTCTCCCTAATGCTCAAATACTTTCTTAAGCAGAAAAAAATGCAGCCTTTCCTTCTCCTTCTTCCTGAAACTCCTTTCAAGCAGTTGTGTCACTCTTCACAGATCTGGGTCTCTCTGGCTGCTGCAGCAGGGTTCCCTTTTTAAGCTCTGTCGGAAACCTTGTACATTTGGCTCTAAAGTCAGGCACTCCCCTCTCCCAAGGATGCACTGAGGCGCTAAGCCAATCAGATGGCTCTCCAGCCTGTAATAACTGGGCTGGATTATGTCACAGACAGAAAAACAGGAGGAGGATTTGTTTGATCGCCTACAATATTTCAAGCCAAAGCTCAACTTGATTGTCCTTCAGGTTGGCCCCCAGCCACTGCTTTGTGTTCCTGGTGAGGCCATTGCTTACTAATATGCATATCTCACAAAGCTCCTTGCATATTTAATGTTTTCTAGGAATTGTTTTATATAAACTCTTCTGCTACAGGGCTTTTATCCCACTGATATGTCACCTGGTCCCAGTATTACATCCTAAACCAACTAGACATTAGACAGATTAGATCTATTTGGGAAAAATGCTGAACTTGACAGATGTGTTTTTTTCCCCAACCCTAACTTCTATTTAACTATGAAGCTCAGTGTGACCTAACTAGGTTACAAGAGTAGAATTGGGAAAACTTTACCCAAAGTTGAAACATTTGTTTCCTTTATTGAAAGAAGGATGTTTCAGTGGGTAATTGCAGGTCATTTATTAAACTCTCTCTAAGCAAGATTAAGGAGTAATGATGTGTTCTTGGCACAAGACATTTCTCACATTAGTCTGTATGTCATTGTTCCTTTAATCTTACTTAGCACAAGATTAGTAACGAAGATAACATTTATTTCAGCGCCTGGATTGGCCCACCCTGACCCATTGACCCCATTCAGTGCATATGCCAAGTTCAGCACTGCTCAATGAACTGCTTATGTAATAGCCATTGATACAAAGGATTATTATGTTGGCTATGAAATAGCCAACATACTGTTCTTCGAGTTCAGCTCGTTCTTCTTATTATTAAAATTATTATTATTATTGGCGAACCCCATTTTCTAAACGCTACTCCTCCTACAGTTTTAGGGGTGCAAGCGCCAAACTTTCCACACTTATTCCTCTTATAGCAAAGTACATTGCTTGTGCTTTAATAAGCGATCCCACCCACCCCGCCCCTGTGGCGACCCCCCGACGACCCCTTTTTTCCCATTGACTTTGACAGGGAAAAATTTCAAATCGCCGCCACTCGTACAGTTTTGAAGATACAGTCCCCAAACTCGGACCACATATTGTTGATGTCACCCCGAATAAAAATAAGTATTTTGGGGGGGCACCCCAAAGTGGGCGGAGCTACCAACGCCCAATGAAAATTTAGCAATTTTCTATACGCTACTCCTCCCAGAGGTTTAGGAGTACAATTATGATACTTTGGACAATATAACAGGATGACTGGGGAACTGGCAGCTATGCTCTCAATCTCAGCAAGGCACCCCCGCTCCAGGTGTAAGGTATATGCAAATCAACAAGAGGGCTGAGAGAAAGCAGGCAAAGAGGCAGAACTTGCTGCTAAGTGCTCTTTATTGCACACAACATGTTTCGGGCCCAAAGCAACCCGAATAGGTTGCTTGTGCTTTGTTAAGCGATCCCACCCTCCGTGCCCCTGTGGCGACCCCCCGACGACCCCATTTTTCCCCATAGACTTTCATTGGAAAACTTGAAACTTTTGCCACTTGTACAGCTTTGAAGTTACACTCACCAAACTTGGGTCATTTAGTCATGAGGTGAAGCTGAAAAATTCTGTCCTATTTTGGGGACCCACCCCGCCCCTGTGGCGACCCCCCGACGACCCCTTTTTTCCCATTGAGATTGACAGGGAAAAATTTCAAATCGCTGCCACTTGTACAGTTTTGAAGATACAGTCCCCAAACTCGGACCACATATAGTTGATGTCACCCCGAATAAAAATAAGTATTTTGGGGGGGCACCCCAAAGTGGGCGGAGCTACCAACGCCCAATGAAAATTGAGCAATTTTCTAAACGCTACTCCTCCCAGAGTTTTAGGAGTACAATTATGAAACTTTGCACACTTGTTCGACTCATACTCGAATAGGTTGCTTGTGCTTTGTTAAGCGATCCCAACCTCCGTGCCCCTGTGGCGACCCCCCGACGACCCCTTTTTTCCCCATAGACTTTCATTGGAAAACTTGAAACTTTTGCCACTTGTACAGCTTTGAAGTTACACTCACCAAACTTGGCTCATTTAGTCATGGGGTGAAGCTGAAAAATTCTGTCCTATTTTGGGGACCAAAAAAAGTGGGCGGAGCCGCAAACAACCAATCAGATTTTCCCTATTGACTTCAATGAGAAAATGTAAACAGCTGTAATTCTCACAGTATTAAAGCTAGAGCTCTCCCAAACTTGGCACCGTGGGTCACTGGGTGACTCGGCTAAAATTTACCTAAAGTGGGCGGAGTCTACAACAGCCAATCAAATTTCAGCCATTCAAATAAATAGGAAAATGTTAAACTGCTGCCGCTCTTAGACGGTTAATGGCAGGGTCCTCAAACTTGGCACAGTTGGTCACTGGGGGACTGGGATTAAAATTAAGAAAAGTGGGTGGAGCCAAAACCAACCAATAAGATTTCTTTGATTGATTTTAATGAGAACAATTAAGAAGGCTGCCATTCTCTCAGTATTGATGTCAGGGACCTTGAATATCACAAATGTGGTCGCTGGGGGTTTCCACTTCAAGTTTAGAAAAAGTGGGCAGAGCCACCAACAACCAATCGAATTTCATTCATTGATTTTCACTAGAAAAAAATAAAAATGCTGCCATTTTTACACATTCAATGACAGCATTCACAAACTTTGAAATGTTAGTCACTGAGTGACTGTGGTTCATAATTAGGAAAAAAAGGGGCGGGGCAACAACAACCAATCAGATTTCAGCCATTGACCTTAAAGAAAAATGATAAACTGCTGCTATTATCACAGTTTAAATGCTAGGTGTACCAAACTTGACTCAATTACTCACTGGGTGACTGCGGTCAAAATTTAGGAAAAGTGGGTGGAGCCAAAAACAGCCAATCAGTTTTCACCTCTTGACTTTAATGTAAAATTTTGTATTACCGCCGTTCTCACAGTTTTAAAACCGGAGGCCCCAAACTTGGCACTGACCATGACTAGTTAACTGGGGTTAAAATTCAGAAAACTGGGCGGAGCTTAAGACAGCCAATCACATTTTACCAAACGCTATTCAATGGGAATATTTAAATTCCTGTCAATCTTACACTGTTAATGTAAGAGTGCTCAAACTTGGTCCATTTGGTGAAGGGGTGACTGGGATGCAAATTTTTAAAAGTGGGCGGAGCCAAAAATAGCCAGTTTGTTTGAATGGATTTCAATGGTAAAATTGGATTGGCTTTAAATTTCACCGTTTTAATCCGGATTCTACCGACTTTGTGTACTCTCTAGGCACCGGGGGCGACTGGGCAAGACACCTATAGCGTTTCATAGCCAACATCCCGTGGTTTCTTCAGAAACGACACCCTCTAGTTATATCTATGTTCTTTTCTCTCCCGTTTATTGAATCCAATGAAAGTTTGTGAGAGAACCCAGTCGATAAGAAGTGATGGGGAGGAATATTTGGTGCCAATTATAGCAAATACCTGGCGAAAAAATTGGGGAAAAAACATTTAGTAACTGTTCAATATTTTTATTTGATGGGATGTGCGATCCTAACAATTTCCTTTAGGAGTGGGCTGTGGGACCTGCCTCTTCAAATAATTAGCTAAAATATAGTAAGGTTGTTCCTTAGAATAGGCTAGGCTTGCAGGTATTGTAGCTCAAGTCCTAACTGAGAAGAACAGTTAAACCCCCCAGTCATGTCCATAGTTAACTGCTAATCTGGTTTATCACATCTTCTGGCAATGCATTTTCAGAGATGTTTGTTCCTAGCAATTGCCCTTAGAAGTGGAAAGAGGGGCCAGTCTCTAAGGGGAAACAGGGATTTGATTAGCCAGGACTAATTTAGGATTGTCCCTTAGGTTGTAGGTGGCAGTTGCACAGGAAATTACCAACCTGGCCTCTTGACATTTACATACACTTTCTGATATCCATTGTTCTTCACAAATAGTAAACAAACACATTTCATTTCATGACTGCTTTGCTAAGTGTTGGACAAAGGGTTTCTAGATGTTGTGATGCTCTATGTTCTTCTGCATTAATGAGCAAAGTTTCAGGTACAGATCTTGCATTTAAAGGGAACAAATATAGAGCTATCTATGGGTCCATTGCCCATATGCAGGGGCAGAATAAGACGTGACAGCAATACTTTTTCTTTCATATTATATTTAATATCTACTTCATGTGTAAGGTCATAGACATTTTGTTCCTGCAGTAATTTGCTTTGTACTGAAAAAGTGTTAGGAACTCCTTGCTCTAGATACAGGGACCAGTCTGTTGTACCACCAGGTAGGAGATGCTGTGGTTTTAGCTTGCAGGTTAATAGCAAAGCCCTTTCCTTCTGGCTTTATTCCCTGGCTCTGCCACTGTGATCCAGCTGCAGGCAATAGCCCAATTGAATGAATATTAAGCCTGCCTCCTCCAAAACCCTGGGTGGGATCATTGTGCTATCACCTTAACCAATCTTGTCCAAATATCCTTTAGGTTGTCCCTGCCCTGTCGTCGGTAACCCACTCTCTGACTTACCAGTTTTAATTCTCGGCCTGTTATCTGGATTTCTATGTGTCTGACGCCTGTCCCGACCTTATGTCTGTTTCATGGACTCTTTTTGCTGCCTGCCCTAACCTTGAGCGCAAACTTGGACTTGTTTTGTGTTCTGCCTGCCCAACCAATTGCCTGTGTTTGGATTTGTTTTACTGTTACTGTTTACACTTGGCTTTTTCAGGTTTTATTATTACATCTTTTGTTCAAACAATTCTTGTTAAGCCTTTGTAATATTTTCAACTGGTTACTCAGCACATTGTCTCCCACCAACTAGCGCCCCTAACAAAAAGCATCTTTTTTCATTCAGAATGCAGGAATATTTATGTCATTCTTTTATTCCAAGCGCCTTGATATCCAGGTCCTTCACATAAATTCACGAGGATTCTAAAAGGTTTGGAGATGTTCAATCAGAGTATTCTGCCTGGGGTGATGATAATGAGTGATTCTTTAGTGGCTTTGAAATATGGTTCAGACACTTTCCTAGCAAAGGAAAGTATTTGTAGTTATTATTATTATTATTATATAGCTTTAGCAATGACTGGGGAAAACCAGTGACTAATCATGTGATCGGGAAATAACATCCAATCTGCAAGGTATAATTGTATGGATAAACTTACAGGGAGGCTTGTAAGAGCTGAGCATGATGGGTTCATCTCTTTCTTGACCTCAAGGGTGAAAACACATGGAGCTACTATAAGCAGCTACTGGTTGTGGCTGCAAAATGCCCAAAAATACCCTGCCATAGACAGTACTGAGATTTTCTTCTGCTAAAACACATGTAGTGTCTTAGTAAAACCAGCTGTCACTAATGTCTATTTTGTGACCATGACAAGTAGCTGCTACTAGTAGCTCTGTGTGTCTTCACCCTAATAAATATGCATTTTAAATAGATCATGACCAATAGGTGGAAACCCCAGTATATACTGATGAGAGCCTTGCATGTAATTCATGCTTAAAAGAGAAGGAAAGTCATCCTGCACTTGGGGATGCCAAATGTAAGGCACCCCCAAGTGAAGTAAGTACACCTCTCCATGCAGATGATCAATCTTCCTGTTCTCATTAGAAGAAAAATGGAGCAGGCTGCCATGTTTTTTTAAAAACTCGAATCGAATTTGAATAACTCCTTAGTCAAATTTGGCAGTTTTGACCATAAAAAACTTTGCCCCTTAGTGCCATCTGAAAGCTCTGGGACCTTAATTTCTACAATCTAATTCTACATTGGCATTAAATAAGATAAAAAACTATCAGGTCAAGCACTTCTCTCTGTCGTTTTGATGCTTTCCCCATAAAAAATCCTGTCTACTATATAGATATTACTCTGCCTCATAAAACCAATCAATTATTTGAAGGAAATACAGTCAACCTTAATAAACAATACTTACAATCTAGAATTTATTTTACTACATGGTCCCTTGACCATGGAGAGTTCTGTTGATGGCCCTGTTTGAATGTGAGGCCAATCATTGCCTGCTTGTCAAGTATTGCAGAATACAGGTATGAGATCCATTATCTGGAAACCTGTTATTTTATAAATGATTTCTGCTGAGGGCAGGCGGGGATGGGCCCACCAGGTTTTTTTCCAGTGTCACGTCGGCCCAGTCTGACCCTGGCAGCAATTCCATAGGTCAGAAACCAATAACTTAAGGTACATCAAGAGAAGAGAAGGGCTCTTCTACATGGAGAGCTCAAGAAGGCAAGCTGAGTATATTACTCTCTTACAAAGGTTGGTGTACCTTAAACTGAAGAGATTTTGGAGCATATAAAGTGGAAGGCCACTATTCTCATTGTACTAATATGAGTAGAGACCTGAAATTATGGGAAATCATGGAGCATGTAAACAGCATGAAGCTATTTAAAGAGATGGCTCACCTTTAAGTTTGTATTTAGTATGTTATAGAAAGGGCAATTCTAAGCAACTTTTCAGTTAGTCTTTATTTTTTATTTTTACAGTTTTTGAATTTTTGCCTTCTTCTTCTTCTGTAAGGCTATACATGTATTGTTATTGCTTCTTTTTATTACTCATATTTCTATTTGGGCCTCTCCTATTCATAATGCAATTTCTTAATCAAATCAATGCATGGTTGCTAGGGTAATTCGGATCCTAGAGACCAGACTGCTAAAACTGCAAACTGGAGAGCTGCTGAATAACACATTAAATAACTCAAACACCACAAATAATAAAAAATGAAAACCAATGGCAAATAGGTTCAGGATATTACTCTCTACATCATACTAAAAGTTAATTCCAAGGTGAACAACCCCTAAATAGAATTTATAGTATAATACTGTGAATTTAAACAGGGATGGGCATCGGCCAAGCTTAAATCCCTCTGACAGCTGAGCTGTGAAGAATTGTAGCAAAATAATAAATTAGTAGTGGACAGGTGAGTTTCTTTTGCACCTTTGATCTCAAAACCAGGGGCCACATATCTCAAAAAAGCGAGTTAGTTCTCCCTTCTATCCTCTCCTCCAGGCTTTCTGTTGCTCTCAAATAGACATGGAAATCACGTCTCAAGGCCACGGCAGTACCAGTGCTTCATACGTCATATTGACGTCCTAGGGGAATGTGTGCGCTGGATATAATTTTATAATACTGAATGTCGAACAATTAAATTAACCCTCCGAGTGCCAGAGGGTCAGGGATTTTTGCAGTCAGCATTTACACTTTACTATACAGTAACATTTCCTGGTATTCCAATAAGTTTCCCTTGTCCATTAAAGTTGCTTGTGAGAATGATGCAAATGCACTTATTCATGGAGGCGATGAAACAATAAGCTCTGGGCTGGCCTAACCATGTGTGTTGTACACAAGCAAAGGGAGCATCATATGTTTTTCGCAAAAGATGTTGCCTATACACTGTTGTGCCCTTCACATCTGCTTATACTAAAGCTGGCTGTACATTGCTGTGCCATTCAGTTCTGCTTATACTTAAGCTGCCCATACACTATTGTGCCATTCAGATTTGCTCATACTACAGTTGGTCAGTGGTCATACACTGGTTGCCATTCAGCACTGCTTATATTGAAGCTGGTTATATGTTGTGCTATTCAGTTTTACCTATATAAGAGGTTGCCCATACACTGCTGTGCCATTCATATCTGCTAATACTAAAGCTGACTATACATTTGCTGTGCCATTCAATTCTGCCTGTACTGAAGCTTTCCTTACACTATAGCTGTAGTGATGGGCAAATAAATTCAGCAGCCACAAATTCACGAAACTACCCAAAATTCTTGTGCGTCAGAATAGTTGCGCGCATAAAAATTGCCACAATACAAAATTATTCGGACGCCCATTGACTTTAATGCGTTTGGACAAAATAGTCACGCTTATAAAATTTGTCGCTCACGTCAAAATTGTTGTGCGTCACAATTATTTTGACAACTATTGCCTTCAATACGCAGATTTTTCGGCAAATCGAAACGACCCAAATTCGCCCATCACTACTCAGATGTGCTAATTTGGTCAAGATGTGAAAAAGGTGTGGATTTACCCGATTTTACCACCTGCATGTGGTTAATTTGGGTTGGTCATTGTCAAACTACTATATTTTCAGGCACTTAATGTTGTTGTCAAACTAATATATTTTCAGGCACATCATTTCTTGGATTTGTTTGTTTGCTTTCCATGTAACCACTCTAATCTTAAAGGCAGAGACATGCTCAGATTAGGGGAGATTAGTCGCCCATTGACAAATCTCCTTTTCTTCGGGGCGGCTAATCTCCCCGAACTGCAATCGGTGCGATTCCTTTTCTTAAGTCGCCTCACGAGGAAACTTCGGCAACTTCGGAAAATGAAGCGCTCTGTTGGGAGACAGTTTGGGGAGATTATTCACCCAGAAGAAGAGGCGATTTATCACCGGTCGACCAGGGAGACTAAAACCCCCTGAATCTGAGCGTGTCTCTGCCCTAAATCAGACGTCACACATAACATTTTGTCAGCTAGCATTAACTGTCCATCCGGCCTGTGACTGCTGCAAAGTCTCCAGTGTCTGAAAGGTGCAAATACAGGGTCAGCCTGGATGACAGGACACCGGGGATAAACCCGGTGGATCCCGGCCTTCATTGGCCTCCACCGGCCCAGACCTGCTTCCCCTATCGGTCACCCCCTTAACAAAAGAAGATGTGAAGCAGTACGTCAGCATGCATGTGGGGGACGGAAGTTTGGAAGTCGGATAGCTCCTTTTTAAATACTGAATGTTTTTCTTTGCTAACATTATTTAGCTCTCAGATAATTCAGACAGAGTTCTTTTGCTATACAAACCAGTGGGGCGTTCAGTGAAGTGAATTCAGTTTCAAGGTAAATTAATTAACAAGGTAATATATAATGCTGGGGTGATTGTCATTACAATACGCTGCAGGCAGTGAAATCAATGTATAAAAAGAATTAAGTGTGTATAATATATATATTTGTATAGTATAGTAAGTGTAGTACCTGCAGAATCTTACATTTATGGGGAAATGTAGTAAAAATGTGTACAGGAATGGGATCCCTTATAGAAAGCTTTTAATGAATTAATTCTAATTTAAAAAAAATATTTTAGGCCTGCAAGTAGGAGACAATCAAAATATAGGAGTGTTTTCAAAGGTCTCCATTTTCTTTCAGTGAGAAGTTGGAAAACTGGGAAACCTGGCTACTAATATGGCTAATGGATTGACTATTGTAACACCTATTTGGGCCGCATAGCACACAAATAGTTAAACTGTCCAGCTAGCAGTAGAAGCATGGGTTACATGCGACCTCACACAACAGGGTCAGGGCCTTCGCCAAGTGGAAGTGTTCCCTCTATGGTGTAGTGCAACTACATCCCCCAGGCTACTGTGCATACAACAAACAAATTGGGCGCCAGGAGGTTCTTGCAGTAAAACAGAAACGGTTTATTAACTATGCACGAGGCAAGTGACCACAGGTTTCGTACTCACGCAGGAGCTGAGGCAATAGCACATTTCTCACACAGAGCTGCAGGCATTAGGCATTTCTCACAGAGGAAAGATCTCCATTAGGCAGTTGCAGTATTACACACATTCCCTCCTGGAAGTTGTCAGGAAGCAGCTTCTACCCTACAGTCCCTCTTCACTGAGGTCCCTGACTGGAGGCAACACACAAAGCCTCTGGGAAGCTACTCCCTTACTGCAAATCCTCGTTGGAGCTTCAGCTGCTCTTTCTCTCTCACCTCTCTGCCTTTCTCTCCTAGAGAGACTATGACAAGTCTGCCCTAGTGTAACTATTCCTCATTCACGGGGTTTACCTGGTCCCCGACTTCTTCTTCCAAGCACATGGGCCTTTCTGGGCCTAGCTGTACTCAGAGCCCTGAGCACACCCAGCTGGATCACCATCCACAGGCCAAAGAGGAAGTGGCCACTCCCTACACACACTATATAGCAGTGTAGCAGGGGAGTGTCATTCTCTCCTGGCAGATCACTCCAAGAAAAAAGGTGGGGGCCTTAAAGCTGCAGGGCAGATTAACCCATACCCATAGGGGCCCCTACACTATGTTCTTTTATGTGCTCATGGAACTCCTTGGTGACTTATAATATCCATATTTTTCACAATAGGGGGTACATTATTTACTATATAAACAGCATGCTTCCAACTCATTATAAACAAGCTGGCTGAGTGCTTTTCAAATGACATTGAAATATAAAAATGACATTAAAATAATAAAATGAAGCATTTAGGTATAATCGCCCCTTTAACCCTTTGCCTGCCAAGCACGTACACCGTACGTTCTGGCAGGCAAGGGCTTTAACTGCCAAGCACGTACATTGTACGTGCTTGCAGTTTTACATGCTGTACTCTGCATCAGCGGCTTTAGCCGCCTCTGCAGAGGTTTAGCAGCATTGACAGCCCCCTGGGCAACGAGGCTGGGGGGCTGTCATGTCGGTCCTGCGACAGGATTGTCGCAGGGCCGACCTAAAAGAGGCAGACACAGCAAATTGCGTGTCTGCCTTGCTGCTCTGCTTCCTCCTGCTCACCTCGTGTTCCAGCGACGCCCACACACTTCCTGCTTGCTGTGAATCTGCAGATCTGCTTCTCTCTCTTCTCCAGCTCAGCCAAAAACGGTAAGTGGCCTTTATTTTACACACTTGCATATACCTACCTACATTATACACACATACAGACATATTTTAGTAAAAAAAAAACAAAAAAAAAAAAACGTTTTTTTTAATTTTTCATTTTCCACTTATATGCATTTATATACACTTATATGGACTTATATACACACTTATACACACTTATACACTGTCACACAATTCTTGGAAGTGTACACACATGTATACACATTTTATTTTTTTTACTTTTTCATTTCACCAATTTGTGTTTTTTTTACCCATAAAAACTGTTTATTTCAGCAGCGTGACTATTGGATAATCGATTTCGGCCACTAATTACGCTGTTGGTGCAGTTATTTTGTTATTTCATTGATTTGCACAATTTTTGTGGTTTTATTGCAATTTTATCCCTGCATTATTGTTCCTTATGTATCTTTAGTATAGTTTTGCTGTTTGGTGCTTTGGTATATTATTTTACTTAGATTGATCCGTCAGAATATATGCTTTCCAAAAATATACTGTTTTCTGGGGTCTTTTTACAGTTTGGGGGTCTTACGGCACATAACGCACAGTTGGGGTTCTCTTTTCAGCAGCTTAGTTGGCCAGCGTGAAAATTCATATGCACATGTTTCATTTGGGGCCGTACACACCATATACTTTGGTAAATCTATGCATATTGGGCATCAAACTATTCAGGAGACCTCTGATGTTCATATTTGGGGTGATTTTTCTTTGTACGTAAAACATTGTGTGAGATAAATGTGGCATACTTCAACATTTTTAGGCGATTTTCAGAAATGTAAAAATCTCTATGTTTATAAAAGTTTTGAAGTTTGGTACTTTGCTGTAGAAAAACGTCTTTATCTTGGTTGTTTTCGTCAGAATGTGTACTTTCCAAAAACATATGGTTTTGGGGGGTCTTTGCTGTTAGGAGGGTCTGAGGCACATAATATGAAGTTAAGAGTCTATGTTTACAGAAGGCGAATCGGCAGCAGAGAAAACTCATATTCACTATTTACATTTGGGGTCCGCACATGCCAGCTGCCTTGGTATATCAATGCATATTGGGCATAAAACTGTTCAGTAGACCCTTGGCATCAGTATTTATGGTGTTTTACAATTGTATGTAAGAAGTTGGGTGAGATAAATGCGGCCAATTGCAATATTTTTAGGCGATTTTCAGAAATGTAAAAACCGTTGCTTTTATCGCCAAATTTAGGAAAGGCTTGCGACTTGGTACTTTGGAGTACAAAGACATGCATACCCAATTTAGATTCGTGGGAATGTGTACTTTCCGAAAATATATGGTTTTCTGGGGTGAACTTACTTTTTTCTACTTTTGACCCCCCCAAAACGATGTAAATGTGTTGATTTTGCTGTACCTGAAATGACAGACCATATGGGGGTCTTCCTTTTGAGGCCCCTGTATGCCACGTGCTTGGGTACACCTATACATATTGGGCATCAAACTGTTCAGAGGACCCTAGGCTTTCATATTTGGGGTGATTTCTCTTGATACCTAAAAGTATGTGGGTAATACAATGCTGCAGGGTAGAAATTTTGAGGTGATTTTTGGAAATATCACGAAAATCACCAAATTTAGGAATGATTTGCGGCTTGGTACTTTGGAGTACAAAGACATGCATACCCAATTTAGATTCGTGGGAATGTGTACTTTCCGAAAATATATGGTTTTCTGGGGTGAACTTACTTTTTTCTACTTTTGACCCCCCCAAAACGATGTAAATGTGTTGATTTTGCTGTACCTGAAATGACAGACCATATGGGGGTCTTCCTTTTGGGGCCCCTGTATGCCACGTGCTTGGGTACACCTATACATATTGGGCATCAAACTGTTCAGAGGACCCTAGGCTTTCATATTTGGGGTGATTTCTCTTGATACCTAAAAGTATGTGGGTAATACAATGCTGCAGGGTAGAAATTTTGAGGTGATTTTTGGAAATATCACCAAAATCACCAGATTTAGGAATGGTTTGCGGCTTGGTACTTTGGAGTACAAAGACATGCATACCCAATTTAGATTCGTGGGAATGTGTACTTTCCGAAAATATATGGTTTTCTGGGGTGAACTTACTTTTTTCTACTTTTGACCCCCCAAAACGATGTAAATGTGTTGATTTTGCTGTACCTGAAATGACAGACCATATGGGGGTCTTCCTTTTGGGGCCCCTGTATGCCACGTGCTTGGGTACACCTATACATATTGGGCATCAAACTGTTCAGAGGACCCTAGGCTTTCATATTTGGGGTGATTTCTCTTGATACCTAAAAGTATGTGGGTAATACAATGCTGCAGGGTAGAAATTTTGAGGTGATTTTTGGAAATATCACCAAAATCACCAGATTTAGGAATGGTTTGCGGCTTGGTACTTTGGAGTACAAAGACATGCATACCCAATTTAGATTCGTGGGAATGTGTACTTTCCGAAAATATATGGTTTTCTGGGGTGAACTTACTTTTTTATACTTTTGACCCCCCAAAACGATGTAAATGTGTTGATTTTGCTGTACCTGAAATGACAGACCATATGGGGGTCTTCCTTTTGGGGCCCCTGTATGCCACATGCTTGGGTACACCAATACATATTGGGCATCAAACTGTTCAGAGGACCCTAGGCTTTCATATTTGGGGTGATTTCTCTTGATACCTAAAAGTATGTGGGTAATACGATGCTGCAGGGTAGAAATTTTGAGGTGATTTTTGGAAATATCATCAAAATCACCAAATTTAGGAATGGTTTGCGGCTTGGTACTTTGGAGTACAAAGAAATGCATACCCAATTTAGATTCGTGGGAATGTGTACTTTCCGAAAATATATGGTTTTCTGGGGTGAACTTACTTTTTTCTACTTTTGACCCCCCCAAAACGATGTAAATGTGTTGATTTTGCTGTACCTGAAATGACAGACCATATGGGGGTCTTCCTTTTGGGGCCCCTGTATGCCACGTGCTTGGGTACACCTATACATATTGGGCATCAAACTGTTCAGAGGACCCTAGGCTTTCATATTTGGGGTGATTTCTCTTGATACCTAAAAGTATGTGGGTAATACGATGCTGCAGGGTAGAAATTTTGAGATGATTTTTGGAAACATCACCAAAATCACCACATTTAGGAATGGTTTGTGGCTTGGTACTTTGGAGTAGAAAGACATGCATACCCAATTTGGATTCAGGAGAATGTGTAGTTTACGAAAATATATGGTTTTCTGGGGTGAACTTACTTTTTTCTACCTTTGTCCCCCCCCCCCAAAAAAATGTAAATGTGTCGATTTTGCAGTATCTGAAATGATAAACCAAATGGGGGTCTTCCTTTTGGGGCCCCTGTATGCCACGTGCTTGGGTACACCTATACATATTGGGCATCAAACTGTTCAGAGGACCCTAAGCTTTCATATTTGGGGTGATATCTCTTGATACCTAAAAGTATGTGGGTAATACGATGCTGCAGGGTAGAAATTTTGAGGTGATTTTTGGAAATGTCGCCAAAATCACCAAATTTAGGAATGGTTTGCGGCTTGGTACTTTGGAGTACAAAGACATGCATACCCAATTTAGATTCGTGGGAATGTGTACATTCCGAAAATATATGGTTTTCTGGGGTGAACATAAATTTTTCTACTTTTGACCCCTCCCAAAACGACGTAAATGTGTCGATTTTGCTGTACCTGAAATGACAGACCATATGGGGGTCTTCCTTTTGGGGCCCCTGTATGCCACGTGCTTGGGTACACCTATACATATTGGGCATCAAACTGTTCAGAGGACCCTAGGCTTTCATATTTGGGGTGATTTCTCTTGATACATAAAAGTATGTGGGTAATACGATGCTCCAGGGTAGAAATTTTGAGGTGATTTTTGGAAATATCACCAAATTTAGGAATGGTTTGCGGCTTTGTACTTTGGAGTACAAAGACATGCATACCTAATTTAGATTCGTGGGAATGTGTACTTTCCGAAAATATATGGTTTTCTGGGGTGAACTTACTTTTTTCTACTTTTGACCCCCCCAAAACGATGTAAATGTGTTGATTTTGCTGTACCTGAGATGACAGACCATATGGGGGTCTTCCTTTTGGGGCCCCTGTATGCCACGTGCTTGGGTACACCTATACAAATTGGGCATCAAACTGTTCAGAGGACCCTATGCTGGGGTGATTT
This sequence comes from Xenopus petersii, assembly GCA_038501925.1. NCBI lineage: Eukaryota > Metazoa > Chordata > Amphibia > Anura > Pipidae > Xenopus > Xenopus petersii. The sequence continues at coordinate 134,312,462 of CM076678.1, read as the reverse complement.
TGCTTGATACCTAAAAGTATGTGGGTAATACAATGCTGCAGGGTAGAAATTTTGAGGTGATTTTTGGAAATGTTGCCAAAATCACCAAATTTAGGAATGGTTTGCGGCTTGGTACTTTGGAGTACAAAGACATGCATACCCAATTTAGATTCGTGGGAATG